>QJPP01002411.1:0-147850 GCA_003996215.1 Jaltomata sinuosa
TTGAATGCTACAGAGATCCGTAGTTTTTTGGGCTTAGCAGGTTATTACCGAAGGTTTGTAGAAGGGTTTTCTTCTATATCTGCACCATTGACAAAGTTGACTCATAAAGCTGCCAAGTTCCAGTGGTCTGATGCATGTGAGCAGAGTTTTCAGGAGTTGAAGGACAGGCTTACTTCAGCACCTGTTTTAACTCTGCCAGAGGGCACAGAAGGTTATGTTGTTTATTGTGATGCTTCAAGGATTGGGTTAGGTTGCGTTTTAATGCAACATGGTAAAGTTATTGCCTATGCCTCGAGACAACTAAGAAAGCACGAACAAAATTACCCTACTCACGATCTTGAATTGGCAGCAGTTATATTTGCCTTGAAAATTTGGCGCCATTACTTGTTAGGAGTCCATGTAGACGTGTTTTCGGACCACAAAAGTCTACAGTATTTATTCAAACAGAAGGATTTAAACCTAAGGCAAAGAAGGTGGCTAGAGTTACTAAAGGATTATGACGTAGATATTGTGTACCATCCAGGGAAGGCCAATGTAGTGGCCGATGCACTTAGCCGCAAATCCATGGGAAGCTTGAGCCACATGGAAAATAGAAAGATTGAGATGACAAGAGAACTACATCAGTTAGCTAATTTGCAGGTTCGACTACTAGACCAAGGTAATGGGGGAGTTGTTATTCAAAGCACAGCGGAATCCTCACTTATGACAGAGGTAAAGGAAAGACAATATGATGATCCAGAATTAGTAAGATTGAGGGAGGAAATTCCATAACAGAAGCAACCACTAATAGAGCTTAAGGAGGATGGGGTTCTGAGATATCAAGGTCGTCTATGTGTACCTAACGTCGGGGAGCTTCGGGAGAAATTTTGGCAGAAGTTCACTATTTCCGCTATTCAATCCATCCAGGAGCGACGAAGATGTATCATGATCTTCGACAAATTTATTGGTGGAATAATATGAAGAGAAATATTGCAGAGTTTGTAGCCCAATGCCCGAATTGTCAACAGGTAAAAATTGAACACCAGAGACCCGGAGGTCTAACTCAAAGTATAGTGATACCTACCTGAAAATGGGAGGTGATCAACATGGACTTTATTACAGGCTTACCCCGTACTTATCGAAAGTATGATTCCATATGGGTGATTGTAGATAGACTTACAAAATCAGCTCACTTTTTGCCAGTTAGGACAACTTATACTGCTGAAGATTATGCCAAGTTGTATATTAGTGAAATAGTTCGACTTCATGGTGTCCCAATTTCCATCATTTCAGATAGGGGTGCTCAGTTTACATCAAATTTCTGGAGGTCTTTCCAGAGAGGCTTAGCTACTCAATAAGTCTCAGTACAACTTTTCATCCACAGACAGATGGACAAGCTGAACGCACTATTCAAACACTCGAAGATATGCTACGAGCTTGTGTACTAGATTTTAAAGGGAGTTGGGATGACCATTTGCCACTAATTGAGTTTGCTTATAACAATAGTTTCCATGCAAGCATTCAAATGGCTCCTTATGAGGCTTTATACGGGCGAAAGTATAGATCACCAATTGGATGGTTTGAAATTGGAGAAGCAGGATTAGTAGGGCCAGACCTAGTAAATCAGGCAATGGAGAAGGTGAAGCTAATCCGAGAAAGATTACTAACAGCCCAGAGTAGGCAGAAATCATATGCAGATGTGCGACGTCGGGATTTGGAATTTAATATTACTGATTGGGTTTTCCTAAAGGTTTCGCCCATGAAAGGCGTTATGCGATTTGGTAAAAAGGGAAAGCTTAGTCCAAGATATATTAGACCATACAGGATCATTCGGAGGGTAGGAAAAGTGGCATATGAGCTAGATTTACCCACAGAATTGGAGACAGTCCATCCTGTATTTCATGTATCGATGCTACGAAGGTGCATAGGAGATCCTTCACGTATTATGCCTATTAAAGATGTTCATCTTTCTGAAGACTTATCCTATAAGGAAGTACCAATTTCTATCCTAGATCGTCAAGTTAGGAAGCTCAGAACCAAAGAAGTAGCCTCAGTAAAGGTGTTGTGGAGAAATAATAATATTGAGGAAATGACGTGGGAAGCCGAGGAAGAAATGAGGAAAAAACATCCCCAGTTATTTATGACTTGAAGATAGAACAGAGGTAAGTCATATTCTTATATTCTTGATACTCTTCCTACTATGCAAATATGATCAGGTTTGAACATGTGAAAATGATTACATTTAATTGTATATAGTTGTATCGCCCTGTGAGGCATCGTGCTGGACTTTTGCTGAGTTTCAAGTTTTTGGATAGTCCCAATTATAAAGGAAACTCTGTCGAAATTTCAAAAAATCCTAAGGGACTAGAGCTCTATATGCATTACCCACATTCGAGGACGAATGATTCTAAGGGGGAAAAGTATGTAACACCCCGTACCTTTCAAAACCTATGTGACTAAGTAAATATTGACGAAGGTATTTGATTTCGAGATTGTGAAGGGGTACTTTGGCCTAGAATTTGAAATGGTCAAATGTATATAAGTGTTAAGTTAAAGTATAAGGATGACGGTTTTGAAAATGAGATAAAACAAGTGAGGTGCTTGCTCGACTTATCTAAGCTCTTAGGTGACAAGTAGGTGCATCACCTACCTACGCTAACGAACTAAGTTCCAAGGGCCGATTACGGGCAGCAACACCATGGATTATTAGACCTAATGGTAGCCCAAATGAAGCTTAAAGTTTGCCCATCAAAGCACAACCAAATCTGGCCCAAACAACTACAAAAGGGAGCCACCAATATTGACCACATTTTGACCCAAGAGAGGCCCAAGCAAAGGGTAATTTTGGCCCAAGTTTATTGAACCATTTTGGCCCAAATATACTCAAAAAAAGTCGGCCAAAAAGGTCCCTTTATACAGGCCATTTGCTGATCAATGTTGATCACAAAAAGCTGGAAAATTCTCTCTTATCTCATTTTCTTTTGGCAGCCCTTCTCTCCCTTTAGGGTTCTAAGAAGACCAAGATTAATTCAAGCTTAAGGTGAGTTAATCAACTTGTTATCTTGGTATTAATATACTACATATAGCTAGGATATCCTATGGTAAGAAAGACATGAACTATGGCAGCCCCTTTCTTATGATTTAACAAATAGAAATTGTGTAACAATTAAGAAATTTCTTCTTCTCTTGTTGGTGTATGTGTAGGGGGTACTTAAGCTTTTAAAGCATCAATAAAAAGAGGATAAAAACACACCTTCAAGTGTGGTAAGTACTCTGCCCATAATAATATTTTTTTTTTGTTGTTCGGATGGACAATTGTTGTTGAATTGTTGTTAAGAACTCACGGGACGGCGATCGGAAGCCGTGGGTTCAATGTGTTGCTATTGTATTTCGGCATGGTGAGTTGTGTAGGGGATGTTTGATGTGTTTTGTATTATCGGAGGCAGTAGGTTGGTGTGTGTGAGATGTGTATTGGATAGGGGAGAAAGGTGTGACGATACACTTTAATTAATGCAAAATACGTAAATCTGCCCGGGAAATGTTTAGCTACTGTTTTGGGAATGTTGCAGCAGGTTTAAGAGCTAATATTAGCTTCATTATACCCTTGTTTTGTAGATTAACTTAATAAGGGAAAGTCCAAGTTGTGGTAAGCGCAATCTTCGGAAGGAACGAGGTATGTTAAGGCTTCTTTATTCCTTATCGGCATGAATCTAGAAATAGAACTCTAAATCTCTGAAAGAAGGAATTTGAGTATTTTGTTGTAAGAGAGCTGATTTGGTAACTCAACAAGTCTTAAGGAACTAATTTATACATTATGGTGATTCAAGTCGCCTTCTTATACAAATCTGATTCTTTTTGCACGAAATGTAAGTTATCCTTTTGTCAAGTTTCTTCTTTGTATTGTGATCTCTAATCAAGCTTTAGAAAGTATACAAGGAAAGTTAGAAAGTAAAATCCCCATTTATATGTGTTTGGTATGTTGAGTCCAACACCTAGTAAGCCAAGGCTAAAGAAGTTATCTAAATGAACCATCATAAATAACAAGAATAGCTTGGAAGGTCAATCTAGTAATACACTTATTATGCATGGTTTGCGTGTTAGTGTGCACCGAGGTACTACTGCCATATTGAGGCTATTATATACATAGTGTGCACCGAGGTGCTACTGCCATATTGAGGCCATTATACACATAGTGTGCACCGAGGTGCTACTGCCATATTGAGGCCATTATATACATAGTGTGCGCCGAGGCGCTACTGCCATATTGAGGCTATTAAATATAGGGTGCGCCAAGGTGCTATTGTGGTTCAGTGTGGGTTATAAAGAGTGAGTTGCAGCGTGAGTTATGCATGTGTTGTGTTCTAAAAAGAATAAAAGAGAAAGAGCTTAACAAGTCTTACCAATTACAGTTTACAAGTTTCATATTATATCTTGTTCGGATTTACTACTTGCGACTTGCTTTTATGTTTCTACCTTACATGCCAGTACATTATTGTCGTACTGACGTCCCCATTGCCTGGGGGCGCTGCATACATGCCTGCAGGTCCAGACAGATATCCAGACAGATCTCTTCAGTAGGAGTTGCAAAGTTCAGCCATTTTGGTAAGCTCCATTCTTCCTGGAGCTGACGAGTCAGAGGTCTAGCTTATATTTTGGCCAGATTATGTATATGTACAACTTATGGGTAGTCCAGGGCCCTGTCCTGGATATGAGATATTTAACTTACTCCTAGAGGCTTGTAGACGTGTATATGTATATCAGTGTTGGGTATGGCCTTGTTGGCCTTGTTATTAGCTATCTACTATGATAATAGCCTTGTCGGCCTTGAGTTGCTTAACTACTATTGAGCTTTTAGTGTTTCAAATTGCTATTCTTAGAGACCTTGTCGGTCTCAGACCCCCAGCAAGTTCAATAGAGATATACTCCATTTTGACACCCTCGGCCTTTTGGGGCTCCGGGTGTCGGTCATGCCTCCCATGGTTTGGGGCGTGACAATTATCCCTTCCTTGGACACCACGTGCCCTAGGAATGCCAAAGATTCAAGCCAAAACTCACACTTAGTGAATTTGGTATATAACTGATGGTCTCACAAGGTCTGAAGTACAACTCTAAGATGCTGCTTTTGCTCGTCTCTACTCCTTGAATATATCAAAATATCATCGATGAACATAATCACAAATGAGTCCAAGTAGGCACTAACACATGGTTCATCAACTCCATAAATGTTGCTGGGGCATTAGTCAACCCAAAAGACATTACTAGGCACTCATAATGGCCGTATCAAGTCCTAAATGCAGTCTTTGGGATGTCCATAACCCTGATCCTCAATTGGTGATAATCGGACCTCAAATCTATCTTTGAGAACACTGCTGCACCCTACAGCTGGTCAAAAAAATCATCAATACGTGGCATCAGATATATGTTCTTCACTGTCACCTTATTCAACTGTCTGTAGTTAATACACATACGCATGGACCCATCCTTTATCTTCAAAAATAAAACCAGAGCACCCCATGGAGATACACTAGGACTGATAAACCCTCTACTCAATAGATTCTGGAGCTGATCCTTAAGCTCCCTCAACTCAGCTAGTGCCATATGATTTGGCAGAATAGAAATGGGTTGAGTTCCCGGCTCAACATCAATACCAAATTCAAAGTCATGATCAGGAGGAATACCCAGAAGATCATAAGGGAACACATCCAAATACTCGCAAACCACAGGAACTGACTCAAGGGAAGGTGTGGTGGCACTAGTATCACGGACATAGGCAAGATAGGCTAAGCACTCCTTCCCTACCAACCGCTGGGAACTCAGGAAAGATATAAATCCCCTCGGCATGTGGCTATCAACACCCTTCAACACTATAGGAGGTATATCAGGCATCTGTGGAGTAACAGTCTTGGCAAAGCAATCCAAGACCGCATGTTAAGGAGAGCCAATCTATGCCTAAGATTACATTGAAATCAACCATATCAAGCATAATCAAGTCTACCCATATGTCATACCCAAGGATAGTCACCACACAAGCCCGATACACCTGATCCATTACTAAGGAATCTCCTATTGGGGTAGCTACACGCAAGGGCACATGCAATGACTCACAAGCAAACTCTAGATGAGTAGCATAATAAGCAGATACATATGAGAATGTAGACCGCTAATCAAATAAAGTAGAAGAAGACTGATGACAAATGGAGATCATATCTATGATCACTGCATATGAGGCCTCAGACTCTATCCAGCCCAGAACTGTATACATGTTACTCCGTATGCCATGACCACCTGATCTACCAGACTAAGGACCACCTCTAGTACCTTGGGGACCACCACTACTACCTTGTGTACCATCTCTTGCTTGAGGTGCTGGAGCCCTGGGGGCCTGAACCAACTGATCATGTCGCCTAGGGTGCTGTACTAACAGACACTCCTTAGCAATGTGGCCTATCTCACCATACTCATAACAACCCTGGTCTAACATACTCCGCTGTGAAGACCTGGCCAAATCAGAATGACCACAATAACCTGTGGACCCTGAATGAGCACCTCGTGGAGCAGGAACAATATTGTTGCTACTCTAACCCTCAGCAGTCTGTAATGCCGCCTGAATAGGTCGGCTAAGCTAGAAACGTTGTTGATGCTGACCCCTACCAAAGTGCCCTCTACCACGAGCCTGTGAACCATTGAAAGTGCCATGATAGCGGGGCCTCTTATTGCTGCCCCCTTGGGCCTCTTGAAGTACTCCCTCAATAGTGTGGGTAGGGTCTACTACCTCTAGGAAGGACTACCTGATGCCACCATACCCTCTATGGCCAATCTGAGCTATAGAGTCAATCCTCGAACAAAGCAACGTACCCTCTCATGCTCAGTGGGAAGAATCACTGTGGCATGCCTAGCCAACTGATGGAAGCAAAACTCATATTCAAAAATAGTCATGGAGCCATGCTCTAACCTGTAGAACTGATCCATCAACTGCTCTCTCATTCTACGTGGTACATACTTCTCTATAAAAGCTGCGGAGAACTGGGCCCAAGTAAGCGGAGGTGAATCTTCTAGCATGCAAGATACATGTAACCTCTACCACTATTTTGTTGGACCATCCAGCTGAAACATGATGTAATTTGCTCCTTGTGACTCCACTAACCCGTAATTATGCAATATCTCCTAGCAGCTAGTCAAAAACTCATGTGCATCCTCCCTAGAAGCACCTGAAAACCTCGGAGGACCCAATCTCAGAAACCTACCAAGCATCTTTTTCTCCACAGAAGACATAATGGGCCCAGCTGAAGGAGGTGGAATAACTGCAGGGACTAGCATTACTTATAATCTGGAAGCTACAGAGCAGGCTATGCTCCAGAACCCTGTGCCATTGCCTGGGCTGAAGTTCGAGCCTCATCTCTAACCTAAGAAGCAATCGAAGTACCTGGTGAAACTGCTGGTGGAATCATACCCTCGAGAAACCCAAGTAACCGAACTAAAGTGTCCTGTAGCACTAGAGTAGCCACAAAACCTGCCTGGTGCTGGGTTGTCCCCACTTTCTCCAGTTCATACTAAACCTCCTCTACCCCAATATTTGACTCTAGTGATGGTAGTCTATCCTGGGCCCAAGCTGGTGGCATAGACTGACCCCTATCTCGACCTCTGGGTTGACATCTACCCCATCCCCTAGCTGGGGCTCTAATTGTAGGTGCAGGGGCCTCGTCCTCACCCATTGTTGATCTCATCCGAACCATCTAAGAAAGAGTGAAACAAAGATACTTAGAAGTTTCTCAAGTCAAGGAAGCACGACAAAGAATCAAACAAGATGGAATATTTCCTAGGAATGTCCTATAGCCTCTCATAGATTGGATATAGACGTCATCATACCGATCCACAAGACTCTACTAGACACTTTTATCTTGTACTGGCGAGACTGGTGAACTTAGAGCACTGATACCACTCTGTCATGACCCAAAATTGGGCCATGATGGTGCCTACATAACCCTCTAGTAGGAAAGCCAACCCAAACAACGCGGAAGATAAATAAAGTAGTTTATATAAACAAAGTGGAAGAGATATATGTATGGGAGATAGGGCCAATAGCATATGTACATACCAACTGTACTACATATACAAAAATGGCCCTAAAGTGAACAAGAAGAAAAAACATACAAAAGAGCCAACCCGGACTTGGTATCACCGGTACAAGAACGTCTAAAGTACGGAGTATCTATACAACAGACTCTATCTATCCAAAATACAAAATATAGACAGAAATTATAGATGGAAAGCATGTAAAGTCTCCAAGACGCTGGGAGCTCACTTTGATCCACAATGCAATGGGCCTTGAATGATGGGAGGATCAATGAGGATGGCTCATACTAGGTGTTGCATCAGAAAAACAAGTAGAGTGTAGTATTAGTACCAAAACAACGGGTACCTAGTAAGCATCATAGGCCGATCGAGCGCAAAAATATAATATGTAATATACATTACCGAAAAGTAAGCTAAATACAGGGATCCACCTAAATCTAGTTATAAAATCAAAAAAGGACTAACCAAACAAACAACAAGGAAATAATAATAAGTCAATCCAGACGACCGACAATCCAAATACACTCAAGCCAATGTAATGCAATAGAAGATGCCGCGATGCATGAATGCATAATAGTATAAACGCAGAATACTGCATCAGGCACCCAGAATGCCGCATCGGACTATGCATATATATATGTATGTATATAAATGAAAAATAAAAACCTGGAATAATGCATCGGGGATTCAGAATACCGCATCGGACTATAAATAAATATATATACATATAAGTGAAAAAAGGAGAAAAGGACCCGGGAACACCTATCAGACCAACATGAAGTTGTATTTTTCTTTTTCTTTCCAAAACCAGTAGTAAAACCCAAAATAATTCCATTAAAGTCCTAAAATCATAGTGACCATATTAAATCTTAAGTTTGGAACCAAAACCTTGAAAATTATCCTTTTCTGCACCGATAGGCATGAGAATGCAGTATGAGCATGTAATTTCCACGTTCAGAGAATGTAGCACATAACAAGGCAAAACAAAGCATAACACCCTCCAATCAAGAGAACTGACTTGGAAACTCTGTTCAAATCTACATGGTACATACTTCCCTATAAAAGCTGCGGAGAACTGGGCCCAAGTAAGCGGAGGTGAATCCGCTAGCATGCAAGATACATGTAACCTCTACCACTATTTTGTGGGACCATCCAGCTGAAACATGGTGTAATTTGCTCCATGCGACTCCACTAACCCCTAATTATGCAATTTCTCCTAGCAGCTAGTCAAAAACTCATGTGCATCATCCCTAGATGCACCTGAAAACCTCGGAGGACCCAATCTCAGAAACCTACCAAGCATCTTTTTCTCCACAGAAGACATAATGGGCCCAGCTGAAGGAGGTGGACTAACTGCAGGGACTGGCATTACCTCTAATCTGGAAGCCACAGAGCAGGCTATGCTCCAGAACCCTGAGTCATTGCCTGGGCTAAAGTCCGAGCCTCGTCTCTAACCTAAGAAGCAATCGAAGTACCTGGTGAAGCTGCTGGTGCAATCATACCCTCGAGAAACCCAAGTAACCGAACCAAAGTATCCTGTAGCACTAGAGTAGCCACAAAACCTGCCTGGTGCTGGGTTGTCCCCACTCTCTCCTTTTCATACTGAACCTCATCTACCCCAATATTCGACTCTAGTGATGGTAGTCTATCCTGGGCCCAAGATGGTGGCATAGACTGACCCCTATCTCTACCACTGGGTTGACCTCTACCCCATCCCCTAGCTGGGGCTCTAATTGTAGGTGCAAGGGCCTCGTCCTCACCCATTGCTGATCTCATCTGAACCATCAGAGAAAGAGTGAAACAAAGATACTTAGAAGTTTCTCAAGTCAAGGAAGCACGACAGAGAATCAAACAAGATGGAATATTTCCTAGGAATGTCCTATAGCCTCTCATAGATTGGATATAGACGTCATCATACCGATCCACAAGACTCTACTAGACACTTTTATCTTGTACTGGCGAGACTGGTGAACTTAGAGCACTGATACCACTCTGTCATGACCCAAAATTGGGCCATGATGGTGCCTACATAACCCTCTAGTAGGAAAGCCAACCCAAACAACGCGGAAGATAAATAAAGTAGTTTATATAAACAAAGTGGAAGAGATATATGTATGGGAGATAGGGCCAATAGCATATGTACATACCAACTGTACTACATATACAAAAATGGCCCTAAAGTGAACAAGAAGACAAAACATACAAAAGAGCCAACCCGGACTTGGTGTCACCGGTACAAGAACGTCTAAAGTATGGAGTAGATATACAACAGACTCTATCTATCCAAAATACAAAATATAGACAGAAATTATAGATGGAAAGCATGTAAAGTCTCCAAGACGCTGGGAGCTCACTGCGATCCACAATGCAATGGGCCTCGAATGATGGGAGGATCAATGAGGGTGGCTCGTACTAGGTGTTGCATCAGAAAAAGATGCAGAGTGTAGTATTAGTACCAAAACAACGGGTACCCAGTAAGCATCATAGGCAGATCGAGCGCAAAAATATAATATGTTATATACATTACAGGAAAGTAAGCTAAATACAGAGATCCACCTAAATCTAGTTATAAAATCAAAAAAGGACTAACCAAACAAACAAGAAGGAAATAATAATAAGTCAATCCACAAAACCGACAATCCAAATACACTCAAGCCAATGTAATGCAATGGAAGATGCCGCGATGCATGAGTGCATAATAGTATAAACGCGGAATACTGCATCAGGCGCCCAGAATGCCGCATCGGACTATGCATATATATGTATGTATATAAATGAGACGTAAAAACCTGGAATAATTCATCGGAGATTCAGAATACCGCATCGGACTATAAATAAATATACATACATATAAGTGAAAAAAGGAGAAAAGGACACGGGAACACCCCTCAGACCAACATGAAGTTGTATTTTTCTTTTTCTTTCCAAAACCAGTACTAAAACCCAAAATAATTCCATTAAAGTCCTAAAATCACAGTGACCATATTAAATCTTAAGTTTGGAACCAAAACCTTGAAAATTATCCTTTTCTGCACCGATAGGCATGAGAATGCAGTATGAGCATGTAATTTCCACGTTCAGAGAATGTAGCACATAACAAGGCAAAACAAAGCAAAACACCTTCCAATCAAGAGAACTGACTTGGAAACTCTTCTCAAAACTACGTGGTACATACTTGTCTATAAAAGCTACTGATAACTAGGCCCAAGTAAGCGGAGGTGAATCCGCTAGCATGCAAGATACATGTAACCTCTACCACTGTTTTATTGGACCATCCAGCTGAAACATGGTGTAATATGCTCCATGCGACTCCACTAACCCCTAATTATGCAATATCTCCTAGCAGCTAGTCAAAAACTCATGTGCATCCTCCCTAGAAGCACCTGAAAACCTCGGAGGACACAATCTCAGAAACCTACCAAGCATCTTTTTCTCCACAGAAGACATAATGGGCCCAGCTGAAGGAGGTGGAATAACTGTAGGGACTAGCATTACTTATAATCTGGAAGCTACAGAGCAGGCTATGCTCCAGAACCCTGAGCCGTTGCCTGGGCTGAAGTTCGAGCCTCATCTCTAACCTAAGAAGCAATCGAAGTACCTGGTGAAACTGCTGGTGGAATCATACCCTCGAGAAACCCAAGTAACCGAAATAAAGTGTCCTGTAGCACTAGAGTAGCCACAAAACCTGCCTGGTGCTGGGTTGTCCCCACTTTCTCCAGTTCATACTAAACCTCCTCTACCCCAATATTTGACTCTAGTGATGGTAGTCTATCCTGGTCCCAAGCTGGTGGCATAGACTGACCACTATCTCGACCTCTGGGTTGACCTCTACCCCATCCCCTAGCTGGGGCTCTAATTGTAGGTGCAGGGGCCTCGTCCTCACCCATTGTTGATTTCATCCGAACCATCTGAGAAAGAGTGAAACAAAGATACTTAGAAGTTTCTCAAGTCAAGGAAGCACGACAAAGAATCAAAAAAGTTGGAATTTTTCCTTGGAATGTCCTATAGCCTATCATAGATTTGATACAGACGTCATCATACCGATCCACAAGATTCTACTAGACACTTTTCTCTTGTACTGGAGAGACTAGTGAACTTAGAGCGCTGATACCACTCTGTCATGACCAAAAATTGGGCCATAATAGTGCCTACTTAACCCTCTAGTAGGCAAGCCAACCCAAACCATGCGGAAGATAAATAAAGTAGTTTATATAAACAAAGTGGAAGAGATATATGTATTGCAAATAGGGCCAATAGCATATTCACATACCAATTGTACTATATATACAAAAATGGCCCTAAAGTGAACAAGAAGACAAAACATACAAAAGAGCCAACCCGGACTTGGTGTCACCGGTACAAGAATGTCTAAAGTACGGAGTAGCTATACAACAGACTCTATCTATCCAAAATACAAAATATAGACAGAAATTATAGATCGAAAGCAATGTAAAGTCTCCAAGACGCTGGGAGCTCACTTTGATCCACAATGCAATGGGCCTCGAATGATGGGAGGATCAATGAGGGTGGCTCGTACTAGGTGTTGCATCAGAAAAAGATGCAGAGTGTAGTATTAGTACCAAAACAACGGGTACCCAGTAAGCATCATAGGCCGATCAAGCGCAAAAATATAATATGTAATATACATTACATGAAAGTAAGCTAAATACAGGGATCCACTTAAATCTAGTTATAAAATCAAAAAAGGACTAACCAAACAAACAAGAAGGAAATAATGATAAGTCAATCCACAAAACCGACAATCCAAATACACTCAAGCCAATGTAATGCAATGGAAGATGCCGCGATGCATGAGTGCATAATAGTATAAACGCGGAATACTGCATCAGGCGCCCAGAATGCCGCATCGGACTATGCATATATATGTATGTATATAAATGAGACGTAAAAACCTGGAATAATTCATCGGGGATTCAGAATACCGCATCGAACTATAAATAAATATACATACATATAAGTGAAAAAAGGAGAAAAGGACACGGGAACACCCCTCAGACCAACATGAAGTTGTATTTTTCTTTTTCTTTCCAAAACCAGTACTAAAACCCAAAATAATTCCATTAAAGTCCTAAAATCACAGTGACCATATTAAATCTTAAGTTTGGAACCAAAACCTTGAAAATTATCCTTTTCTGCACCGATAGGCATGATAATGCAGTATGAGCATGTAATTTCCACGTTCAGAGAATGTAGCACATAATAAGGCAAAACAAAGCAAAACACCCTCCAATCAAGAGAACTGACTTGGAAACTCTGTTCAAATCTACATGGTACATACATCCCTATAAAAGCTGCGGAGAACTAGGCCCAAGTAAGCGGAGGTGAATCCGCTAGCATGCAAGATACATGTAACCTCTACCACTATTTTGTTGGACCATCCAGCTGAAACATGGTGTAATTTGCTCTATGCGACTCCACTAACCCCTAATTATGCAATTTCTCCTAGCAGCTAGTCAAAAACTCATGTGCATCCTCCCTAGAAGCACCTGAAAACCTCGGAGGACCTAATCTCAGAAACCTACCAAGCATCTTTTTCTCCACAGAAGACATAATGGGCCCAGCTGAAGGAGGTGGAATAACTGCAGGGACTAGTATTACTTATAATCTGGAAGCCACAGAGCAGGCTATGCTCCAGAACCCTGAGCCGTTGCCTGGGCTGAAGTTCGAGCCTTATCTTTAACCTAAGAAGCAATCGAAGTACCTGGTGAAACTGCTGGTGGAATCATACCCTCGAGAAACCCAAGTAACCGAACTAAAGTGTCCTGTAGTACTAGAGTAGCCACAAAACCTGCCTGGTGCTGGGTTGTCCCCATTTTCTCCAGTTCATACTAAACCTCCTCTACCCCAATATTTGACTCTAGTGATGGTAGTCTATCCTGGGCCCAAGCTGGTGGCATAGACTGACCCCTATCTCAACCTCTGGGTTGACCTCTACCCCATCCCCTAGCTGGGGCTCTAATTGTAGGTGCAGGGGCCTCGTCCTCACCCATTGTTGATTTCATCCGAACCATCTGAGAAAGAGTGAAACAAAGATACTTAGAAGTTTCTCAAGTCAAGGAAGCACGACAAAGAATCAAAAAAGTTGGAATATTTCCTAGGAATGTCCTATAGCCTCTCATAGATTGGATACAGACGTCATCATACCGATCCACAAGATTCTACTAGACACGTTTCTCTTGAACTGGAGAGACTGGTGAACTTAGAGCTCTGATACCACTCTGTCATGACCAAAAATTGGGCCATAATTGTGCCTACATAACCCTCTAGTAGGCAAGCCAACCCAAACCACGCGGAAGATAAATAAATAGTTTATATAAACAAAGTGGAAGAGATATATGTATTGCAGATAGGGCCAATAGCATATTCACATACCAATTGTACTACATATACAAAAATGGCCCTAAAGTGAACAAGAAGACAAAACATACAAAAGAGCCAACCCGGACTTGGTGTCACCGGTACAAGAACGTCTAAAGTACGGAGCAACAAACTCTATCTATCCAAAATACAAAATATAGACAGAAATTATAGATGGAAAGCATGTAAAGTCTCCAAGACGCTGGGAGCTCACTTTAATCCACAATGCAATGGGCCTCGAATGATGGGAGGATCAATGAGGGTGGCTCGTACTAGGTGTTGCATCAGAAAAAGATGCAGAGTGTAGTATTAGTACCAAAACAACGGGTACCCAGTAAGCATCATAGGCCGATCGAGCGCAAAAATATAATATGTAATATACATTACAGGAAAGTAAGCTAAATACAGGGATCCACTTAAATCTAGTTATAAAATCAAAAAAGGACTAACCAAACAAACAAGAAGGAAATAATAATAAGTCAATCCAGAAAATCGACAATCCAAATATACTCAAGCCAATGTAATGAAATGGAAGATGCCGCGATGCATGATTGCATAATAGTATAAATGCGGAATACTGCATCAGGTGCCCAGAATGCCGCATCGGACTATGCATATATATGTATGTATATAAATGAGAAGTAAAAACCTGGAATAATGCATCGAGGATTAAGAATACCGCATCGGACTATAAATAAATATATATACATATAAGTGAAAAAAGGAGAAAAGGACCCGGGAACACCTATCAGACCAACATGAAGTTGTATTTTTCTTTTTCTTTCCAAAACCAGTAGTAAAACCCAAAATAATTCCATTAAAGTCCTAAAATCACAGTGACCATATTAAATCTTAAGTTTGGAACCAAAACCTTGAAATTATCCTTTTCTGCACCGATAGGCATGAGAATGCAGTATGAGCATGTAATTTCCACGTTCAGAGAATGTAGCACATAACAAGGCAAAACAAAGCAAAACACCCTCCAATCAAGAGAACTGACTTGGAAACTCTGTTCAAATCTACATGGTACATACTTCTCTATAAAAGCTGCGGAGAACTGGGCCCAA
Source organism: Jaltomata sinuosa (assembly GCA_003996215.1). Taxonomy (NCBI): domain Eukaryota; kingdom Viridiplantae; phylum Streptophyta; class Magnoliopsida; order Solanales; family Solanaceae; genus Jaltomata; species Jaltomata sinuosa. The sequence goes on from QJPP01002411.1 coordinate 15,498, forward strand.
GTAAGCAGAGGTGAATCCGCTAGCATGCAAGATACATGTAACCTCTACCACTGTTTTGTTGGACCATCCAGCTGAAACATGGTGTAATTTGCTCCATGCGACTCCACTAACCCCTAATTATGCAATTTCTCCTAGCAGCTAGTCAAAAACTCATGTGCATCCTCCCTAGAAGCACTTGAAAACCTCGGAGGACCCAATCTAAGGAACCTACCAAGCATCTTTTTTTCCACAGAAGACATAATGGTCCCATCTGAAAGAGGTGGAATAATTGCAGGAATTGGCATTACCTCGAATCTGGAAGCCACAGAGCAGGCTATGCTCCAGAACCCTGAGCCATTGCCTGGGCTGAAGTCCAAGCCTCATCTCTAACCTAAAAAGCAATCGAAGTACCTGGTGAAGCTGCTGATGGAATCATACCCTCGAGAAACCCAAGTAACCAAACCAAAGTGTCCTGTAGCACTAGAGTAGCCAAAAAACCTGCCTGGTTCTGGGTTGTCCCCACTCTCTCCAGTTCATACTGAACCTCCTCTACCCCAATATTTGACTCAGGTGATGGTAGTCTATCTTGGGCCCAAGATGGTGGCATAGACTTACCCCTATCTCAACCTCTGGGTTGACCTCTACCCCATCCCCTAGCTGGAGCTCTAATTGTAGGTGCAGGGGCCTCGTCCTCACCCATTGCTGATCACATCCAAACCATCTGAGAAAGAGTGAAACAAGTATACTTAGAAGTTTCACAAGTCAAGGAAGCACGACAAAGAATCAAACAAGATGGAATATTTCCTAGTAATGTCCTATAGCCTCTCATATATTGGATACAGACGTCATCATACCGATCCAAAAGACTCTACTAGAAACTTTTCTCTTGTATTGGAGACACTTGTTAACTTAGAGCTCTGATACCACTCTGTCATGACCCAAAATTGGGCCATGATGGTGCCTACATAACCCTCTAGTAGGCAAGCCAACCCAAACCACGCGGAAGATAAATAAAGTAGTTCATATAAACAAAGTGGAAGAGATATATGTATGGGAGATAGGGACAATAGCATATATACATACCAACTGTACTACATATACAAAAATGTCCCTAAAGTGAACAAGAAGACAAAACATACGAAAGAGACAACCCGGACTTGGTGTCACCGGTACAAGAACGTCTAATGTACGGAGTAGCTATACAACAGACTCTATCTATCCAAAATACAAAATATAGACAGAAATTATAGATGGAAAGCATGTAAAGTCTCCAAGATGCTGGGAGCTCACTGCGATCCACAATGATATTGGCCACGAATGATGGGAGGATCAATGAGGGTGGCTCGTACAAGGTGTTGCATCAGAAGAAGATGCAGAGTGTAGTATTAGTACCAAAACAAAGGGTACCCAGTAAGCATCATAGGCCGATCGAGCGCAAAAATATAATATGTAATATACATTACAGGAAAGTAAGTTAAATACAGGGATCCACCTAAATCTAGTTATAAAATCAAAAAAGGACTAACCAAACAAACAAGAAGGAAATAATAATAAGTCAATCCAGAAAACCGACAATCCAAATACACTCAAGCCAATGTAATGCAATGGAAGATGCCGCGATGCATGAGTGCATAATAGTATGAACGCGGAATACTGCATCAGGAGCCCAGAATGCCGCATCGGACTATGCATATATATGTATGTATATAAATGAGAAGTAAGAACCTGGAATAATGCATCGGGGATTCAGAATACCGCATCGGACTATAAATAAATATATATACATATAAGTGAAAATGGAGAAAAGGACCCGGGAACACCCCTCAGACCAACATGAAGTTGTATTTTCTTTTTCTTTCCAAAACCAGTAGTAAAACCCAAAATAATTCCATTAAAGTCCTAAAATCACAGTGACCATATTAAATCTTAAGTTTGGAACCAAAACCATGAAAATTATCCTTTTCTACACCGATAGGCATGAGAATGCAGTATGAGAATGTAATTTCCACGTTCAGAGAATGTAGCACATAACAAGGCAAAACAAAGAAAAACACCCTCCAATCAAGAGAACTGACTTGGAAACTCTATTCAAATCTACATGGTACATACTTCTCTATTAAAGCTGCGGAGAACTGGGCCCAAGTAAGCGGAGGTGAATCCGCTAGCATGCAAGATACATGTATCCTCTACCACTATTTTGTTGGACCATCCAGCTGAAACATGGTGTAATTTGCTCCATACGACTCCACTAACCCCTAATTATGAAATTTCTCCTAGGAGCTAGTCAAAAACTCATGTGCATCCTCCCTAGAAGCACCTAAAAACCTCGGAGGACCCAATCTAAAAAACCTACCAAGCATCTTTTTCTCCACAGAAGACATAATGGGCCCATCTGAAGGAGGTGGAATAATTGCAGGAACTGGCATTACCTTTAATCTGGAAGCCACAGAGTAGGCTATGCTCCAGAACCCTAAGCCATTGCCTGGGCTGAAGTCCTAGCCTCATCTCTAACCTAAGAAGAAATCGAAGTACCTGGTGAAGCTACTGGTGGAATCATACCCTCGAGAAACCCAAGTAACCGAACCAAAGTGTCCTGTAGCACTAGAGTAGCCACAAAACCTGCCTGGTGCTGGGTTGTCCCCACTCTCTCCAGTTCATACTGAACCTCCTCTACCCCAATATTCAACTCTAGTGATGGTATTCTATCCCGGGCCCAAGATGGTGGCATAGACTGACCCCTATCTCGACCTCTGGGTTGACCTCCACCCCATCCCCTAGCTGGGGCTCTAATTGTAGGTGCAGGGGCCTCGTCCTCACCCATTGCTGATCTGATCCAAACCATCTGAGAAAGAGTGAAACAAGGATACTTAGAAGTTTCTCAAGTCAAGGAAGCACGACAAAGAATCAAACAAGATGGAATATTTCCTAGGAATTTCCTATAGCCTCTCATATATTGGATACAGAGGTCATCATACCGATCCACAAGACTCTACTAGACACTTTTATCTTGTACTAGAGAGACTGGTGAACTTAGAGCTCTGATACCACTCTGTCATGACCCAAAATTGTGCCATGATGGTGCCTACATAACCCTCTAGTAGGCAAGCCAACCCAAACCACGCGGAAGATAAATAAAGTAGTTTATATAAACAAAGTTATAGAGATATATATATGGGAGATAGGGCCAATAACATATATACATACCAACTGTACTACATATACAAAAATGGCCCTAAAGTGAACAAGAAGATAAAACATACAAAAGAGCCAACCCGGTCTTGGTGTCACCGGTACAAGAACGTCTAAAGTACGGAGTAGCTATACAACAGACTCTATCTATCCAAAATACAAAATATAGACAGAAATTATAGATGGAAAGCATGTAAAGTCTCCAAGATGCTGGGAGCTCACTGCGATCCACAATGCAATGGGCCTCGAATGATGGGAGGATCAATGAGGGTGGCTCGTACTACGTGTTGCATCAAAAAAAGATGCAGAGTGTAGTATTAGTACCAAAACAACGGGTACCCAGTAAGCATCATAGGCCGATCGAGCGCAAAAATATAATATGTAATATACATTACAGTAAAGTAAGCTAAATACAGGGATCCACCTAAATCTAGTTATAAAATCAAAAAGGACTAACCAAACAAACAAGAAGGAAATAATAATAAGTAAATCCAGAAAACCGACAATGCAAATACACTCAAGCCAATGTAATGCAATGGAAGATGCCGCGATGCATGCGTGCATAATAGTATGAACGCGGAATACTGCATCAGGAGCCCAGAATGCCGCATCGGACTATGCATATATATGTATGTATATAAATGAGAAGTAAAAACGTGGAATAATGCATCGGGGATTCAGAATACCGCATTGGACTATAAATAAATATATATACATATAAGTGAAAATGGAGAAAAGGACCCGGGAACACCCCTCAGACCAACATGAAGTTGTATTTTTCTTTTTCTTTCCAAAACCAGTAGTAAAACCCAAAATAATTCCATTAAAGTCCTAAAATCACAGTGACCATATTAAATCTTAAGTTTGGAACCAAAACCTTGAAAATTATCCTTTTCTGTACCGATAGGCATGAGAATGCAGTATGAGCATGTAATTTCCACGTTCAGAGAATGTAGCACATACCAAGGCAAAACAAAGCAAAACACCCTCCAATCAAGAGAACTGACTTGGGAGTTCAAATCCAAGCTATGGCCTCGGGCCCATAATTACACATAAAACTAACAATAAGGCAAAAATAATGGAGCATAACTATGAAAACAACTACAAGCTTCTACTCTACCTCTAAAACCTCCTAAAAGCATACTAAGGATCGTACCCAAGCAATAACAAAACTACGAGCTCCTAGACTAAGGATAAAAAGAATAATCCTAATCTATGATCCAAAATGGCCAGTTTATTACAAGTTACAAGATTTAAGCCTATTTCTATCTACAGTCCAACCTAACATTCCAATAACATATATCATGTAAAATCTAACTAACTCAGTCTAGAAAAGTAAAACGTAACGTACCTCATGGCTGAACTGCAAACACGAACCATCACTCATGTGCCTTCCCCTTCCGAACAACCTCAGAAAGTTGCCATGCTATCAAAAACATAATCCAGGTGTCAAGATGAGAAAAATGACAGTCATATTATTATACGGAAAATTGATCCAGAAATCAGGTTGGAAAATGACCCTCGTGGCCCATGCAATGAAACAAAAAATAAAAATCACAATTATGTGCGCAACAGGTTAAAGAACCCATGCCCAAAAGTTGAGCGTGAACGAGACTTGTTTCAGGGCCCAAAACAGCTACAAAGTCCTCTAGTTCAAGGGAAATAGAAATGGATAATTAAGGATTTGAGAGGCGTAAGCATACCAATTTAACGTGCACGAATGGACTACGGACTGGAATTGTGTACACCACCAAACTAAGGGATGAATCAGTAAAAAAAGGGAGGTTTAGAGCTAATTTTAATGGAGCAAAAATGAGTTGCAAAGTGTTGGAGAAGAGTTGGAAATTTTGAGAAGTGGCCAGCTTTACAGCTACTAGCGCCCAGGCGCAGGGGTGCCCATGCACGCGCAGGCACGGGTATGCCATACCGCCCAGGCATCGAAAGAGCGACCAGGCCACGTCGGCTAGGGGCTGCAGGCGCACTGCCCTGCCAGTCCTGGCAGGCACGCAGGAGCGCATAATCCAGCGTAGTAGCACTTGTGCAGGTGCGAGTAAGCACCCGCCTTGGCGCCATACCATCAACCAGCTACTGCAATGCCAAGCTTTTAGCAAACTTTATAATGGATGAACTCCCGAGAATGAATCTGGTGTATCGCGAACAAAAACAAGCTGAGCTATTCAATTGAAAAAGGAATTTCAGACTCAACTGAATCGTCAAAAATTCCAACAGAGGTTGATCTATTGAAAAGTGGGTTGCACGCTCAAAACCAACTATTGGCTAACCTTTACCAACACGAAACCCAAAGGCCAAAAACAAGTCTGAAAGCCTCGAGACCCGAACCAAAGCTCCTTCTAGCCCAAAGTCAACATTCCAGAGCTAATAACCCTGGCAGAATTTCCATCCAAGGTCATTTTCTCCGAATGTTAACCAAAGTCAACCCCACAAGCCAAACTACCCTTAAAACACAGAAAATAACACAAAACCAAACCAAAATCAACCATACCTAGACCAAGGGTCATACTAGACCAAAATCCCCATTTTGGAGCCAATGGAAATGTCGGAATTTGATTCTGAGGATGTTTACCAAGAAAGTTGACCAAAATCAATGATTTTTTAAGTTCAAGTTCTAAAATAAGGAAATGACTATAACAACCTAATGAACAGCCCGAGCACTAAAATGTTAGTCCTGGTAAGTTATAAATGACCTGTAGCTACTACAGGAAAGCTTGAAATATGGAAAAAGCACGAAAAATAGAAAATAACCTGGAGGGTCATAACAGTTGAGCAACTCAAGTGGTTAAGATAGAAGGACACTGGACATGGCTTAACAATTATGCTAATGATCCGGAGGAGAATATGGGTTATGTGGAATCTAATTTTGTGGATTTTAGACTATTGGGTACCCTTTGTTAATGATGGGGGATTTCAACTCGGTATTACATATACAGGACAAACTTGTGGGTTCAAAAGTTAAAGAGGCAGAAATACGAGATTTCAGACAATGTTTGTTAGACACATAATTGACAAAATTAAAGACTGTGGGTAGAGAATTGACATAAGAAAATGGCCAATCATTCAGTGGAATAGACATGGTATGGGTGAATACTTTGTGGCTACATGATTGGACACATATGGAATGTAAAGTCCTTGATCCATGGTTCTCTGATCATAGCCCATTGAGTTTCATAATTGCAAATAAATAAAATAATAGACCAACATCTTTCAGATTCTTCAACTACATGGCTGAACATCCTGATTTTATGAAGATAGTAGAAAATAGCTGGGGAAATACTAGAGAGGCTACTTCCATGGTTGCAATATGAAGAAAGATAAAGATCCTAAATCAACCCATGAGAGATTAGATCAAATAATTTTTAGGTATTTCACTCAAAATTTGTAAAGACCAGGAGATAATTGAAAGAATTACAAGAACATATGAGAAACAACCATTTTGATCATCATGAGCAATTCTTGAAAGAGAAAGAACTTAAAGCACAACAAGAAAAGTGCACAACATATAAAAGAGCATAACCAAGCAGAAATCTAGAGTACATTGGCTAAAGGAGGGAGACACAAATACAACCTATTTCTATGCTTGTCTAATGAATAGACAAGCACAAAATCATATTACTAGTTTTGTATCTTCTGATGGTGAATTGATACAGGATGAACAAGGTATACATGAGGAAATTATGGGGTTCTAAGTCCTTATTAGGCACAACAGCTAGAGAACTTCCCACTGTCCATCCATATATAATGAGACTTGGACAAACACTAAATAGAGAGAAATAATTCTTTTTGATAAGGCATATTACAGTTGAAGAAGTACAAGAAGCCCTGATGGCTATTTCGGACCAAAACAATCTAGGAGGAGATGGTTTGAACGCTCTTTTTTACAAGAAGACATGGTCTATCATGGGTGGGTAAATTACATAAGTAGTATTAGATTTCTTTAAATCTGGTTCTATGTATAAGGCAATTAACTATACTCTTATCACACTAATCGCAAAAGTCCAAAATCCATCCTCAGTGAAATTATACATACCAATATCATGTTGAAACATCCTATATAAGATTATTTCAAGAATCTTAACAACAAGAATACAACTAGTTATTGGAAGTCTAGTAGATGCCAGCCAAAATGCTTTTGTTCCAAGGAGGGTAATAGTGGACAACATTCTATTGAGTGATGAAATGGTAAAGGGTTATGACAAAAATGGTATGTCCCTTAGGAGTATGCTAAACGTGGATATGAAAAATTCCTATGATTTTATTGAGTGGCCTTTTGTGGAAAAAATTCTTAGGTACTTAAACTTCCCAAAAAAGTTTATAGACAAGATTATAGCTTACTTCAAAACTATTTCTTACTTTATTTTAATTAATGGAGTACCTACTTCCCCATTGAAGTTAAGAAAGGTTTGAGTCAAGGGGATCCCCTGTCCCCTTATATTTTTATACTGAGTATGGAATACCTAATTAGACTATTGAGGAATATGGTTACCAATAAGGATATTAAATATCACCGTAAGTTCTCTAAATTGAAAATAGTACACTTGAGATTTTCTGATGATTTGCTCTTTTAGTCGGGGTGACTTTAAATAAGTTTAGCTTTTATTTGATATGTTCAAGCAATTTTCAGAGGCCTTTAGATTGGTAGCTAATGTTTGAAAGATTTCCATCTACTTTGGGGGAGTAAGCCAAGTTGTTCAAGATCTGATTCTGGACTATACAGGTTTTACCAAAGATGAGATGCCTTTTAGATATCGGGGGGTACCACTTAGCACAAAATGATTTTCCATTAAACAATGTGAACCTTTGTTGGAAAAAACTTCTAGGAATGATATCTTCTTGGATAATGAAATTTCTATCTTATGTTGGTAGAGTCCAATTGATTAGGCGTGTTATGTTTTCAATAAAAACATATGGGTCCCAAATCTTTGTTCTTCCAAAGAAGATAATTAGTTTGATTGAACAATTATGCAAGAGGTTTCTGTGGACTAGGAAGGGTGATTTCCCTAAAAAAAACTCTAGTAACTTGGAGCCAACATTGTCTGTAACACCTTGAACTATCAGGATAAGATTTGAATAATTCTAATTAATTGGTTAGATCCGAACCCGATGAATTTTAATTTTCTTGTGTGTTATGACCAATTCTTAAGTTTGGGGAGTGCCTTGGATATAAATTAGTGTCTTAAGAAACCTCTAGCACAATGTTAAGTTTAAAGTTTCTCTACTGATTAAGTTTTTGTATAAGTTCATACAAAGGTCATCTTTAAATGCGTATTCCTCCTAGAATATGAAGAGTTACATGACCTACGACTCACCAAACAAAAAGTTTTTGAGACTTCTTTCCAATGCCAGTATCTTCGCATAAATCCAAGTCTGGAGAAAAATGTTATAGGCATTTTAGTGAGGCACTATCCAAAGTCCATGTTGGTGTCTTCATGAAACACTTAGGACCCCACGATGGAAGGCACGTGCACATGTCAAAAGAACTTTAGAACATTGAAAAAACACCTCCCAGGCGCTATGGGAGGCGTATTGAACCTCTAGGTTGGCACTATGGGAGGCGTATTGCACCTCTAGGTTGGCACTATAGGCTCTGTGCCACGCCTAAGCTATTCCAGGCGTAAAGTTATTTCCTAACTCCATCTAATTAAGGGTATTTTGGTCCAAATATTACCATAAGACCTCCTAATCTGACTCAAAACCCCTCACAACACATTATTCTCTTAGAAACTAATTGCTCAACTCCTTTTTTCTCTTCAAAACCCCAAGGGTTTTAAGAACAACCATCCAAGCAAGGTCCTTTCAAGTTTCCTTTCAAGTTCTTTGATTTTGCAGGTATGTAAGGCTATCATAGTGAGATAACTCCATTTTTCCTCAAGCACTACTACCTAAGAAGCTTAGTTTTGAAAGGTTAATGTTATGAATTTTACCCAAAGTATCATCCATTTGAATTCCTTGCAATTTGAGATGATTATTGTTGAATCCTAGTTACTAAAAGTGTTGAATACCAGATAATTATGTTTCTTTTTTCATTGGATTTTGTGATTCATGACTTATTCCTATTCTATGGACCTCATGAGTTATTTTATGATTCTTAAAAGCATACTTTATGATGTTGTGTAATGACCCTTCCGATCATTTGTGCATTTTTGCCTTTCTTGTACCGTTAGAGCCTGCCTATAGTGCCTCCAAGTCATTTATGGCTTGCTGGGATTGATAAAATGGTGCTCGGGCCATTTGTTTGGTTTTTTTGGCCATTCCTTATTTTAGAGCTTTAGGCTTTTTGAATTTGTTGACTTTGGTTAACATTCTGGGTGAACATGCTCAGAATCGAATTTCGATAGTTCCGTTAGCTACGGAGCATGGACTTTGGTCTATAGGGACCTTTGGTTGCGATCCGGGAGCTTTTCAGCTTGGAATTCTCTCTCATTCTGTGTTTTCAGGCCACTTGGGCTGGTTTGGTTGATTTTGGTCAACATTCAGAGAAGACAGCCTCATATGGGAATTTCATCAGCACCGTCAGCTCTGGAATGTCGTGTTTCTGTTAGGTAGGTGGTTAGTTTGGGTCTCGGGTAAGCTGGGCTCATTTTGAGTGTTTGGTTGGGGTTAGCTAGTGTTGACTTGGGTCAACATTCTTCCGAAATGACCTCGTATTGAAGTTTCATCAATTCTGTTGAGTCTGGAATGTTGTTTCCACCCTAATAGCTCTATTTGTTTTTGAGTATCGGGTCCCGATTTTGCCCGGAATTCCCCATAGAAGTTTTTGGCTGTTGTTGGTTTTTCAGTTTCTGGTGGCCTTCACCGCGATCGCGCTCCTTTCGACCAATTGCGTTGGCCTGTGATTTCCCCTTCAACGCAATTGCGCTCCTCTAGTGCGATTTTGCTGGTCTGAGTTTTTCCCCTCAGCGCGATCGCGCTCCTGTAGCACGATAGCGCTGGTCTGAGACTTTTCCTTCAACGCGATCGCGCTCCTTTAGCGCGATAGTGCTGACCAGCGACCAGCAGCTATATAATTCTTGGGCCTTCATTTTTCCAGCCTTATTTCTCATTTAGTTCCAGCTCCAAACTAAAAATCCTCTCCACCAAAGTTCTTCTTTTAGTCTTAGCTTGGGGAATTCACCAATTGGGTTGGAAAGTCTCGTTTCTTTGTCGATTTTGGTATGTTCTTCTCCCCCAAGTTGTTCTTCTTCAATTGTTTGGATAACCTCCATTGTTGACATTTCTCAAATCTTGAAAATCCTTTGTCGAGGCTGCCCTCTTGATCTTACATGATTGTGGGTTTGGAATTTGCACCTCCTTAGCTTGACTTCTCGTTGTGGTAAGTACCTTTTGGCTAAATTCCAATTTTGATTTCTTAAAAATTTCCATCTTTAATCCTTGACTTGAGCGGGCTGTTTTGAGCCCTATTTGTTGTCCGTTTTTGCTCAATTTTTGGGCGTGCGCTCCCAGGATGGTAAGGAACACAAGTGTGTTTTTAATTTTTGGTTTGGGATTGCAGGGCCCACGAGCCCGTTTGTGACCCGGATTTTAACCCAGTTGTGCTTATGGCATTATGGGTATTGTTAGACTTGTTTTGACGTCTAGATTACTGTTTTGATATTAGTTTTGCGAACTGGAGCTTCCCGGAGCAGTTTGAGCCTGGACAACGCCATCCCCGCAGCTATTCATCGAACGACAGGTAGGTTGTGGCTTTCTCTACCTAGACTCTGCGTATATAGGCTATAACTGCATTAATTAACATCCTTGGGTGGGTTTTTATAGGTTGGTACCCTAGACATTGTCCACCTTGTTCGTCCGTTTAATTCAAACATTGTTTGTAGTATTTGCATGGTATTGTATATTACCCTTGTGGTCCTATGCGGCCTTGTTTTGACTCTGGAACATAGACGGTGGGTTATTTGGGGAATGTCCACGAGTTTTGGACATATAAATTATCCTTTTAGGCTAGTTATGTCTGCTGAGTAGCTACTGGGCTAGTGCAGAGATGATAGGAATTTTTGTGAGCCGTTGGGCTAATTTATATTTGTGTGCAAGCATATCATCCATGAAAAAGGTTTTCCCCTTCATGTTTTGCTACAGTTTTTGCTGCGAGCCACTACAGAGAGTTTTCCTAAACTTGAATTACCTCAGGGGCCCATTTTTGGTACGTTTGATGATAGAAAAGGGGATTTTGGATGATTTCGCACTGATTTTATTGCTGGTACTAGTCTCTGCCGAGCAGAGCACCAAACTTGATTTTATTACTAATACTAGTCTCAACCGGGCAGAGCACTATACTTGATTTAATACAATTTTAGACCCGGCCACACTCTAGGCACCCTTTGAGAGGGTTACTGAGACTTTTATCACTGATTTAGACCTGAATATGCCTCGGGCACCCTTTGAGAGGGTCTTTTGAGATTACCACTACTGCTTTAGACCTGAGTTAAAGCCGGGCATGTACTATGGGATTTCGAGTTTTGAGCTACATTTGAGACTTAGCCACTGGCTTGAACCTGGACTCGATTCCAGAGGACACATTTTGAGATTGAGTTTTTGTATGTGGTTGAGAGGTAGACCTCCATGGACCCCTATCATTCCTGGGGCATAGGTTTCGGGCCGACACATCGTGCCAAAAGGGGAGTGGACGGTGGAGGAAAGGTACACGGGAAAGAGCCTTCCATGGGACTCCCTTCTATACGGACCCGTGGGGTACCTGAGGGGGAACATACCGGTTACTCTCACATCATATCATATCATGCATTGATTCCACCCTTGTTTGTTGTGTGTTCAGTGTACGCTCCGGTTGTATGGGCGGCCGGAGGGTTTGTCTTCACTTAATTGCGTTCCTCGATTGTATGGGCGGCCGTTGGGACTATATGTAGATTATATTTACTCCTGTCTTTATTTAGAGCTTTTCTTGGCTTTCAATTATTCAAGGATTAGTGATGGTTAACCTGTTGATGCTCCGGTTGTGGGAATTTTGATTATTGAGAGGGCTAGGGAGTCCTAACTTATTGAGGCACTTTTGTGTGGCCTTCTGAGAAGAGTATGAGATTCTGGTTCTGTTCTTGTCGGGAGTTGAGTGGTATATATCGATTATTGTGGGTTAGTTATTCCATCCTAGGGTTGTACTTGTGAGGTGAATTCCTGGTTATGCTATAATGTGATTGGATTGGTGTTATGATTTCCTTATACTTGTTGATTCCACTTTGAGTATGTTAGACTGCCTTGCGTCTTTTCCCTTACTTGAGGTTATCGGTATACTGCCATTTTCTCCACTCTCTCTATCTCTTTGCTTAGTTGTATTGTTGTGCAAGGACCCCAAGTGCGTTCTCCTTTCCTTCACCTGTGATTCTATGTAATTGTCTCCTATGTGCTAGCATGTTTTACTTGTAGCTTTTGGTTGCCTATTCTTTGTGCTACCTCCTTGTGCTTCCTTTATTGCTTCAGTGTTTGCTTTCTTACTATCTGTTACTTACTATTTTTATATCTTATATGCGCTCAGTCGGCCGATGATACCTACTGAGTACCCATTATTTTGGTGCTCATACTATACTTGTACACTTTCTGTGCAGATATTAGTTGAGCTTTCGCCATTTATCACGTTGGAGACTCGGGCAGATTATGGATATTCGAGACTAGGGTGAGCGCCTGATAGTCGGGGATTGACCGTATCTCATCCTTTGTTACTGTTACTCCTTTTACTTTCGGAGAAAAATTGTATTGTATTTTGGTACTTCTAGCAATTATACTCTATTAGAAGCTTCTGTACTATTGATACCATGTTTTGGGGTTGGTGTAGTTTTCTTTATGTATATGTTTGAGTTTTGCTTCATCTTTGTCTACATTTACATTCTGGTTCCGCTATTTCAGCTTATTATGCGCTTTGGTTAGGTAGTAGCCCATTACTAACCATTCTGGGCTATGGGGATTGGTTCGCCTATTGGGGGGTTATAGGTTCCATCATGACCTAAGAAATAGGGCCGTGACAGCTTGGTATCAGAGCTCTAGGTTCACCGGTGTCTTGGTACAAATGCAAGTGTCTACATAGAGTCTCGTGGATCGGTATGATGACGTCCATATCCAATCTGTGGGAGGCTACAGGGAATTATTAGGAAAAGTTTCATCTTCTTGGCTCTTTATCGTGCGTTCCTTGCTTTATTGACTTCTAAGACTTTGGTTGTTCATTCATTCTCTAATGCCTAAGATGAGTTCGACAGCGATTGGTGTCGACGCTTATGTGCCAGATGCTTCAGTGCTTCCGTCAGTGCCAGGACTTTAGAGTGAGATTTTACCACCTCAGCTATGGGGTGTGGGGATAGCCCAGCCTCCGATTAGATTTGTAGCGACCCAAGTTCTTTAGTACACTGTGGCTAGGACTCTAAGTCCTCCGGTGAGTGTTTCAGTACCTGGTTCTGCGAGTGTTGCTTCAGTTAAGGTTGAGCTTCCAGTTCTTCAGCAGGGTTGTCTATCGGTGTTGGTGTACAAGGTAAGGTTTCATGACATGGTTAGGCATACTGCAAGGGTTGTACCTTTAGAGTTTGATAGGGTCTGAAGATTTGTGGGAGGTTTGATTTCACCGCTCCATTTGGCGACCGAGAATTTGGTTACAGTTAGGACAACTCTCCTTCAGGTAGTTGACCATGCTTGGGTTGTTGAGGGTTTGTGTTGTGAGGATTATGGAGGTGGTGCTCGGAAGCGTCGTCGCCATGATAGTTCACGAGTTTCTCAGACTCGAGGTAGGAGATTCTCCACCAGAGATAGGTTCTACTGCTTCTTATCTACTGGGTCAGTTTCAGTTGCTCCATGGGTTTCAGAGAGTGGTTGTGTAGGACATATTTTGTAGGCCATGGTGGCCGGTCAGGTTCAGTGAGATCTTCCCATCGAAATTCATCTGGTAGAGGTTGTTTTTGGTGTGGTGAGCATGGGCACTTTGCTAGGAATTGCCCCAGGATTCTATATCCTGGTCAGCCTGATTGCTACGATTGTGAAGAGATTGGTCACCTTTATTGAGCTTGTCCCCAATGAGGGCTGGTTGGGACTTTAGTTTTGGCCACTCGGTCAAGAGTTAGGTCCCATTAGCTTGATGCTACTCTTGGTGGGTCAGAGGTAGAAGTTTATGATATCGTTGCTCTAGGTCAGGCCTTTGCTATATTCGACTTGTGTTAGTCCCGCTCGTGTTGCGATTCTATCCCTTCTGTCGTTTAATTTCTTATATGCCTACCAGCTACTTGTTTAGTTGTTTGGCTACCTGAATTGTAGTATCGATGTGTTATTTTATTGATAGTTTATTCTTTAGTAGTTGATAGGGGTTATTTAGCCCTATGAGGTGTTTTACTCGGAGTTGTAGCTTGTGAGTAGGCTTTGTAGAGCTCTCTTCCTGTTTGTTTTGGTCCTAGGCTTGCTTTGGGTCTTCCTTTCTAGCAGTTCTAGATGGTTGTTGCCTAGGCCGTTATCTAGCATGGCTAGAGATCCGTGTGATGATTCGGTGTATTACCGGTAGTTATGCCGGAGTTGAGATTTTGCCTTAGTTGGGAGATTTTGGTTATGTTAGTGAGCATAGATCAGTTTGGCCTCCCGAGTGTTTAGAGTCGACCCTCTTCATTGATTAGCTTAAGAGGTTGGCAGGTACATGGGTTGTTCCCATAGTCTCCTCCAGTTCCTTGTCCGTTGGGTGTTTTGTTGTATCCCCAGTTCTAGTTGGAATGAATCCTGATCGTAGTTCTCTGGATGAGCTCTTAATATTTGCATGGTGATTGGGTTTTGACTTTAGCACTTTCGACTAAGTGTTGACCATAACCTCATGGTTGGGTTGTATTCATAGCATTTTGGGCGAGTCGAGCATCCGGTCCTTTTCTCTTCTGCCTTGTTGAGTTTTGACAACATAAATTTGGTAGCTAAGGTAATGGCTCCAGATTTTTATCCTTAAGAAAGAAATTGTAAGGTTTTGTATATGCTATGGAAGGATTTTGTTTAGTAGAAAAGGGGTGAGATGACTCTGTGTTGGTATTTAACTGTCTTAGTAGTTGAGTGAGGTAGAGATGAAGGTTTCCTTTGGGATTATGTGTTGGTGATTTGATTCAGCTGTCTACACATTGCAGCGGGTTTTCCATCAATTGGTTTGTGATTTGGTAGTAGCAGCGTTGTTGTCAACTTGCATATTCAAGCCTAGTTGTCTTGGCTACTTAAGGGTTCATT
Organism: Jaltomata sinuosa; assembly: GCA_003996215.1. NCBI lineage: Eukaryota > Viridiplantae > Streptophyta > Magnoliopsida > Solanales > Solanaceae > Jaltomata > Jaltomata sinuosa. The sequence goes on from QJPP01002411.1 coordinate 30,855, forward strand.
GGCAACATATAGGTTCGACAAAGTCTTGGGTTGGCAGTTTTGATGTTGGGGTTCAGAATCATTGCTTGACAGGTTTCATAGGATGGTTCGTGGTAGTTTCTATTTTGTTGCGATATCCTAGTGCCAGGAGGCAGTGGGTGCAGGAAACTTAGCTTCTTTTACTTAAGTTTCGGATGCGGCTATTGTCCTTGGACACCTAGTCCTTGTCTAACCTCTCTATTAGGCAGGATATTTCTTATTTCAGCAGTGCTCTTCATGGTACGAAGCTTCTTCCTTCTTAGTTGGACAAATGTTATGGCGTAAGTTACAAAACAAGTGGTGATGTATTGTACGTGGTAAGGTTGTGTGGGTTGAGACTAGCGAGGCTATTTTGAGTTTTGATAATACGTAGAGACTGGTAATCGCTATTCATTTGCCGAGGATTTGAAAGCTTGTTTAGTTAATTCTTCAAAAGTTATTGTTTATGTGGGGCTCCAGTGTTGGTTAGACTCGGCCATTGGGGACTAGAAGTTCGGTGTATTGTATGCTTTGGTATGGTTGGTTTGTGTGCTGTTTCAGAGGAGCAGTTGATTTGAGCCAAAGAGGTGAGTTGAAGGTATATGCAAAAATTTCTATAGCTAGATGGTAACTTTGGACCCCATGTACCCTTTCCTTTGCCTTCAGGGTATTTTGACTTGGTACTCATAGCATGGTGGACTTCTTCCCGAGGTGAGCTTGGTAAGATGACTTCAGCTCAGAATGGTGTTCGAGTATTCAGAGTTGCAGCGGTATTCTCAGAGTTTGGAGCTTAGCCGGTGATTTTGAGCTTTGTGGTAGGCTTACCACACTCCTTGCTGAGATTGGTTTTGGTTTTTTTCTTTGGGCAGGTTGCCCTGGTTCATTCGCTTCCAGTTGACTCAGACTGGACATGGTGCAGCGGTTGGGTTAGTTCTACAATTTAAAAGTTTCTCTGTCAACACAAGGTATTCATACATGCCTCTTCTAACCTTGGTGTGCGGATTTCAGTCAGATTCAGATGGGTTAATCAGTTGGGTTCAGTTAGTGAGTTTGGTGTTGGCAAAAGTGTTCTTCCATTGCTTGATGGTCAATCGGGTCAAGTAACTCTAGCTTTCGAGGACCTGCTATGGGTTGTTATCTTTGATGGCAAAAATTAGCAGACTTTAGCTTCACTTGGGTAGAACTTGAGTATAAAGGGTGACTTCATTCTCGATAGAGTATAAGCGAAGGCTGTGTATTTCAGGTGTTTCAGTTGATGCTTCGATGGTGGTTGAGTGTTCGACTTGTATGCAACCTATGGTTATCGTGTGAAAGGGTTTTGTTTAGGATAAAAGAGATTTGCGGATCAACGGGTTCATAAGTTGGAGTTGTGGGTTGATGGCTCTTCTGGTAAATTTGGTTGTGGTTTAGAAGATTCAAGCTCTCTATGTGTATAGCCTTGCTTCTCTGGTTTTGGTGTTGTGTCGATGCTTCTGATTGAGATTCTCGAAGTTTAGTTTAGGTCGACAAATCTTTGGAGTTTTGGAGATGAGTTTGGATCTAGCTTGGCTAGTAATAGGTTTTAGCTTGGTTGCGTTCCTTGGTTTTGTTGGGTGCCATCCGGCCGAGAAGGCTACCCAAGTTGTCCGAGAGAGTAGTGAGGCCTGTGTTTTCACTATCCTTTTAATCTCTAGTCTATCCTTCTTTCATGACTTTCGAGGACAAAAGTCTTTTTAGTAGTGGATGGTGTAATGACCCTTCCGGTCATTTATGCGTTTTCGCCTTTCTTGTACTGTTAGAGCCTGCCTGTAGTGGCCCCAAGTCATTTATGGCCTGCTGGAATAGATAGTTTGGTGCCCGGGCCATTTTCTTGGTCTTTTTGGCCAATCTTTGTTTGCTTTAGGATTTTTAAATTCATTGACTTTGGTCAACATTCTGGGTGAACGTGCTCGGAATCGAATTTTGACAGTTCCATTAGCTCTGGAGCATGGACTTTGGTCTAGAGGGACCTTTGTTCAGGATCCGGGAGCTTTTAAGCTTGGAATTCTCTCTCGTTCTGTGTTTTCAGGCCAATTGGGATGGTTTGGTTGACTTTGTTCAACATTCAGAGAACACGGCCTTGGATGGTAATTCCGTCAGCGCTGTTAGCTCCGAAATACCAAGTTAGGGTTAGGTAGGTGGTTGGTTCGGGTCCCGGGTGAGCTGGGCTCATTTTGAGGGTTTGGTTGGCGTTAGCTAGTGTTGACTTGGGTCAACATTCTTCCAAAATGACCTCGTATAGAAGTTTTGTTGATTCCGTTAAGTTTTGAATGTCGTTTCCACCCTAATAGCTTTATTTGTTTTTGAGTATCGGGTTCCAATTATGCTCGGAATGCCCCGTAGAAGTTTTTGGTTGTTGCTGGTTTTTCTGCTTCTGGTGGCCTTCAGCGCGATCGCTTTCCCTTAGCGCAATTGCGCTGGCCTGTGATTTCCCCTCCAGCACGATCGAGCTCCTCTAGCGCGATTGCGCTAGTCTGAGTTTTTCCCTTCAGCGCGATAGTGCTGGTCTGGGACTTTTCCTTCAGCGCGATCGCGCTCCTTTAGCGCGATAGCGCTGACCAGCGACCAGCAGCTATATAATTCTTGGGCCTTCATTTTTCCAGCCTTATTTCTCATTTAGTTCAAGCTCTAAACTAAAAATCCTCTCCACCAAAGTTCTTCTTTTAGTCTTAGCTTGGGGAATTCATCAATTGCTTTGGAAAGTCTCGTTTCTTTGTCGATTTTGGTAAGTTCTTCTCCCCCAAGTTCTTCTTCTTCAATTGTTTGGAAAACCTCCATTGCTGCCATTTCTCAAAGCTTGAAAATCCTTTGTAGAGGCTGCCCTCATGAGCTTGCATGATTGTGGGTTTGGAATTTGCACCTCCTTAGCTTGCCTTCTCGTTGTGGTAAGTACCTTTTGGCTAAATTCCGATTTTGATTTCTTAAAAATTTCCATCTTTAATTTTTGACTTGAGCGGGCTGTTTTGTGCCCCATTTGTTGTCCGTTTTTGCTCAATTTTTGGGCGTGTGCTCCCGGGATGGTAAGGAACACAAGTGTGTTTTTCGTTTCTGGTTTCGGGTTGCTTTAGATGTTTTAATTAGGGCAAAAAGATACCTATATACTTTTGTCCTTATCTTCAATGCTAAATTCCTGAAGTTACTTTGAAACATCAACATCATAATGTGGGACCCACAGTCCTGTTTGTGACCCAGATTTTGACCCAGTTGTGCTTAAGGAATTATAGGTATTGTTAGTCTTGTTTTGATGTATAGATTATTGTTTTTATATTAGTCTTGCAAATTGGAGCTTCCCAGAGCAGTTCGAGCCTGGACGATGCCATCCCCGTAGCTATTCGTCAGACGACAAGTAGGTTATGGCTTTCTCTACCTAGACTTTGCGTATATAGGCTTTAACTGCATTAATTAACATCCTTGGGTGGGTTGTTATAGGTTGGTACCCTAGTCCTTGTCCGCCTTGTTCATTCGGTTAATTGAAATGTTGTTTGTAGTATTTGCGTGGTATTGTATATTACCCTTTTGGTCCTGTGAGGCCTTTTTTAAACTATGGAACATAGACGGTGGGTTATTTGGGGAATATCCAAGAGTCCCGGGCATAGAAATTATGCTTTTAGGCTGGTTATGTTTGATGAGTAGTTGCTGGGCCTGTGACGGGCTGATAGGAATTATTGTGAGCCGTTGGGCTAATTTATATTTGTGTGCAAGCATATCATCCATGAAAAAGGTTTTCCTCTTCATGTTTTACTACAGTTTTGGCTGCGAGCCACTACAGACGGTTTTCCTAAACTTGTATGTCCCCAGGGGCCCATTTTTGGTACGGTTAATGATAGAAAAGGGGATTTTGGATGATTTCACACTGATTTTATTGCTGGTACTAGTCTCTGCCGGGCAGAGCACCAGACTTGATTTTATTACTGATACTAGTCTCTGCCGGGCAGAGCACTAGACTTGATTTACTATAGTTTTAGACCCGGCCACACTCTGATCACCCTTTGAGAGGATTACTGAGACTTTTATCATTGATTTAGACCTGAGTATACCTCGAACACCCTTTGAGAGGGTATTTTGAGATTACCACTACTGTTTTAGACCCGGGTCAAAGCCGGGCATGTACTATGGGATTTCGAGTTTTGAGCTACATTTGAGACTTAGCCACTGGCTTAAACCCGAACTCGACTCCGGAGGACACATTTTGAAATTGTGTTTTTATATGTGGTCGAAAGGTAGACCTCTATGGACTCCTATCGTTCTTGGGCCACAGGATACGAGCCGACGTAGTGTGTCCGGAGGGGGTGTACGGTGGAGGAGAGGTACATGGGAAAGAGCCTTCCATGGGACCCGCCTCTATACGGACCTGCGGGGTACCTGAGGGGGAACATCCCGGTTAATGTCACATCATATCATATCATGCATTGATTCCACCCTTGTTTGTTGTGTGTTCAGTGTACACTCCGGTTGCATGGGCGGCTGGAGGGTTTGTTTTCAGTTGATGGCATTCCTCGATTGTATGGGCGGCTGTTGGCACTGTAGGTAGATTATATTTACTCCTGTCTTTATTTAGAGCTTGTCTTGGCCTTTGGTTATTCAAGGATTAGTGATGGTTAACCTGTTGAGGCTCCGGTTGTGGGATTTCTGATTATTGAGAGGGCTAGGGAGTCCTATCTTATTGAGGCATATTTGTGTGGCCTTCTGAGTAGAGTATGAGATTCTGGTTCTTTTCTTGTCGGGAGTTGAGTGGTATATCTCGGTTATTGTGGGTTAGTTATTCCATCCTAGGGTTGTACTTGTGAGGTGAATTCCTGGGTATGCTATAATGTGATTGGATTGGTGTTATGATTTCCTTATACTTGTTGATTCCATTTTAAGTATGTTAGACTGCCTTGTGTCTTTTCCCTTGCATGAGGTTATCGGTATACCGCCATTTTATCAACTCTCTCTCTCTCTCATTGCTTACTTGTATTATTATATAAGGACCCCATGAGCGTTCTTCTTTCCTTCACCTGCGATTCTGTGTAATTGTATCCTCTGTGCTAGCATGTTTTACTTGTAGCTTTTTGTTGCCTATCCTCTGTGCTAGCTCCTTGTGCTTCCTTTATTGCTTCAGTGACTGCTTTCTTGGTATCTGTTACTTACTCTTTTTATATCTTATATGCACTCAGTCGGCCGATGATACCTACTGAGTACCCGTTGTTTTGGTGCTCATACAACACTTCTGCACTTTCTGTGCAGAATATTAGATGAGCTTTCATCGTTGATTGCGTTGGAGACTCGTGTAGATTGTGGATATTCGAGACTAGGGTGAGCGCCTAATGGTCGGGGCTTGACCGTATCTCATCTTTTGGTACTGTTACTCCTTGTACTTTCGGAGACAAATTGTATTATATTTTGATACTTCTAGCACTTGTACTCTATTAGAAGCTTCTATACTATCGATACTAAGTCTTGGGTTTGGTGTAGTTTTCTTTATGTATATATTCGAGTTTTGCTTCCACTTTGTCTACCTTTATATTCTTCTTCCGCTATTTCTGCTTATTGTGCATTTTGTTTAGGTAGTAGCCCATTATTAATCGTTCTGGGCTATGGGGATTGGTTTGCCTACTGGGGAGTTGTAGGTGCCATCATGACCTGAGAAATTGGGTCGTGACATGTTGTTATTATACAATTCGTTTTCATGAGAAAGTGTGTCAGAGTTTCAAAGCTTGTATTTCATGAAATGTCTCAAGTCAAGTGTTTAAGCTTTCATACATGATTTTGAAAGGATGAATGTTTTTTATTAGGAATCTAGTCAACATAGTTTGCAAAGAGTTAGAGCATCAGGCTCAACCATCAGTTATTTCACATTGAAATTGAGCATAAAGCTTCAAGTATCCTTACATGAATTTGAGGGAAAAGTTCACCATCATGCTTTGAGTATAATTATGAGCACTATAGTTTTGAGAGGATTACTTAACACCGAGACGGGTAAGGATTCAGATAACCCAAGTCCCAAACTACATATGCTAGCATAGGATAGGAGCGTTGTGCAAGTTTGGGCAACTCCTCTTTTAGCCCAAAAGAGGCTCAGTATGGATCCATAGTTTCAGTTTCATCCTATACTCTAGGAAGATGTAGGAAAACTCTCCCAACTGGGTCAGAGGTTGGACACTGTGTGCTCACATAGTGTATGTCGATTATAAAAAAACACTCCAAGTGAAAATAAAGTTACTTTTAGTATTTTTTATTTGATATATAACCTTCAGTTTTATAAAGTGTTTCATGACTCAGTTTCATACTTATGTTTTGCTTACTTAAGATATTTGACACTTCAACCATTATTCGTGTCATTCCCATAATCAATGTTGTATTTCAGTTGATCAGTTATATTAGCATTATTTTTACTCAACTTTATTACATACCATACATTCCATGTATTGACGCCATTTGGCGCTGTATCATTTCATGATGCAGATTTAGGTACTTCGATCCATCAGTAGGTGTTCCATTAAGATATCACCTCCTCAGCTTGTGGTGAGTACTTCTTACATTTATGAGATTTAGATTATGCCTAGTTCAGTTTAGTTTACTTCAATCGAATAAAAATAGACCTAGGGCCTTTTCCCTGTAAATGTTATTCATTCCTGTCGTTTAGTGACTTCATAGATAATCAGTTAGATAGTCAGTTTAGTTTATATTAAATATATGTCTTGGTTTGTAAAAAGTTCATTTTATCTTATTTTAAAAGTTCATCCCATGCTTAATGTTTCATAGATTTCGCATATTTCAATATTCAAACTTAATAGTGCGCCAGGTCAAGGGTTCACTTGGGCCAATAATAATTTTGAGTGCCAGCTATGTCCAGGTTATAGGCTCAGAGCATAACAATAGAAACTCAAGTAGCAGGGGATTTAAACTTTATAGATGTGGTGTTGTAGAACAAAGCTGTAATATGCAAACTACCGTGGAATATGTGTTTGAAGAAGGATAAGTTGTGGGTAAAGTGGATTCCTGCTTATTATGTAAAGGATAAATATGTTTGGGAATTAGAACCAAAGCAAGCATCTTGGGTGATTCAGAGGATTTGTAAATCAAAGAAGTAGTTTGTTGAAGTTGGAATTCCTATGGAAAATTACACATTATTCCTAATCCAAGCGTCAAAAGCATTTACAAGAAACTACAAGGACAATTTCAGAAGGCCAGCTGGGAGAATGTGATATGTGGGAACTAAGGAACACCAAAGTGGATTTTTATCTTGAGTTAGTTGCATTGGGAAGACTCTACACATGTGATAGACTAGCAAAGTAGGGCATGAAAGTAAATCTGTAGTGCCAACTTTGTAATAATCAACCTAAAATCATAAAGCATTTGTTCTTAAGTTGTTCTTATGCACATAGCATATGGTCTAGAATACTGACAAGGCTGCACATCAACATAAGTTGATTGGAAAGGAAGAACTTAAATGGGAAGAAAGGTGGTGCAAAGGGAAGAGCAGCAAAGCTGAGGTGTATAAAATAGCTTTGGCTGCAACCGTGTACTATGTATGGAAAGACAGAAATCACAGAGTGTTCCAGAAGAAGAGAAAAGTCACAGATGAAGTAATCAGACATATTGCCCATGAAGTGTATTTTAGGGAATATTTGAAGCCTCAAAATAGACTATATGTACAACAATTTACTTGCTACCGTTAGTTTGTTTGTTTAGGAGAAGGTAGTAGTTATTACTAACAGGATGTGGGCATATCCAATCCTAGTTATTTAACTTTAAACTTGAGTTGTAACTGTCATAAGTGGTAATAAAATCTTTTATTTACCAAAAAAAGGTGCCAAAAATGTAAATTATAGTCATTCCATATCAATTAAAAATGTGTTTCAGAATGTAGTTAACTAATCTAATTTATATCCGCGCACTTTTAACATTAAATTTACGTAATAAATCGCTATATCAAAAGAAGAAATATAAAACATTATAATACACACACACACACACACACACACACACATATATATATATATATATATATATATATATATATATTCTGAAAATGCTTTTAAAAATTGTAGTTAAAGAAAATATAACTTGAAGTCCAAATAATTTATGATAAAACTCAATTTGCATCATCCCAAATTAGAATCTCAATTTTTTTCAGTAAAATAGAAATTAGAAGAGTTTTCATGCATGCATTTGTTTGATTTTCTTTTTAAAAGTCTAATATATAAACTAAGAAAAATATTATCATTAACTTCAATATAACATTTTGTACTTTAATATTTTAAAAGTCTTTAGAATATGTCAAACTGATATTACAATAATAAAAAAGTAACAACAGGAATTTTTTTTTAAAATATCTACAAATTTATTTTTTAACGTTGGTTTTGCACGAGCCAAAAGAATACTAAGATCGGGCCAAAATGACACTAGTATATCATAGATACATAAAATTTATTGGATTAAATTCATGTTCATTTGGATTGAATAATTAATTTGGATTGTACAAATAAATAAGTTATTTTATTAAATTCAAGTCCAAGTTACATTAAACTTTGAAGCTAAAACCCATTCCACGTGTAAGGTAACTTGGCATATCTGTCTAATTCAAGACCAACAAGATGATGTCACATGTCTAAATAATGTGGCAATCCCTGTCAAATTCAAGCACCAGTCAAAGCCGCCAAGTGTCCAAAATGACATATTTTGGCCAATCACAAGCAACCTTACCAACCCTTTATAACTATAAATAGGGGAGTGACATAATTTTCTATGGACATTCAACAAGCATCAGAGAAAGACATGACATCAACAGCAAAGTTCTTCAAAGGAGTGGTCAATAGAGTTCTTCCCGAAGATTAACTCGAAATGATAAAGTGTTGCTTGACGTTCTCGGAGATCAAACATATATCAAGGAGGTCTAACTCATCGTGCATATAAAAAATACAATATATATGGCCCTAAAATAACGAAGAACTATTAGGAGAGAAGAGTTAAGAGAACAACGACATAATTGTACTCACAAGATTCATCAATAAAAATTACTTTTTTAAAATTTTGATTTTAATTAATTTTAGCACTTCAAAAATTTATTGCGAATAAATTTGGCATGCCCGGTGAGACAATTCTGCTATTCATCTCTTCTTTATGCAAATTAAAAACTACAAATTTAACCACTACAATGACCTTCAAAAAACCAATGATGTTTCGTACAACGACTGTACTGCTATCACATCTGCTGATCTTAGCCATGCTTTCCCAATGACTTGAGACAATTTCAAGATTAATATCTTGGATGTATGTGAATACTTCACCTCTTTTTATATGATAAAAAGGGTAAATTTCAAATGATGGACATAATTGCAATCTCTGGGGGAGAACATTGCATCTAAGTTGTTTGATGAATTTTCAAAAACTGGCTTCAACTTTGGTGAATATGAGGATTCAATGGATTCTATAATTTCAAAAGAAGTCAACGCCATGATGTTTAATATGATTGAGATGAATGATAAGTTTACTATGATGGAATAAACTATTGAAGCCTTAAAAAAGGTCTTTTCATGACAAAAATCTTCAAATCGCCAACTTATGAGCAAGTTAGATATCTTCAACTCTCGATAATGAAGTCACAATCTAATACCGCAAGAAAAAAATGATGTAGAATCTCCCACCAAGCAATTGAATCTCAATGCACAAATCAATCTACTTAAGTGGCTACTCCAGTTGTTCAACAACTACAAGATATGAATGCAACCACCATCAAAGCTCAATATGACGGTCCACCACAAAGTTCCTCAGGATACTCAATGCAGTATTTTAAGAGAATGAAGGGTTTACCAATGAAAATTGGAATCAACTACCAAAGTTGTAACAATTTTATGGGAAGGAAAATCTTATACAACACATTGCTCATTTCGTCGAAACTTATAGCAGTGCTGGTACACATGGTGAGATTCTTGACAAACAGTTTTTTAGTTCATTGAAAAGTAACGCCTTTGATAGATACACATACTTGGAGCCTAAATCAATTGATTATTGAGAGCAACTTGAAAGTCAATTCCTTGATTATTTTTATAGAATCCATCATGTAGTGAGAATTATGGAGTTGAAAAATATAAAATAAATTAAGGATGAGCCCGTAGTAGACTATATCAATAATTGGCGAATGTTGAACTTAAATTACAAAGATCAAATTTTTGAAACTTCTGCAGTTGAAATTTGTATTCAAGGAATGCATTAGGACCTTCTGTATTCCTCCAAGGGATTAAGCCTTATACGTTGGAAGAATTATCTATACACGCTCATGATATAATGTTGAGAATTGAAATTCATTGTTGCATCCTAAGATACACGCAAGTGTATGCGGCGTACAAGTAATATAGGATTGAGAGTCCAAATATCATGCCCACAAGGATTTGTCGATTAATTATTCACTAAATTAAATTATTTCTAATTTTTATTCAAGAGGTATATCTCAAAGAAATATTTATTAACAAAAAAAAATTAAAAAGAAGTTGACTAATGAATAATTAACCAAATAAAGAGCAGGTTTTCACTTAATCAATGTGATAAAATCGATCTAGGATTATGGATTCGCTAACAATCATATTGAATAAGCAATTTTATTGACTTGTTTGTTTATCTAATTATTGATTTATAGGGTTTATGACATGATTATGATCTTTCGAGCCTCTAATCATCTATCCAGAATAACCTCATAACTACATCATTCAGTGGGGATGTGACATACTATTTCAAATGCATTTATATGTCTTCCCATTTTATAACCAAGTAAGGCAATCTAGGCATATTTCTATCCTAGCTACAAATCAAGTCTTTGTTTTACCAGTGTCAAGATCTTACTCCCTCTATACTTCATTCTATCTCAATAATTCTTCTTTCGAGTTCAGAAAGAGAATATAGATTTATTAGTGGTAGATAAGCATTCAAATAGCAAGCACAAGAATATAAGAATAACTAATATGATAATCATGAAAATCAAATCAAGAGTCTACTATAATAATCATAAAGCTACCATAATCCTAAACGAGAAGTTTAACTCCACATACACATGGAGCAATTACAATAATTTATCTCAAAGAAAAATATAAAAATAAATAAAAAAGGAGAAGAAAAGAATAAATAAATTTTTTTGACCTCTACGGTGGCTCCTAGCTTTCCTTAGGTCAAAAGTTGTGTAAAAATTATGATTGCAGATGTATTTTTAGAGTATAAGGAAAATAACCACTTTTCCTACTTGAATTTGGAGTAGAAGAAAGCTGGATTTTTTTTAGGTTTGGGGCTGAGGAAATGCGCCACCATAGTGCCAGCGATATACTTCTATAGTTTAGGGGCTGGAGCGACGCGCCAGCAGTGCGCCGCATCCCAGATTTTTTTCTTTTGCTCTCTTTTTCTTCTGAAACTTTGCTAACTCCTTTCCAATACTTTTATGCTTCCATATTAGCTCTCATTGGTTGTTTTTCTCCATATTTTCCCCTGCAAATTATCTAATTACATCTATTAGATCACCCTTACAAATATGCGAATAATCATAAGGATATATATGGATTTTCAGTCAAAACAAGGATAACATATGGGTAAATAAGGCAAGTGGGCGTATAAATACACCCAAGATCATCCATGGAATGGAATACCCTATCTTTGATCCAAGAACAAAAGCTATAAAAATCAAGGAGTCATCATGTCATGCCGTAAGTCTACACCTTGAATATGGCTGTCACCCAGAACCATTACTCGCCCGAGAGGATCCTTAGCTTGGGTTGATGTTCAAACTTAATACTAAAATACATACAGAAGCTTAGAAATATGAAATGTGATCTAAACTCTTGTAATAAAATAAAATAAAACAAATTTTAAACAACAGAGATATAAAGTCATTAGAAAATTGATTGCAACTGAACTGATTGATCAACACTATCTATAAAGCCTCTACTGACATAACTGAATATTATCTACCAATACAAGGCACCAGCTTACCTTTATATAAACACAACAACGATTGAACTAGACTGTTTTAATGATCCTTCCAGTTATTATAGGGTGGTTAGGGGTCATAAGTACCATGTTAAAGTTTCTTTAATGAGTTTAGTTAATAAAATCTCAAGGTTGAGTGGTTTAAGACTAAAAACTTGTGTTGAATGTAATTATGGTAAATTTTGATTCATGGTGTTATGTTTTAAAGTGTCATGTTCCGTTAGGGGGTGACCTAGTAATCTAGACCTCTGTAGTAAATTTTTGAGTCTACAAGCAAATTTGTAGCATGTGATTGTGGTTGCCATATTAAAATCATTTTGTGATGTCCTAAGTATGAAAAATATGTTGTGAAATAGAGCTGTTGGAATGATTTTTCGAGTTACTAATTCAGGACTGCTGCAGTAGTGAGAATTCCACTATAGCGAGACCACCATAGCGATAGGAGTCCCACCATAGTGGAGCTAGGCAAGTCATAAAAACTCATCATAGCGAGTCCTATTTTTCCATAATGATCCTACCATAATGGTAAATAGTCCACTGTAGTGAGTGATGGGAGGCAGAATGTTTGTTTAAGTCACTTAATCTGAGTTTCACATCATGTACTCTAAAACTTCATTCCAGAGCTCTAAAGAGGTAATTTTCCGAAAACTAGGGTGGATTTTCTCATGGAGGTAAGTTATCCCATCAATCTATTTGCCTAGTAATCCATTAATATCATAGAATCGCTAGATATATTCTGAAGGTGCAATTATGTAATGACCCTTCCAATCATTCCCGCATTTGCACTTTCTTTATATTGTTAGAGTTTGCTTGTAGTGGCCCCAAGTCATTTATGACTTGTTGGGACTGGTGGTTTAGTGCCTGGTCCATTCGTTAGGTCGTTATGACCATTTCCTTGTTTTAGAGCTTTAACTTAGGAAATTATTAACTTTATTCAACATTCTTAGCTAGCATGCTCGGAATCAAATTCTAACACCTCCATTAGTTTCAAAACATGGATTTTGGTCTAGTTAGACCTTTAGTCGGGGCCTGAGAACTTTCAGTTTGGTTTTATCTCACTTTTTGAGATTTCAGGATAGTTAATGTTAGAAGTTTGACTTTGGTAAACTTTTGATGATCGGAGCATCAGATTTGAAATCTTACGGTTTCATAATTTCTGGAATGTCGAGTTTGGGTAAGGTAGGTGGTTGGTTCGGGTCTCGCATGAGTCGTGCTCATCTTGGATTTTTGGTTGGAATTAGCAAGTGTTGACTTAGGTCAACATTTCATCAAAATGACCACGTATGGAAGTTTTGTTGATTCTGTTGAGTCCGAAACATTATTTCCACTCTAGTTGCATGATTGATTTGGGAGTATCAAGTTTTGATTGTGCCCAGAACCCCCCATGGGAATCCTTTGAGTTACTGGTTTTTCTGCAGCATAGCAGTGCCCAGCGCGATCGCGCCAGAGCACTACTATTGCACCTTTATCACTTTTCAAATTCAGTACCATTGTGCCTGGGCAGCGCAATCGTGCAGGTGCATGTGTTTATCCTTTAGCGCGATCGCGCTAGTGCATCTACCACCTCCCTTAGCGTGATCACTCTTTGTGACCGCGATCGTGCAACTCTGCTACCTGCAATATTTAAATCCGTTCCTTTGATTTTTCAGCCTTATTTCCTCATTTCCCTCTCACTCTAAACACTCTCTCTCACATAAAACTTGTGCAAATCATATCCCAGCCATATGAGTTTGTCAATTAGGGGATTTTATCATTTACCTCCTTATTTTGGTAAGTTCCTCTTCTCCAATTCTTCCATATCCTTGGCTAAACCTCCATTAATGCTTCTTATCTTAGTTTGGGGGTTGATTCTAGTGTTGTAGCTGCTCGTTGGGTCTGATTGGTCATTGAGGCATGAGTTTCACCTTGTTGACCTTGTTCCCTTCCTCCAAGATAAGTAATTTTCCATTTAATTCTTGATTATGTAAAGTTTTTGCATGTTGATCCCTCTTCATCTTCGGGCTATTTTAAGCCTTTCTTTTACATATTTTCTGCTCAATTTTTGAGCATGTGCTCTCGATAACATTGGGAACCTTGTGGTAACTTTTATTTTTGACTTTGAGTAATGAGGCCCACGGGCCCACTTTTGACCCAGATTTTGACCCGATTAAATTATTAGCATTATGGGTATCGTTAGCTTCATTTTGACCAGCAGAGTATTATTTTGATAGGTTGATCGCTATTCAGGGCTTCTCAAAGCAGTTCAGGCTCGGGTGTCGACTTTTCAGCTACTTATCATCAGACGCCAGGTAGGTTATGGCTTACCCACCTTAGAATTTTCTAAAATAGGATATAATTGTACTATCTAGGATCTTTGGGTTGGGTTTTTTCAGGTTGACACCCTAGACCTTGAATGCTTCCTTCTGTCCATTCTTATTTCCTACACTTGCTTTAGTATTTGAGTTAGTTTGTATTATTACCCTTGCAGCCCGTGTGGCCTTTTTATATTCCTTTGGACCATAGTTGTGGAGTATTTAAGAAATGTAATGAGTTCTGGACATTGATTCACGATTTATGAGCTGGTTATCTATGTTGTAGAGTGGATTTGAGCCTATGTAGGGCTGGTAGGTTGAATGTGAGCAATTGGGCTATTGATTGTACTCCACCATATCATTATTATCATGAAAAAGGGTTTCCTGCATTGATTTACTATTATTATGGTTGCTGGCCTAACTATCACTAGTTTTCTAAACCTTGCATAGCCTCGAGGGCCTATTTTCTGTACAAATAGTTTAAAATGGAATTAAAACTGGTTTTAAGGATTGTTCTTAAGGTAAAAGGGTTTTGTAATGGTTTTTCACACCAATTCTAGACTCGGCTGGGCCGGAGTACTAAACCTATTTTTTACTGATTTGATATGATCATAGGCTCGACTGGGTTGGAGTGCTAGAAATGACTTTTTACTGATTTTAGACTCGGGAAGATTTTTGGCATGGTTATTGATATTGAGAGTTTGTATGTTGTCTCGGAGACCTCCATGGACCTTGTCGATCCAGACTAGAGGCTACAAGTTGAGAGTACTGAAGGAGGGGCATATGGAGGAGTAGAGATATACAGGGGAAGCATTCCATGGGTCCTATTTGTTGGGCCTACGGGTACCAGAGGAGGTGCATACGGTACCATTGGTATTTCATAGCATATCATTCATTATTTGCATGAATCCACCCTTGTTTGCTATTTGTTGATTGTACGCTCCAGTAGTATGAGATTCAGAGGGTTTGTCTTCACTTGTATGTGTTCCTCGGGTGTATGGGTGCCCGTTGGGATTATAGGTATATTAGCTTACTCGCTCATATTGTAGTACTTGTTACTTATTGTTCGATCATCCTTACCTTATGAATTTTATTGCTAGCATGATTATGTTCAGTTGCTTACCTTATTTCCCTTTATTTGAGGTTACTGGTATACCATCATGTTCTTGAACTTTCTGTATATATTGTTATTGTAAGGATCCAGGTGCGTTCTCTACTGTTTCACCTATTTCTGTGATATATATTTTATCGCTAGCATAGTGTACTTGTATTCTCCTTGCCTTGTATCAATGGCTTGCTTCCATGTGTTTTCCTCTGTTTATTTCTGTGCCTACTTCTTTCTTATATGCTATTTACTGTTTTTATATTTTATATATGCTCAGTCGACCTATAATGCCTACTTGGTACCCGTTACTTTACAATTGGTGCTCATACTACACTTCTGCATCTTCTGGTGCAGATTCAAGTGTGAGCTATCACCATTGACATGCAGAGACTCATGCAGTGCTTTTTGGATATCTGAGACATAGGTTGAGCTCCTAACGATCGGGACTTGGCTTTATCTTGTCTTTTGCTCTATGTACTCTTTTGCTATTCAAAGACAATTGTATATTCTTATTTTGTACCCTCTTGTACACTATATATGTAGTAGTTGCTTCTATACTATGATACCAGGTCGTGGGATAGTTTAGCTTCCGTATGTTTACATATATTTTAGGTTGTCTTCTCTTCTTTGTTTTCTTTGCATTCTTCCACTTATTACTCTTTCTTATACATGCTTTGCTTCTTTAGTGGCCCATTACTAATAGTTCTAGGCCATAGGGATTGGTACGCCTACAGGGGAGTTGTAGCTATCATTATGACCTGAGAAATTGGGTCGTGAAAAATTATGGGTTAAAACCCTAGGTTTATGAAAGTTATGGAAAAGCCCGTGGATAGATATAATAATAATCTAGAATGCTTTTAGGGTGTAGATAAATACTTTCTAGCATGAAATTGGTGTATCTAAGAATGAATTGCAAATATTGGTAACCTTGACTTCCATAAAAATAGGACCTTTAGCATAAAAACTGCTTAAAAGGGAAATTAGAGTAGAAACTCTATGAACAATGATAATGTGGATATTGTGGAAGTGTTTTATGATAAATTGACCCTTGGATAATATTATATACCTTAAATAAGGATAGAACTAGTGGGTTTAAGTTCTCAAATTTTGAAACTAAAGAGTAGGTGATTAATTATTCTTGTAACAATTATTTCTAGTCTTTGATCGTTATGAGGCCTTGAGGAAAGGAAAAGCTCATATGATTAAGCTTTCTTGATTCATATTCTTTGGTTGAGGTAGGTTATGGTTTTATATGGAGTTAGACTTAATCTAGTCATTTGTATGTTTTATAAATTGATGAGCATGCTAGTTTGGACATAATTTGCTAGTTGATAACTTGTTTGGATTAACAATGCTTGCATGAATGAGCTTAAAGAAATGTTTGAAACTTGTATTTAAAATAACTTATGACTATTTTGTGGACTGGTTATATTCTTGTGTACATTTTGATGATATCCTGAGAGATAGTTGAATATAAGAACATACTAAGATTTGTTGAGACAGATGAGAATATACATACTATCCTGTTATTGAGAGGCTCGAGTTCTATGTGAGCCTACGGATGAGAAAATATGTTATGGAGTGGGTACCATGCCAGTACGATACATGAACCCTAGGTTGTCCCCTGCAGGTCATGATTAGTTGGGCAAAAATAAGACATTTAGCATCTGTGTATAAAGAGTGATCATTGTGAGTTTTGTCAAGATTTAGAGTGAGAAAGATGAGATACAAAACTTTATAGTTTAGAAATAAGTATAGACAAGATCCTCCTTTTATGGTGTGACTGCTTATAATTGCAGAGTTCTAAGATGTCTTTATATATTTGTGGTGGTGAATTATATGTCTTGACTATTTGACATTGATATGTTTGTGTTTGTGTCTATCTATATTATTGTGGTTCCTACTTGATTATCTGAGTTATTGATTATGTGTTGATGTACTTATCTACATATTTATTTGATTTATGAGATATACTTGCTACCATTTTGAGTCGGCCTGTGATACCTATCAATACATAGTGTTTGTACTGATGCTACCCCTGCATTTTCTTTTGAGTGAAAACTGTGTTCTAGAGACTTTGACACGACCTCGCATCTAGCACAGTTCAATAGACTGATTCGAGGGTGAGCTACTTCTATCAAGGCTTTCATGGATCTTTATAGTGATCGATGTCTATCTTCTATACATTTTGTCATTTACTATTTATTTTTGGATATCCTTAGACATGGTTAGCTAGAATCCTTTGTACGATGATGTAATGACTCTCTAGGTCATTTTCTCTATTTTTATGCATATCCAGCATTTTGAGCTTTTCCACAATGGCTACAGGTCATTTATGACTTATCTATACTGATGGTTTGGTTCCCGAGCAGTTTGTTTGTGTTTTAAGCCTATTTCCCTATTTTGAAACTCTTAAAGTTGGAAGAGTTGACTTTGGTCAACTTTAAGAGAAGATGCACTCCGATGGAAATTCCATCAGTGCTATTAGCTATGGAATGTCAACTTTAGGCTAGTGGGACTTTTGGTTTGGGTCCCGAGGCTTCCGGACTCATTTTTGGCACTTGGGTAACTTTTAGGATAAAACCAGAAAAAGGTTGACTTCGATCAACATTTTATCAAGAAGACTTTCGTTGGTCATTTTGATGATTCCATTGAGTTCGGATTGCCATTTTCTTGTTGGATGACATGTTTGGTTTGTGCTCACGGTGTTTGGAATGAATCTCGAGGGTATGATCAAAGACTTTTAAGTGAGTTTTTGTAGCTGATGCTGCTGGTTGTTGTATGGGCATGCCTGTGTGCTTGGGGGCCATACCTCCACAGCTGCCTCTGTGGTGCTGGGTGAAATCAATAGGGCATTTCCCCTGCGCTGCCTTTCCCGCCCCCTGCAATGCTTCCCCTGCAATATGTGTGCCGCACCTGCAGAGCTGGATGGTACTGTTGACCTCCGCTCCTGTGGTGCTTTAGCCGCAGCTGCATTGCCTCACCTACATCGAATTAACCGCATGTGCATTTATCACTAGAATTTTTATAACGTCCTCTTCTTTATTTCTTTCATTTCTAAACTTAATTGCCTCCATTGTTAAAGCTCGATCAAGAAGGAAAATGCCTATTTTTCATAGATTTTATGAACTTGTTAGGTAATTCTCTTTCCTCTCACCTTCTAGTACTTGTTCTTGTATTTATTCCATGTTTTAATTTGTAATTTGGGGTCTTTAACCCATTGTCTTCTCTAACTCTAAAGTATCATTTTTGTACCGTTTGAGGTCTGAATCCACTTCCATCTCCACCCAAATTTTGGGCATGCGTGCCTTACCACTTAGGGAATGCAATTGCTAGTTTTGTTTTCATATTTTGCATGTGGGCCCTGAGGGACATTTTTAGACTCAATTTTTTACCCGAATTATAAATTTGCAATATGGGTATCATTGTTCATATTTTAACGAGTATATTCTAATTATGATAGCGTAGCAGCACTTGTAGGCTTCTCAAATAGGAAAAGCTATGATCTTG
Organism: Jaltomata sinuosa; assembly: GCA_003996215.1. NCBI lineage: Eukaryota > Viridiplantae > Streptophyta > Magnoliopsida > Solanales > Solanaceae > Jaltomata > Jaltomata sinuosa. Next base: position 49,728 of record QJPP01002411.1, read on the forward strand.
TAGATTGTGCGCGTGTGTTTGACTTCTAGGTAGGTTGCGTCTTACCTACTTTAAGAGTTAGCTCTTATAAGGTATTTGTATGGTAAATTGCTAATTATGGGTGAGGTATTATGGTTTAAATATATTGATTTAGATATTTAATCCTTATAGCTCATTAAGAGGCCTTAGAGTAAGTTATCGCTTAGGTTGTAGCTCCTCTCTTAATACTTGGCTTAGTTTTTCGTGGTATTCATGAGTTAAGAATTGAGGTGCTTTAGCTTAGCTTAGGCTGTTCGTGGCTTGGGGTGAGTAGATTAGAATACCTTAGCATCATGTTAGGAGAGGTCCTCCAGGTAGAGTAGACATTTATTGCTCGTCGTATGGTTTTATGTTACTATTTTTCTCTCATATTGAAAAGTTCTCCAATTCGCGTATTGTATATTTGTAGGCCCAAGGTCGTGGATGCGGGACACGAGGTTAGTATGAATTTCCCCTTTTTTTATTTATGGTTCATGGCTTGCTTTAGTATGACTTTGGTTAGTGGCTGAAACTAGCATAGTTTGACTTGTTGCTCGCCTTAGCTTAAGTTTTGGGTTAGTTGAACTCTTTAGGCTTTGGTTTCTTTTAGATTTGAGAGTTAGTGTAGCATTTTTTGGATAACACCTACCTCAGGCTAGTACCTTTTCTTTAGTTCGAAGACCTTGGTTGCCCTCGATGTGATATGATTTGCTTTGTTGTGATCTTTTGCTGCCTATTCATACATTAGCATGGCATATGATTGACTTGATTTTTGAAATACTATTTTTGGTTAGAAAAAGGATTTATGGAGTACTCTAAATGACTTTTGGCTTTTTTAAAGGGAATTGACCTATTTCTAGAAAGATTGGTTTGATTAACTTGCATGTCCAAGGAGACCCATGTTCTGGATGGTTTTATTAGTTATTTAAACTGGCATGTTTGAGGAGACCCATGTTCCAGATGGTTTTACTAATTATTTAAACTTGTATGCCCGAGGAGACACGTGTTCTGGATGGTTTTATTGGTTCTCATGATTGCACTACTCTATTACTCGTGCTTTATTATTCATCCGATGATGATTTCGGGCTTGCATCACATTGGTCACGTACTAAATCGCACAATCACTTATTGCATATAAGGTCACACTTCTGTATCCCTTCTGTTTCCCATCAGGTTGATTGCTAATTAGTATTGTGTGCTGCTTGCATCCTCCAGGCTTATGAGGGTCTAGTTGGATTCTTTGGTTATTGATTGTACCATTCGGGCTTATGGGAGTCCGGTTGGATTTAATTTTTATCATTCGTATTCTCCCGAGGTATGTACTTTATGCTTTCCCCCTGTTATTTAGTTAGATGGTTGCTTTATGCTTCCTGTCAAGTTATTTACCTACACTTTCCCTAATTGTCTAAACTTTGACATGTTAACCTATTTTCCTTATGCTTTTTGGTTACTTACTTGCACTTTTCCATTACTTTCCTAGCCTTGACCCATTAATCTATTTTGACCCATTTGTTCTAACCCTTACGTTATATTCACATTTATTTATACTTGTATCTTATTTGAGCTCAGTCGACCTATAATGCCTACTGGGTACCGCATGGTTTTGGTACTCATGCTACACTTCTGCATCTTTTTCTGATGCAGATCTTAGAATGGGTTATCATCGTTGATGTCGTCCTCGAGCAGTGTTGCTGATTGGAGACATAGGGTAAGCTCTTGGCGACCAAATTTGATCCATCTCCTTTTATTTTTTGACTAGTCTTACTTTGCTCTATCAGAGATGGTTCAGTATATAAATTGCACTTATCTTGATCTTTGTATGTTGTAGTAGCTCTTGTATTGACTGATAGCAGGTCTTGGGGGAGGCTTTGTAATTTTTGTTCCCTTCCCTCTCTCTATATAGGTTTTATCTTTCGCTTGTTTCCTTTATTTAAATATGGTTCTTCCACTTTCATTCCTTTCTCTTATTATCCCATTACGTTCCATTTCGAGCTAAGAGTTTGGCTTATCTACTAGTGGATTTTCATAGGTGCCATCACAACATGAGAAATCAGGTCCTGACAGATGAATTTCTAATTTTAGGGATGTATTAGTTAGCTTTTCGCATATTATTCTGTTAAGTTTTTGAGATTTTAACTATTATACCTTGAATAGCTTTATTATTGTTAAAATGAATTGGTTAAGGCTTGGTTCGCCCAATAGATGGGGTGCGGGAGGGGTTAGTGTGGGTTCCACTTACGATCATTTGGGCCATGAAAAAGTTGTTATCAGAGCTTTAGGTTCGTCGATCTCATCGTACAAGGACCTGTCTAGTGGAGTCTTGCAAAATGGTATGGAAACATCTGCACTTTTCTTTAAGAGGCTACATGACACTAGGAAAACTTCATTCTTTCTTTGTGGGTGCCACATACGATCATTTAGGCCATGAAAAAGTTGGTATCGGAGCTTTAGGTTCGTCGATCACATCGTACAAGGACATGTCTAGTGCAGTCTTGCAGAACGGTATGGAGACATCTGCACTTTTCTTTAAGAAGTTACATGACACTAGGAAAACTTCATTCTTTCTTTTTTTCATGTTATTACTTGATTCAAATGGGTATCTAGCAATCCAAATTTGTATCTGACCTCGTCATTCATTTCCCTCATAGATAGTGATGACATGTGCAATAGAGGCAAGAGAAGCAACACTCGGTTTGGAAATTGGGGACACGGATCATGGTAGAGGACATCCTTGAGGAGATGGCAGGACTAGGGGACATGAAGTAGCGCCCGCATAGGGCAGAGCTCTAGCTGTTGTACAAGTCCATGATAGGTAAGAGTGCTTCCACCAATAGAGGATCACGTCGGGGTGGCAGCATATGAGGTAGAAGCAACAGACCAAAGCAGTGTTGCACTTTCTATGGCTTCTATAGATATGCTGCAACAGGTATTGACTCTATTGAGTGGTTTGGCCGGGACTAGGGTAGCGCCCGCAGTTTAAACAAGATAGAATCTGCGGGTTTAGCATGGTGCTACTGTGGCTCTTTGGATGGATGAGGCTTCTGAGATAGGGATATTTTTGAGACTGGTGGCAAGGAAGGTGATGACCAGGGAGAAGCGTGATTTATTTTGGAGGTTTACAAAAATAAAGCCTCATGTTTGTTATGATACTGAGACTGAGAATGCTTATGAGTTAAATAATTGATTGTTATGAGAGAATCCATATGATGGGGGCAATAGAGAGATATAGGGTGTATTTTGTCACTTTGGAACTGCATAGGGATTCAAAGTTATGGTAGAGAGCTTATGTGGAGTGTAGACCAGCTGGGTTGCCTTCATTTACCTGGACTCAATTTTATTCACTCTTTTTGGAGAAGTACATTCCTCGTACGTTGTGAGATAAGAGGTGGGATGAGTTTACTATTATTGAGAAAGGCAGTTCTTATGTTACAACCTATGAGGCCTGATTTCATCCACTCTCTAAGTATTCATGGTAGCTGTTGCACATAGAGAAGAAGAGGATTTATGATAATATGGTAATTTACCAACTTATTAAGCCTATATCTATGTATTATTGCAATGTTATGAATAGATTTAGAGGTTCTTATGGCCTTTATTAATTTCTATGCAGGTACTTTGATTAGTGATGGAAAACAAGGAAATGGACCCAAAAAGAGCTCAAAAGGAGTGAAGCGTGGAAGGATCGGAAAAGATGAAGATTTTGGCCTGAGATGCGGTGCCCGTGCGACACGCACAAGCTGTGGTGCGGAATGCACCTCTTCTACATGGATATGCAAAATTCACTGAAGAATCTGCTAAGGAGTGCAGTAGTTGTTCGACGCACACAACCCAATATGCGAACCACACCTCTTTCGCACAAAGCCTCTAAAATGAGCTGAAGTCACTGGTCCAACTGAAGACAGTGTGCGATGCGCATATCGTGACATGCGAACCGCACGTCGCATCGCACATCACTCGAAGGGCAATTTTGTCCTAAATTTTTAGTGACGATTTGGGAAACTATAAAAGGCTAATTTAGGCACATTTGTAAATAATATTCTTCAGTCCTGAATATTTTGAAGAGCTTCTTACTTTGAGAACCAGTTTTCCTCTCAAAAGAGAAGAGGGTTTGAATCCATTCTCTTGGTTAACCATTTCTGTACTCAAATTGAGTTTATAACTTGAAATTCAGCTTGAATGAAGAGTATTTTGACTTACCAATTTGGTATATCTCTCTCCTTTGCTATGAGTGGATGATTTCACTTGTCAAGGGGTGTGTTGATAATGGGTTCTTGACAAATGGTTGTGGGTGTTGCTAATTCTTGCTTATAATTGCTTATTTAATATGGGTCTAGTAGTTTCACCAAGTTTTAATCCTAAAATTGATAGTTGCAAACATTAAATGTCATTACTTGACTATGTTGTTGCTTGAAACAGAATTTCATGGTTTCATATGTGAGATTACTAGAGGGAACATGGCACTCCATTCAGATTTGAGGCTAGAAATAACTCTTATCGATGGAATCACCCATTTAAGGGTCTAAGATAGAGATAGTGTGACCTCTCCAAGCTTGATCTTGGTTGTTTATTGCTTTGACCAATAGTGCTCTAACCAGGATTATTGGATATGTGGTTGTCGATCGAGAGATAAACAACCACTCCTATGACTAAGGCTACCTATGTCAATAAGCAAGAATCAGTTTGAAAGGCAAACACCCTATCCCATATTAAAGCCCCATTGGATACACATCCGAAGTCTTCTACTCAATTTGATACACTCGCTTTACTTACTTGATTTTCTTACGAATTGTGATTGTAGTGACAGAATCCCAATTCCCCAAACCTTTTACTTTTGTGTTTTGAACATTTACTCTCTTTGTGAACTTATTTTGATATAATCTTCATATAGCTAGCATTAAGTCTCTGTGGGTCCAAACCCGACACTTGTTCGGTACTTATAAATGTGTTTTGCTTGACGATCACTGTGCCTCTATATTTGGGGAGTAAGATTTGAGCATTTATCAAAAATGGCGCCGTTGCCGAGGACTTGAATTGATAGCTCTTTTTGATTGTTGATTTGAAGTCACTTTGAGAGTGCTTGATTCTCTTGCTTTTGTTTGTTGTTTGTGTTGTGATTGAGTAGGCTAGCCTATGGATGAGGCCAGCAACAATGAGAGCATTAACGCTTCATGGAGGCCGACGTGGCTGAGCCTATGATGCAAGGGGGTGTGGGTGTAATTCGCCTACCCCCCATAGCGGGAAATGTTGTCTTCTACTTTACAAGTACCATGCTCCACCTAATCAAAATGAAGGTCCTATTTAGTACAGCAACACATGAAGATGCCAACCGGCATATTCATAATTTTGTGGAAATTTGCCCAACGTTCATGTTTCAGCATATTTCCCAAGAGTCCATCTGATTACGCCTATTCCTTTTTTCCTTGACGAGGGAAGCCACGACGTGGTTGGAAGAGTTGCTGGATGATTCTATCACATCTTGGGCCGAGTTGGTTGAGGCATTTACATCAAGATTCTTTCCTCCATCTCAAATGATGAAGCTAAGATATGAGATTACCAACTTTAGGCAACTCCCGGATGAGCCTCTACATGAGGTTTGGTTAAGATTAAAAAAGAAGCTTCTTTTTTGTCTGAACCATGAGTTGTCAAACAACATATTGCTACAAAGCTTCTATAGGTCGTTGAACTCTCTAAATAAGTCAGTGGCTGAAAACCTTGTAGGTGGAACCTTCATGGACTTAGAATTTACCATTGTCTCGACTTTGCTAGAGCGAATGACCAAAACCAACCAAGCTTGGCATACGAGAGAAACAGATGTGACAACTTTAGGAGCGCCCTCATCCATCTTGTCCAATGAAATAAGAAAAACAGATGAGGAGTGGGATGAGTCAATGGCCAAGATGATGATTCAAATTGACTTGATGGCCAAGCATGTGATGGGAGTAGGTAGTCCGAAAGTGGTGAATGTAGTGAGTACACCAGAAATCAAAGAAAGTGATGATGAACTGATGACAATTGTCGATGGTAAACTGTGCTTTGTATCTGTGGGTTCTCATCTGGGTATTATTGCCTGAGGGAAGAGAACCAAGGTTGGATAGGAGATAAAGAAAGGGACGGAAATTGGAGGGATAGAGACAAAGATGGTGATTGCTTTAATCACCAGAGCTCAAATCCCTATATACCTCCGAACAAGGCGGACTCTCTCTACCAACTAGGCACAAGGAACCCTGATCATTCCAAGCTAGAGGAAATATTTTCCTTGGTTCTCAGGAAGGTGGATACGACAAATACGATAGTGAGTGAGCTAAAGAGTGAAGTTTTAATATTTCACTAGACTGTGAGCTCTCACTCATCCTCAATCAAACATATTGAAGCAAAAATGAACCACCTCTTAAGCCAAATAAACCCGAGGATAAAGGGAACACTGCCCAGCGATACCATCACCAATCCAAAGAATAAGTTATTTAAGGTAGTATCGTTGAGCCGCGACGTTAAATCAAAAGCTGCTTGGGAGGCAACCCAAGTTTCTTTACTTTGTTTTTTGGTCATCTTTTGTTGTTTTTGGTGTGTTTTTAGGGAATGCATGGAGTAGAAAAATGTACAAGTGAGAACAGGGCAAAAATGAGTCATGCAGAGGGCTGTGCGGACCGCATAAGCAATTGTGTGTGTTGCACAGTGCACCGCATACCAAAACAGAATGCCTGAAGGAAATTGAAAAATTGGAGGTGATATGCAATGGGCCGTGCAGACCACACAAGCCTAAGTGCATGTCGCACCTCCGTCACATGGCAAACAAGAAGCCCGGGCAAACCCAGGGGATAAAAAGGGTGATCTGCAAAATGTCATGCAGTCTGCACCAAGGCTGGTGCGAATCGCATATCGCGGCGCACAAGATGTAAATTTAAATTTTAATTGACCTAACCCGTTGATTGACCTGATTTGCGGAGGGGTTAATTATTCCTAAAATTCGTTGGTGTCCATTTATACAAGTAAGGGATTAATGTTCCCGATGATAGACACGGTAATATCCATCTTAAGGGAATTCATTAAGTTCTTTGCTTGCTTATTATTGTTGTTAATAGAAATCCGGAGAAGTCTGAGTACCTGGATGTTTGTGGTCATGATATCCCTTATCCCTCATGGTTAATATTGTAGGTTTGTTGCATGGTGCCGAGTGCCTAAGTAAATCTTGCTCTAGGGATCACATGCATAATTCACAAGAACACAAGGAACCAAAAATTTCAACTATGACTTTGTGCGTTCTAAATGTGATGGATAGATCTTGATGTGCGGGTTGCACAAGGCATCACACCATGTTTAAAAGAGAAAGCCAGCACTACCTCGGAGGGTGACGTATGATGCGACATGCACTTTGGATGGTGCATTTTGCACCAGCTTCTCACCTCGATGGAAAATCCCTGTAGGATTCTGTTAGCTTGTGTGATAGCACATGTGATACGCACTCCTTCTGGTGCATTTCACATGTGGTTCGCACAAGCCAACAATCACCTACTTTGTTTTCCTACTCTATCACATTCCATCCTTTGTAGTTGCTCACTTATTTTTAGGTTTTGTTTTTTGTTTTTGGGTAACAATCTCTGCATGCAGAACATATATTCTAACAGGGGTAATGCCGAGATGAGTTCATGATGGCTAATGGCTCCCTCCTCCTCCAACCCTATCTCAAAGGGAAAAAAAGTATCATCTTCCCGTAACCAAGTCTCAGAGGAGTAGAGGGTTGAATTTGAAATGAAGGGCATGAAAGTGATTTATGATTGTGATATTGGTAGGTCTTTCAACATAAAGCAAAGCTTTAACCTATATGTAGTGGGGGATAACCTACCTAACATCCCCACTCTGTTTGCCAACTGACAGTGACAACAATTTCAGGAGGTGCCCAGAAACTACTACAAGGAGTTAGTCCGGGAGGCCACACAAGATAATAAAGGCTACAAAGGGGGTTATGTAACATTCTCCGCATTGGAATCAGTCTTTCTTAGGTGTAAAGAAATTAGAATAACCCCAGCTGCAATTAATGCTATCTATTGGAGAACTCCCATTGAACCTCTGAGCTCATGGCTAAGCTACTTATCAAGTGCAAACTTCCCGAATGGGAGGCTCCTATCATTGCTCCTGATGAACCTCTCTGGGCTACTTTAGGGGGTGATATCCCACACTGGACTTTGTACTTTGAGTCATACCTATGGTATGGTTTTATCTGCCCCCGCTTCATGCCTTCTCAGAATAACCAAAAGGTCGCGCATGATGAGGCCATTCTAATAGCTGTAATTATGGTAGGGTATCATAATACTGTTGGTGAGGTCATCACCTTGGTGATTAAAAGAAAGGCTCGTAGGGGTGGTGATTGATTCCCCTTTCCAGTGCTAATCAGTAAACTTTGTGCACAAGCTGGCGTTCTTTACTTTAATTGTGATTCCCATACTCTAGCCATTGGTGTGCTAGATATTGATAGGAAAACTAACTAGGATGCTCCTCATTTCCAATGGCACAAGGAAAAAGTTTTGGTGGAAGACGAGGATGATAACTCTAATGTTGACTTACATGCCTCCTCTCCTTTTCGTTCGATTTCAGAAACATACATACCCACTGCCAATGCATCCAGAGAGCAAGTGTCTAGTGGTGGGCTCGAAGATATGGTTGACAGAACATACAACCATGAAAGACAATTGAGGTATTTGTCAAACTACCTACCAGGATTGATTGAGAGAGTAGTGAAGAAGGCCATCAAAGGAGTCGTGAAGAAGGTGTCCACTCTTTGCAAAAGGGTGGATGTTTGTGAAAATTCTATCAAGACACTCTGTAGAGACCTCAACAAAGCAAAAGGTAAACACCTAGTGGAGGAGGCAGATTTGAATACCTTACCTCAACCTCGCACCATTCCTTGCCCACTGGATAACTTATTGGCGTCCATGTCTGATAATGAGGAGGAGTCACCCGGTGATGAGGGAGCATTTGACAATGATAATGATGAGGTATAGGCCCTCAGGGAGTTCACCCTTCTTTCCCTTGAGCTATTAGCATTGAGGGCAATTCTTCTTTTATGGGAGGGGGTGGATTTACTTGCTTTTTGTTGGTGCCTATGATTGGGCTTGAGATATTATTTTTATTTCCCTTGCCGGGACTTGTTGATATTTTAGTTCTGCTAGATTTGATTTGGCCCTTGTCGGGCATATTTTGTATGATTGTGATGCTTATTGACCTTGCCGAGCCTTTTGCTTATGCTTTTGTTTTGATATTATATTTGCGCCCTCGCTGGGCTTGATTTTTGTTGTTGAAATTGTGTTTCCGGGTTGGTCTTACATTCCCTATTGTCTTACTACCCGTGCTTTGCAAATGCGCTAAAGGACTACGCCAAGGCCGAGGCTTGTTCTTAATGAATCTAGAGCGTGCAATTGAAATATCACCTTGTTAATAGTAGTTTAGAAATAAACTATGAGGGTTTTCTTAATACCACGGTTCGTTCCCAAAGAGCAAAAGTTTTCTTTATTATTAGATATTATTGGTCCTTCGTCGGGCTTGTTTTGTTGTTTTGGATATTATTGTGCCCTTGTCGAGCTTGTTTTGTTTGTTTGGATATTATTATGCCCTTGTCGGGTGTGTTTTGTGTAATTGTGCTCTTGTCGAGTTTTGGAGTTGCTATGGATATAATTGATGGTTTAGTTGCTTTTGATACTTCTTTATATTTTTAAGCTTCGTTAGTTTATTTTGTAGTAGGTGTGTTAGATGTTTTGGGCAAGGGGAAGTCTGGGTACCCGTTAGGCTAGATAGAACTTTAAGAGCTGGGAACAATGTATCGCACATGTCGACATGCGAACCACACGAGCTTCACATATGCCACTGCATGGCCTGTGCATTGCACGTGCCACCGACACTTTGACACATGCAAATCACATATTCCTGTGTATTGGCATTGTTGTGTTGGTAAACCCTGAGTAGCCATCTCAATTTAGATAGATGAATTGGCCCAATGATAGACTGAATAACGTCATTCTTAAGGGCAAATCATCGTCTTTTGAGATTTTGGTTGCGATTGACTTGTTTGGTACTAATGGATTTTGTCTTTCATGATAAGTGAAACAAACATCCCTGCCAAAATTTATTGTGAAAAGTTGCATGGCAAAGAATGGTGTTTGTGACAACCCCGTTAATCTTTTTGGGACTCTTAACCATTAGTGGTGATAATTTAAAATTGAAGAATGTGAATCCGTTTGTTCTTATTTAGGAGGTAGAAATTGATCCTTCTTGAATGATTCGCATGCCATGTGTGGTGAGGTATAGTTGAATAATTCTTGTGCTTGCTTGTGCTAACTAGAACTTGCCCGGTTAGTCGTTTAATGTTAGTCTCAATTGCGTTGGTTGGATAAATGATCTTAGGCCTTCTTTGTGATTGTTGAAGCCTACTTAGCCTTAAAGTCCACCATTTCTCTCAAATTGTATCATTAGTCACCCCTCTTGAGCGTAATACCTTTTCTTTGGCAACCTCAGTACAAGCTTTGAATCATTTTGAACATGAATTCCTCTCTTCAACCTATCACTCCTTGAACTCCACAAGTGTGAAGTTGAGGCTAAAAGCCTAAGTTTGGGGGTTGATAAAAGGTACCTTGGAGGAGTGCTAAATGAGTTTATCTTGGTTTGTTGCCTAAAATGAATTGTCAAAAAGAAGGAAGAATGTGAAAAAGAAAGCAAAGAAGAAAGGAAAAGAGGAAAGGAAAGAAAGGGAATAAATCTTCCGAGGTGAATAAAATGATAAAAATTGAGCCCCAATTGAAATGAGTGAAATGGTATCTTGGATTGAATGAAAATGAAAATAAATGTCTTTTGTTTCGAATTTGAAAAAGTTGTGTAGAGTTTGAGGAGGATGTAGTCATTTAAATCTAAATATGTATCCGACCCTTCCCCGAGCCTACATTACAAGCTTAGAAAAGCCCTTTGAGATCTCCAACCGATTGTTTTTGAGATAGCAGCAAATGAAAACAAGGGCAAGCCTATGGTTGATACTTGTTGGTACTTGAAATTCCTTGTGAGTGTGAGTGTTTGTGTATTTGTCCCTTGTGATTGTCTGTGTACATAATGTGTTTTTGGGACTTTTGTTCTTGTGAGGGCATGCGAATTAGGAAAGTTGGTGACATTGATAAATTCCGAAAAATGAGTCAAATGAGCATGTTTTGGTAAGCTAGTGGTTTGAGTCACATCTTGAGGATTGGTTGTTTTCACTTGGTTGTTCATAATGTTCCATTGCATCCTTGAATCGTTATTTGAATAGAGGGGAACACTTAGAGTAAGTTATCATGTGATTGACTAATCATTAGTACCAACCGAAGTCATGCTTGGTGCTTGAAATGGGTTCTCCTTCGCTTATATTGAATGTCATTGCACTTGTGTTGTGTGCCTCTTGAGTTAGAATTTTTAGTTTATTGAGGACAAACAATAGTTCAAGTTTGGGGGTTTAATAAGTTGGAATTCTACCTACTTATTTAGCTTTTAAACATATGCATTTTCTAATAATAAGTGGGAAATAGTGCAATTGATATGGATTACTTCTATTTTGCAGGCCTCTGTGTTTTAGAAGTGTTCGGGAAGAATTTAGATGAAAACAAGTCAAAATGGATCTATTCAGAGAAGAAAGTATCTGGCAGCTGCATATGTCTACGTGAATGCGGTGTCCTTCGCGTACGCGCTGATCACTCAAAGCAAAGCTACGCAAATGCTGTGCTCCTCCGCGTAGGCACTGATCACTCAAAGCAAAGTTACTCGAACACACTGAGCTAATTGCGTACGAGAAGGTCAACTAGATGAAGACACTTCACGTACGCAATGCGCCTTTCGTGTAGGCAAAGAAGAAAGCATCAGCTACGGGGTAGATTTGGAAATGTCCATTTTTGGAAACCCCAATCCACATAAAAACACTTCCCAGTCGTTTTTGGAAGCATCTTTGGAAAATTTCACAACTCTTGGCAAGCTTGGAGAGAAAGTTCATCTTACTACACCATATAAGTGAAGATTTGGATGATCTTTATTATAAAATCTTTTGTTCCCTATTCTTCAACTCTTGTTCTTAATTGCTAATTTGTAGGTGTAATTGCTGAATTAAGATTTTGGTTTTGTATTAGAGATAATACTAAATTTGGGTATGTAGTTCTTATCTTGTGCTTTCTCTTGATTAATTATGCAGGTCTATTGAATCTTCCATGCTTGAATCTTATAGTTGATTGTTGCAAACTTTGACTTAGCATACTAATTGTGTTCTTACTTGAAGGAGAAGTTCCTCAATTCCGAAAGGTTTAATAATGGGGATTTAAGGTTTCCACTCTAGATCAATGCTAGAGATAGTTTGGTTACCAAAAACTCCCATCTAAGAGTTGGGGTTAGAAATTACCCGACTTACCCAAGATAATTTGTTGGTTATTACTCAGTCATGGTGATTCGAGAGAACCCATGAGGATAATTGCTTGATTGGTTGAAAGACAGTTAAGTATACCTTTAGCCAAAACTACCCACATGTTAATTGGGTGCAAGTCTTGTGAATTGAATTCCCATTCCCAATTCTCCCTTGTGGTCCTTGCTTGGTGAAAGCAAGATGAAAGTCATTGATCAAATCTATCTTTTATTTAATTTTCTTTTATCCTTAGTTGTAGTTTAAAACCCCCTTATCATTATCTTTTCCCTTTTGTGAATGTATTAGTTACCTTTCTGCACATTATTCTATTATGTTTTAGAGATTTTGACAATTATAACTTGAATAGCTCTATTATTGTTAAAATGAATTAGTTAAGTGTCACACCTCGAGGCTACCCCTAGATGTAACATGGTTTTTAGTGTTACAAGTGACCCCAAGTTAACCCATGGTCTGGCATAACTAAGCATTTCTGAGTAAAATACTAATTATGCAGAAGCTGAACTTGATTAATTAAATAATATTGGAAAAATAATCCAATAATCTCTGAAGTGTAGATATATGTAAAAAGTATGAGATAAACACTGACTGCAAAAGTTGAATCCAACACTATGTTTGAAAGCCTCTATCTGAAGTAAGTTGCAGGGACAAGACCCAGCTAACCCTAAAATTCTGAAAACTATAAATGAATACCGAAATAAATAAACATAAAAATCATCCTCGAACAATGAGGACTCACGACTAAGCTGCTAAAAAGGGACTATAGAATCGCACTTAACGCGGTCTGGATGCTAAGCGTCTGAATCTACATCATAATAGGATGTAGCACAAAAGAATGCGTCAGTACTTTGAATTTACTGAGCATGTGGGATATGCACTAATCCATATGTACATGTATATACTGAATTATGATATAATAATCTAAACATGAAGAGTAAGCTGAAACTTGAGACTGAAAGATAACTGATGCAATGACTAAATATTTAACATGTACTGTAAAAGACTAAAACTAAACTGAATTACTGAATACAACGTCAATGAAAGTACTGAATCTGAACCATGGGAGCTACTGTTAATCGACATACCCCAAGCTGAGCTAACTATAGGACCAATTTGTAGCCCAGGCCTTGGAGGGTGTTGATACCTTGCCAATGGTACAAACATATACTGGCGTGGATCCACTAATCAGATGTCTAACAAGGGACTAGGGTGTCAAGCGTGATCTGATGGGTGACCCCTTTAGAACTTATGGTGGCATCATAGTTCTGTGACTTAGGGACTTCTACTAAAGGTCTGAGCCTAAACTGATGGGTGAGCCTTCATCCCTTCATCTGCTTGGTGCTAAGTTTACTCCAAACTGAATATACAAGTAATAAATACAAACTTATATACTGGATAGCTCAGATACTGATTATTGTGGGAATGCACAATGATACTGAAACTGATAGCATTCAAATCATAAAGTATGACTGGCCGAAATATCTGACTAACATGAATGAAATTAAGAATTGAAATTAGAAACATTCTAGGGTTGTAGAATTCTGAGTATGTAACGATTCTATATTTTCAAGAAAACATGTAATGAACTCCATACACAATAATGGAAACTTCGATACAAGGGATTCATAGAATTAAGGAACCCTAGGTCTGAAGAATTAATTGAAACTGAAGAACTTGACTGTATGTAGGGACTCAATGGGTGAAAGGAACCCACTGATGGAATCCCACATAACTTGAGGTAAAATCCACGGAAGAATGCTTGAATTTAGGGTCTGAACATGGATGAACCTTCTGCTTGTTCTTGAGAAAAAAAATGCTCTTTTTCTCCTTTTTCTCTCCCAAGTGTGGACTTAATCTGAGGGAATGAGGGGGTTTTGGTAGTTTTAGGCTTAAAACCAAACTTAGGATAGTGAAAACATCGTAGATTATCCTTTAAAAGGGATAGGAAAAGTCTAGAATACCCTTGAAATTAAATTAGAAAACTGCTGGAAAAATTCGAGACCTGAGTTCCATGGGTGGGAACCACGTTCTGTGAATGCTTCCATGGCCCGTAGAACACTGTTGTTGTTCCTGGGCCTTTTGTCAGGCTGTGGGTCTGAAAACTACGGACGATGTTCACGGCCCGTGGAACCTCCATGGCTCGTGGAACTTGTCTATGGTTCCTGAGGGATTGATGAACCTCAGGTCTGAGTTTCACGATAGCAATCAAGGGTCCTTCATTCCACACTCCGTGGAAGCTGGTCATAATTTCAAACCCAAAGGAGGGGTCCGCAAGTCTGATTCCATAGAGGCCTTCCATGGCTTGTGGACCCTTCCACGGTTCATGGAAACAATCTATGGTTTCTGTTCTGACTTGTACAGTTTCATTTTCTCATTTTTTGGGCTGGTTCCAGGCTTGGAATTTTTAGGGTGTTACATTAATTCTTGGTTTTGTTGGTAAGGCTTGGTTCGCCCATCAGGGGTTAGTGTGGGTTCTACTCACGACCATTTGTATAATGCCAATTGAAGACTAAGCCCTATAGAAATAGGGAGGGCACACCAAAAGAAGAGAAGATAGAGCCTACTGAAGTCTCTGATTATCACGAACCTGAATACCTAAAGTTGCATCATGAAATGATACAGCGCCAATTGGCATCAATACATAGAATGGATGGTATGTATTAAAGCTGAATTAAAAGAATAATGATAACTGAAAAGGTTGAACAACTTAGGAAAATAATATGATACGTAATCAAGATCATGAAATAACTGAATAATAAGATAAAAAGTATCTTGGTTATTTGAATCATAATTGCAACTGAAAAGTTGAACCAAAAGGATAAATTTAATGACTAAGGCAAGGTAACTGAGCAACTAAAACTAGGTAATAAGTAGACCTGTATGCAAATGATTAAAACATGTTTAGAAAATGTCGCGACCCGAAATTGGAAGTATAATAAAACAATATAAATAAGGAAAACGAAAGATAAAGTATAAGGAAATAAGGGCCAACAATATAGATACATACCAATTGTAATAAATATACAAAAATGGCCCTAAAGTGACCGAGAAGATAATATA
Organism: Jaltomata sinuosa; assembly: GCA_003996215.1. NCBI lineage: Eukaryota > Viridiplantae > Streptophyta > Magnoliopsida > Solanales > Solanaceae > Jaltomata > Jaltomata sinuosa. Next base: position 65,197 of record QJPP01002411.1, read on the forward strand.
TATACAAAAGAACAAAACCCAAACCTAGTGTCATCGGTACAAGAGTGTCTAAGGTACGGAATAGCCAAAATGCTAGAAGCTCACCACGATCCAAACAACATGTGGCCATGAACGATAGGAGAATCAACGAGGGTGGCTCATACTAGGTGCTACATAAGAAAAAGATACATGGTGTATGAATACCAAAAGATTGGGTACCCAGTAGGCAACATAGGACGGACGATCTTAGAAAGATAATATATAATATAAACTACAGGAAAGTAAACTAGCTACAACGATCCACCTAAATCTAGTTATATACTAGCAGAGCCGTAACCCAACAATGGTGAAGATAATAATGATAATAAGGCTAAGGCACTCCAAGTACACATAAGCAAATGTGATGCACCAAGAGATGATATGATGCAAAATGTGGTCAATGCACCATGAGTCTGGAATCCCAGCATCATACAAACAATAAGAAAATATGAGTCTGAAATCCCATCATCGAACGAACAGTAAGTAAATATGAGTCTGTAATACCAGCATCGAAAATGTAACAAGTAAAACTGAGACTGAAATCCCAGCATCGGACATGGAATACGTAAAAATGTCCTTTACAAAACATAAATCAGTAAAAAAGGAGGCTCTCAATTTCAAATCCGAAAATGAGTAGTAGAGATCATGGTAAAAGCTCAAAATACATAGTAATAGTGAAAAACGTCTTTTATACCATGTTCATGCTCACAGGAATGAATATATGCATGTATAAGCCATACGACAACAAAGTAAATGTGGAAACATGCACAAAAATAGGGCAAGGGTGCCCCCCCAAAAAAGGTACTTACCTGAATGTAATGACCCTTCCGGTCATTTTCACGTATAAGTTTTGAAGTCAAGCAAATCGACAAAAGTTATCGTAAGTTCTTTAACAAATCTCCCGAACTTTGGGTAAAATGTCTCTGGGAACTTCTCCCAATATATAAAGAGTTAGAAGTCCCCCGAAATACCAAATTGATTCGCAAAAGAAAATCAATTATCTACGTCAAGTTATTCAAGCTCAAATCTGATTCTGATTTAGTTTTGGATTTTCTCGGAGTGGTTCGAGCTTGGACATCATCTTAGCAGCTTGTCATCGGGCGACAGGTAGGTTACGGTTTATTTTCCCTAGACTCCGCATATATAGAATAAAATTGTATTAATGGGCATCCTTGGGTTGGTTTATTAGGTTGGTACCACAGACCTTGACCGCTTTATTCATGTCCGCTATTTTTATTCCTCCGTTGCTTGTAGTATTTGGCGATGTATTTTATTTATTTACCCTTGCGGTCCTGTGAGGGCCTTATTGCCTCTGGAACATAGAAGGTGGGATTTTGGGAATGTCCGCGAGTCCCGGGCATAGAATTATCCTTCTAGGCTGGTTATGCTTGCTGAGTAGCTGTGGGCCTGTGCAGGGTCGATAGGTTGATTGTGAGCTGCTGGGCAGCTATTGTGTGTGATCATACCATTTCATTGCATATAAAGAGGTTTTATCCATGTTTTTCTATGGTTTTGACTTCGGGCCTACTGGCACTATTTTCTAAACCTTGCATGGCCCCGGGGGCCTGTTTTGATGGAAATAATTTGGAAATGGTTTGATTTAAACTTGTGAATATTCTTGGGTAAAAGAAAGTAAAATTATGATTTAAATCACCAGTTTTACGATTAACACTAGACTCGGCAGGGCCGGAGTGCTAGTTGAGTTTTCTTGCTACTTGAGATGATTTTTAGCCTCGGTCGGACCGAGAACCTGAGATGGCTTTTTACTGTTTAGACTCGGTTATCCCCGGGCACCCTTGGAGGGGTTTTTGAGACATTTTCCTACTACTTTAGTCCTGGACAGGGTCTGGGCATTGCATATTCGAGACTGGGTCTCCATCCTGATACCGGACTTGCTTCCGGACGACATGTTCTGATACTGAGTTTTAGTATGGGGTCTGGGACCTCCATGGACCTTGCCATCCGGGCCAGGGGCTACGGGCTTCGTGTGCCGGAGGAGGGGTATATGGTGGAGTAGAGGTATACGGGCAGTGTCCTTCCTTGGAACCTACCTGCTGGGCCAGATCGGCGCTGAAGGAGGTACATACAGAGATACCATGGCACTTGAGATCTTTATGCATCATATCATTCATGGTTCGAGGTTCCACCCTTGTTTGTTGTTTGCTGATTGTACGCTCCGGTAGTATGGGATGCCGGAGGGTTTGTTTTCACTTGTTTGTGTTCCTCGGTTTTATGGGCGGCCGAGGGACTGTAGGTAGACTCTTTCTATTTACTTGTAGAATTATTCCCTGTTACGGTTAATTATGAAATTGGTTACTGCTAGACTGTTAGTTGCTGGGTGTGAGATTGATATGATTAGTTGGCCTTGATTCATGTCTCTGAGCATGCCTATTATTACCCTTTCTCTCTTCTTCTTACAGTTGAGGTTACCGGTATACCGTCCATTTCGTAAACTTATTATGTATACACTATTATTGCAAGGACCCCAGGTGCGTTATTTCTTACTTTCACCTGTGCCTATGGTGTGTATATTCTGCTTACTGGCCTCACATGTGGTTCTGTTGATTTCCCTCTGGGCTAGTTCCTGTGTACCTTTTGTTGATTTCTGTGACTGCTTGCTTCTATTCTGTCTGTTACTACGCTTTTATCTTATATGTGCCCAGTCGGCCTATGATACCTACTGGGTACCTTATGCTTTGCATTTGGTGCTCACCCCTACCCCCTGCATCTTTGGGTGCAGATCCTAGCGTGGGCCATCGCCGTTAGATCGTTGTGATTCGTACTTGGAGATCTGCTGGGGACTACTTGGAGATCGTTGTGATCCCGTACTTCTCAGATCTACCTTCGTGAGATTGTTCGGTTGCACGGGGTCCCAGCTTCTATCATTTCAGACCGTGGCACTCAGTTCACATCCCAGTTCTGGAGGGCTATTCAGCGAGACTTGGGTACAGAGGTTCACCTTAGTACCGCTTTCCACCCTCAGACAGATGGCCAGTCCGAGAGGACCATTCAGGTCCTGGAGGACATGCTTCGGGCCTGTGTTCTTGACTTTGGAGGTTCTTGGGATCAGTTTATTCCCTTGGCAGAGTTTGCTTATAATAACAGCTTCCATTCGAGTATCGGCATGGCACCTTTTGAGGCTTTGTATGGAAGGCGTTGTAGATCACCGGTAGGTTGGTTTGATGGTTTTAGTGCTAGGCCACAGAGCACAGATTTGCTTCGAGATTCCTTGGACTGAGTCTGAGTGATTCAGGACAGACTTCGGGCAGCTCAGAGCAGGCAGAAGAGTTATGCTGATCGTAGGCTTCGTGCCTTGGATTTAAGTGTCGGTGACTTGGTGTTTCTCCGTGTATTGCCCATGAAGGGCGTGATGAGATTTGGTAGGCGGGGAAAGCTTAGCCCCAGGTACATTGGGCCGTTTGAGATTCTGCAGAAGGTTGGTAGCATTGCCTATCAGTTAGCCTTACCTACGATGTTTTCAGCTATACATCTTGTATTTCATTTTTCGATGTTGCGTCGGTATGTCCCAGATGAGTCTCATGTGTTGCAGTGGGATTCAGTTCAGTTGGATGAGGGTTTAGCCTTTGTTGAGGAGCCGGCAGCTATTTTGGCCAGAGATGTCAGGAGATTGAGGTCTCGAGAGATCCCAGTTGTTAAGGTTCAGTGGAGGCACCGTCCAGTCGAGGAGGCTACCTGGGAGACCGAGAGAGATATGCGGGATCAGTATTCACACCTATTTTAGCCTTCAGGTACCCCCTTGACCTTGACTTTCGAGGACGAAAGCCCTTTTTAGTAGTGGATAATGTAATGATCCTTCCGGTCATTTCCACGTATAAGTTTTGAAGTCAAGCAAATCGACAAAAGTTATCGTAAGTTCTTTAACAAATCTCCTGAACTTTGGGTAAAATGTCTCTGGGCTTTTCTCCCAATATATAAAGAGTTAGAAGTCCCCCGAAATACCAAATCGAAGTTCTACGAGTCTAGTTTCCAACGCAAAAAACCTCACGTCCAACTGATCTTGGAGTAAAAATTTATGACTGTTTTACCGCGGACTGTCTGGCAGAAAATGGGTTGCGAACCGGGTCGCGAATCGGGTCGGGTTAAACTCGATTTAAGCCTCAACTTCACGTTTTATGACGCCATTTCAGTTACGAAACAGTGATAAAACATAAGGGAGAATTCCAAGAGAGTTCTTGAGTATCAAAATCGTGCGTTGGTGAATTGCGAGTCTAGATTTAAGAATTTTATTAATATCGCGTGCATTTGAAAATATTTTATTTAAAAGTTGAATTTGGTAAAAATTATATTATTATTGCCTTTTCAAATATTTTAAAGGTTTATGAAAAATATTTTGTTACGATATAATTGTATATGTATTTATTTTATAAAGTTTTTATACATTGTAATATTTTAACGGAGATAGTAAATTTAGCTATGTTGAAAATTATTATTATAATATAGTAGGTTTTATTGGAAATAATTTTCTATGAATTATGGTATATTTAAAAAGTTATATTTATTTTACCACGAATTTATGCAATACCCAAATATATACATCATGGGACTAAAGGTAGATATGGTGTGTCACCTCTACTTCCACGTGGAAGTAGAGGGAGTGAACAACAAGTGAGTAGGCAGATAGTGCTGCCACTTTTTAGCATGATAATTAATTGCTAGTCATGGTCCCATTGATTTTAATTGTCAAATGGATTTTCTAAAACTTAAGTTAGAGTAAGGAATGGGCAGAATGAACTGCTACTCTTTTTAAATACAAACAATATATCATTCTAACTACATGTGTAGCGTTGAAGAAGGTCTTTGTGGAGGAAAAAAAAGTGTGCTGGTGATTTATCTGATTCGCAAAAGAAAATCAATTATCTACATCAAGTTATTCAAGCTCAAATCTGATTCTGATTTAGTTTTGGATTTTCTCGGAGTGGTTCGAGCTTGGACATCATCTTAGCAGCTTGTCATCGGGCGACAGGTAGGTTACGGTTTATTTTTCCTAGACTCCGCATATATAGAATAAAATTGTATTAATGGGCATCCTTGGGTTGGTTTATTAGGTTGGTACCACAGACCTCGACCGCTTTATTCATGACCGCCTTCTTTTATTTCTCCGTTGCTTGTAGTATTTGCCGATGTATTTTATTTACCCTTGTGGTCCTGTGAGGCCTTGTTGACTCTGGAACATAGAAGGTGGGATTTTGGGAATGTCCGCGAGTCCCGGGCATAGAATTATCCTTCTAGGCTGGTTATGCTTGCTGAGTAGCTGTGGGCCTGTGCAGGGTCGATAGGTTGATTGTGAGCTGCTGGGCAGCTATTGTGTGTGATCATACCATTTCCATGCATATAAAGAGGTTTTATCCATGTTTTTCTATGGTTTTGGCTTCGGGCCTACTGGCACTATTTTCTAAACCTTGCATGGCCCCGGGGGCCCGTTTTGATGGAAATAATTTGGAAATGGTTTGATTTAAACTTGTGAATATTCTTGGGTAAAAGAAAGTAAAATTATGATTTAAATCACTAGTTTTACGATTAACGCTAGAATCGGCAGGGCCGGAGTGCTAGTTGAGTTTTCTTGCTACTTGAGATGATTTTTAGCCTCGGTCGGACCGAGCACCTGAGATGGCTTTTAACAGTTTAGACCCGGTTATCCCCGGGCACCCTTGGAGGGGTTTTTGAGACATTTTCCTACTACTTTAGTCCTGGACAGGGTCTGGGCATTGCATATTCGAGAATGGGTCTCCATCCTAATACCGGACTTGCTTCCGGACGACATGTTCTGATACTGAGTTTTAGTATGGGGTCTGGGACCTCCATGGACCTTGCCATCCGGGCCAGGGGCTACGGGCTGCGTATGCCAGAGGAGGGGTATACGGCGGAGTAGAGGTATACGGACAGTGTCCTTCCATGGAACCTACCTGCTGGGCCGGATCGGCGCCGGAGGAGGTACATACAGAGATACCATGGCACTTGAGATCTTCATGCATCATATCATTCATGGTTCGAGGTTCCACCCTTGTTTGTTATTTGCTGATTGTACGCTCCGGTAGTATGGGATGCCGGAGGGTTTGTTTTCACTTGTTTGTGTTCCTCGGTTGTATGGGCGGCCGAGGGACTGTAGGTAGACTCTTTCTATTTACTTGTAGAATTATTCCCTGTTACGGTTAATTATGAAATTGGTTACTGCTAGACTGTTAGTTGCTGGGTGTGAGATTGATATGATTAGTTGGGCTTGATTCATGTCTCTGAGCATGCCTATTATTACTCTTTCTCTCTTCTCCCTACACTTGAGGTTACCGGTATACCGCCCATTTCGTAAACTTATTTTGTATACACTGTTGTTGCAAGGACCCCAGGTGCGTTGTTTCTTACTTTCACCTGTGCCTATGGTGTGTATATTCTGCTTACTAGCCTCACATGTGGTTCTGTTGATTTCCCTCTGGCTAGTTCCTGTGTACCTTTCGTTGATTTCTGTGACTACTTGCTTCTATTCTGTCTATTACTACGCTTTTATCTTATATGTGCCCAGTCGGCCTATGATACCTACTGGGTATCTTATGCTTCGCATTTGGTGCTCACCCCTACCCCCTGCATCTTTGGGTGCAGATCCTAGTGTGGGCCATCGCCGGTAGATCGTTGAGATTTGTGCGTTGAGATCTGTTGAGGACTACTTCAGGCTGAGGGTGAGCTCTTGGCGATCGGAGCTTAGCTTTAGTTTATCTTTTGCTTCTTGTACTCTATTACCATTCAGAGACATCTGTATATATTCTTTTGGATAGTTTGCACTCCATGTATGTAGTTTTGGCTCTATACTATGATACCAGGTCTTGGGTTTGGTTTAGTTTCCGCATATGTATGTATTTATAGTCCTTTTATCTGTTCTCTTCATCTTGTTCTCTTATTTGTTAGATAGTAGCCCATTATTAACTGTTCTGGGCTACGGGGATTGGTTCACCTACCAGGGGTTGTAGGTGCCATCATGACCAAGAAATTGGGTCGTGACACTGAAACTCCGCCCTGTCCAAAGCTATGGCCTCGGGCTCACAGTTACATCGTAACGCTAAATATAAATGGGAGAAATGTAAATCTAACATGAAAACAAGAAAAAGCACCTACTCTACCTCTGAAACCTCCTAAAAGAATTTTAAGGTTTCTAGGTTAGCCACGACAATCCTACAAGCTCCAAAACTAAGGATAAACAATAATAATCCTCATCTATTATCCCAAAATGGCCAATTTATATGGTCACATGATGTAAAACTATTTCTACCGTAGGATCTAACCTAACATTCCAATAACCTATAAAATATAGAATCTAACTAAGCCAAGTCTAAAATAAGAAAACCGTAACCTACCTCAGAGCAAAACTTAAAACATGAACCATCACTCATGTACCTTACCCTTCTGAAAAGCCTCTAAGTACCACCACTCTATCAAGAACATAATTCAGGTGTCAAGATGAGATGAATGACACCCATATTAAAACAAAAATTGGGCAAACAATTGGGTCAAAAAATGACCCTCGGTGCTCGCGCGATGAAACAGAAAAACAAATTTTACAATTACGTTCACAAGGGGTTTATAAACCCATGCCCGAAAATTGAGCACGAATGGGACTCATTTCAGGGCCCAAAACAGCCCCAAAGTCTACTTTAATCAAGGAATTAATACAAGGAATTTACAGAAAATTAACAGATTAACCATGAATTAAAGATGGAATGGGAGAAGGGAAACAAAGGGAACTTACCAAAATAATTGAGAGTAAAAAGTAGGATAAAAACCAGCTCTTGAAAGCTCAAATAAATGGAAGTTTCGCTTATAAAGGAGGAGAAAATAATGTTTGACATAATTAAAGCTGCCAAGCCAAGACTGTGCGCACACGGCTAGGCCCTGTGCACACAGCCTCGTGCACGCAGCTAGGCACATGCGCACATGCATGCATAAGGCAGGGGGAGGCCAGCCCAGGCGTCAAGCTTGCGCACACGCGGGTCGGCTACCGTGCGCGTAGTCACGCGCATACATCCAAGCCACTGCACGGGCGAAGGGTAACAAAGAGGCATGGCCGACGCCTTCTACTTGTACACAGCCTACCCCCACATGGGCAAAGGGTTGGCTAGTGATAGAACAACAACCAGCCAACAACAATTTTGGCAATTAAAAAATGTCACCTGATGGACCCTCGAGATTCATCCGGGGTATCGCTAATGTAAATGAACTATGCTACCCTACCAGAAATGGCATTCCAAACTTAGCAGAATAAAAAAACTCCCAACAGAGATCATTTTAATGAAAAGTGGGCCCCATGCCCAAAAACTAACCTTTACCAAAATGGAACTCAACAGCCCAAAATGAGTCCGAAAGCCTGAAGACCCAAACCAAAGGTCTCTCTAGCCCAAAGTCGACATCTCGGAGCTAACAGCGCTAACAAAATTTTCATCTGAGGCCATATTCTCCGAATATTGACCAAAGTCAACTCTACCAACTATAAGAGTTGCTAAAATAGGAAAATAAGCTTAAAACACAAATGAAAGGCCTGGGAACTGAACCGTCAGTTACATCAAGTCATAAATGACTTGTAGTCGCTGTGGAAAATCTTGAAATGCAAAAAAAGCATGAAAATCAAGGAAATGACCTAAAGGGTCATTACAATATCTACTACTAAAAGGACTTTCATCTTCAAAAGTTAAAGAAAGGATAGATACCTGAAGGCTCAAAAAGGTGCGGATAGCGAGTCCATATGCAAGTATCTGTCTCTCAAGTAGGCTTCCCGACAGGTTAATGCTGCCACTGAACCCTAACTGACGGAATATCCTTAGACCTCAATTTCCTAACCTGCCTGTCTAAGATCGCAACAGGCTCCTCCTCAAAGGCTAGAGATTCATCCAACTGAATCAAATCCCACTGGAGCACGTGAGACTCATTCGGAATATACCACCGCAACATATAAACTTAAAAAACTGGATGGACACCAGAAAATGTAGGAGGAAGGGCTAACTTATAAGAAACCTTCTAGGACTAATTTTACCCTTCCTCCCGAATCTCATCACGCCTTTCATGGGTGACACCTAAAGTAAAATGCGGTCACCCACCATAAACTCTAAGTCTCGAACCCTCCGGTCAGTATAAGTCTTCTGCCTACTCTGGGTAGTGCAAAGTTTTTCCTGAATGACCTGAATCCTATCCATAGAATCACCAAGCAAGTCAGTACCCCATGGTCTAACCTCGAAGGCATCAAACTAGCCTACCAGAGTTCTGCACCACTTACCATACAAAGCAACGGAGCCATATAAATGCTGGAATGGTAACTATTATTATATGCAAACGCTGCCAAGGCTTAGAACTGGTCCCTTTGACCCCCAAAATCAATAACATAGGCTCGCAATATATCGTCTAGAACATAAATAGTATGCTCTGACTAACAATCAGTCTGCCAATGAAAAGTAGTGCTAAGTTCAACTCTAGTACCTAACACTCTCTGAATAGACCTCCAGAAGCACGAAGTAAACTGAGTACCATGGTCAGAAATGATAGAATCTGGCACCTGGTGCAAATGTACAACCTCACAGATGTAGATCTAAGCCAACCTCTTCGAACTATAGGAAGTCTAAACCGGCAAAAAGTGAGCAGACTTCGTCAACCTATCCACAATGACCCAAATAGCAATTAATCTCCACAAAGTACATGAAAAACCCACTACAAAGTCCATAGCTATTTTCTCCCATTTACACTCTAGAATAGGTAGCCTCTGAGTCAAACCACCTGACCTCTAGTGCTTAAACTTCTCCTGCTGATAGTTCAAGCACCTAGAAACAAAATCTGAGATATCCTTCTTCATCCTACCCAGCCAGTAGTGCTTCCTCAAGTAATGATACATCTTAGCTACCCTAGGATGAATGGAATACCTAGAACAATGAGCCTCCTCCAAGATAAGTCTAACCAGGTCACCAACTCTAGGAACACATATACAACCCTCAATCCTCAGAACACTATCTAAATCTATGGTCGCCTTCCTAGCCTCACCGTTCAACACCTTATCACGAATGATCCTCAACCTCGCATCATCAAACTGTTATGCCTGAATCTTCTCCAACAAGGAAGATCTAGCCTCAACAGAAGCAAGAATATGACCAGACTAAGAAATGTCAAGTCTAACTAATGTGTTAGCCAAGGAATGGATGCCAAAAGCTAAAGGTTGCTCCTCTACTGCTAAGAATTCCAAGCTACCCATACTTACAGCTTTTTGACTCAAGGCATCCGCTACCATATTTGCCTTGCTCGGATGATAAAGAATGGAGATGTTATAGTCTTTCAGTAACTCCAACCACCTGCCCTACCTTAAATTTAGATCCTTCTGGCTAAATATGTATTGAAGACTATGGTGGTCCGTGAAGATCTCACAATACATGCCATACAGATAATGCCTTAAAATCTTCAATGCAAAGACTACTGCTACTAACTCCAAGTCATTAGTGGGGTAGTTCCTCTCATGAACCTTCAGTGTATGGAAGAATAAGCAATAACTCAGCCTTGCTGCATCAATACACAACCCAAACCCACACTGAAAGCATCATAATACACTATAAATCCCTGGCCCTCAACCAAAAGAGTAAGAATCAGAGTTGAAGTCAATAAGGTCTTGAGCTTCAGAAAACTCGCCTCATACTCATCTTACAACTATAAGGGTATATTCTTCTAAGTTAATCTAGTTAATAGAGATGCTATAGAAAGAAAACCCCTCCACAAGCCATCTATAGTAACCTGCCAACCTGAAACTACGAACCTCGGTAGGAGAAGTAGGTCTAGCCCAATCACGAACTGCCGCAATCTTCACCAGATCCACCATAATCCCATCCTTGAACATCACATGCCTCAAGAATGCCAGATACTCAAGCCAAAACTAACACTTAGTGAATTTGGCATACCACTGATGGTATCGCAAGGTTTGAAGTACAACTCTCAAATGCTACTCATGCTCCTCCCTACTCCTCGAATAAACCAGGATGTCATCGATGAAAACAATCATAAAGGAATCCTGGTAGGCTCTGAACACACGGTTTATCAACTTCATAAAAGCTATTAGGGAATTGGTCAACCCAAAAGACATAACTAGGAACTCATAATGGTCATATCGAGTCCTAAATGCAGTCTTTGGGATGTCCGCAACATTAATCCTCAATTGGTGATAACCGAACCTCAAGTATATCTTAGAGAACACCAATGCACCCTGTAGCTAGTCAAACAGATCATCAATACGCGGCTTCAGATACCTATTCTTAACTGTCACCATATTCAACTGCATGTAGTCGATACACAAATGCATGGACCCTTTCTTCTTCTTCACAAACAGAACTGGAGCACCAGACGGGGACACACTAAGCCTGATGAACCCTCTACTCAATAGATCCTGGAGCTAATCCTTAAGCTCTCTCAACTTGGCTGGTGCCATCTGATATGGTCAAATAGAAATGGGTTGAGTGCCCGGCTCAACATCGATGGCAAAGTCAATATCACAATTAAGAGGAAGACCCAATAGATTAGAAGGGAAAACATCCAAATACTAACAAACCACAGGAACTGACTCAAGTGAAGGTATAGTGGCACTATTATCACAGACGTAAGCAAGATAGGTCAATCACCCTTTCCCAACCAACTGCTAGGCACTCAGGAAAGATATAACTCTCTTCGGCATGTGGATATCGTTACCCTTTTCATACTATATGAGGAATACCAGGCATCCAAAAAGTAATGGTCTTGGTGAAGCAATCCAAGACCGCATGGTAAGGAGACAACCAATCCATGCCTAAAATCATGTTGAAATCAACCATGTCTAGCATAATCAGGTCAACACATGTGTCATACCACATAATAATCACCACACAAGCTCGGTATACATGATCTACTACTAAGGAACTTCCTAATGAGGTAGCTACACGCAAAGGCAAAGGCAACAACTCACAAGTAGACTCCAGACGAGTAGCATAATAAGTAGACACATAGGAGAATGTAGACCCCAGATCAACCAAAGAAGAATCGTAATAATGACAAAAAGAGATTGTACTTGTGATGACATCATCCGAAGCCTCAGCCTATGGATGACCCAAAAATGCATACATATGGCTCCAACCACCATGACCACCTTATCTACCAGACAGTGGACCACCTTGAGTACCCTGAGTACCACCACTACTACCTTGTGCACCACCTCTGGCTAGTGGCGTTGGAACCCTGAGGGCTTGAACCATTTGACCTTATTGACCGTTGTGCCTGACCCTCAGACAATCTCTAAAAAAGTTCCCTAACTCACCGCACTTAATGCACCCTCTGCTAGACAAAACCCAAATAGAAGAACCCGCTGAACAAAACTGGTTGCCATGGCCCGAATACTCGAAATATGCACCATGTATAGACTGAATCAAACCCTGACTACTCTGACCCTAATCAATTTGTAATGCCACCTCAACAGGCTGACTTGGCAAGAAATGTTGTTGATGTTGACCCCTACTAAAGTAGCCTCTGCCACATGTCTGTGAGAAGATGTAGCTTCCCTAATGGTGGGGCCTCTCATCACTACCCCCTTGGGCCTCGTTAAGTACGCCTTTTATAGAGCGGCCATGGTGTACTACCTCCAGGAAAGACTAACCCGAATCTACAAAACTCAATTTAGCCAAACAAAGTTGTAAAGTCAAACCTCAAATGAAGTGATGCAGCCCCTCATGCTCGGTGGGGAGAATTATAGTGGCATGTCTAGCCAACTCATGGAAGAGAAACTCGTACTCAGAAATAGACATGAAACGTTGATCCAACCTGGAGAACTGATCCATCAACCGCTCTCTCGAGATGCACGATACATACTTCTCAGGAAAAATTGTGGAGAACTACACCCAAGTAGGTGTAGGTGACCCGGCTGACCTCCAATCTTTGTACGACCTCCACCATTGTTTCACTGGACCATCCAGTTGAAATGCGGTGTAATCTGCTCCATGCGAATCAACCAACCCAAGATTATGCAATCTCTCCTTGCTACTAGTAAGAAACTCGTGCGCATCCTCCTTAGGAGAACCAAGAAACCTCAGGGGACCCAACCTCAGAAACCTACCAAGCATCTTCTTATTCTTAGAGACATAACCATACCAACGGGAATAGGTTGAATAACTATAGGAACTGACAACACCTCTAGTCGGGGAGCAACAGTAGCAGGCTATGCTCCTGAACCCTGTGCCACTTCCTGAGCTAAAGTTTCTGCCTCGTATATAACCTGAGAAATAATTGGAGTACTGGGCAAAGATGTTGGCTGTGACATACCCTCAAGGAACCCAAGCAAGCAAACCAATGTGTCATGTAGCATCGGAGTAGCCATGAAACCTACCTGATACTGGGCTAGCCCTACACCCTCCAGCTCATACTGTACCTCCGCAACCCTAATATCAGGCTCTTGTGATGGTAACCTAGTCTGCACCTGAGCTGGTGCCACAGCCCCTCCCCTACCTCAACCTTTAGGTTGACCTCTACCCCATCCCATAGTTGGGGCTCTCTAACTATAGGTGAAAGGGTTTTGTCCTCACCTGTTGCTAGCCTCATCCAAACCATCTGATAAATAGTGAAACCAAAGATACTTAGAAGTTGATAAGGTCAAGGACGTGTGATTAGGAATCAAACAAGATAGAATCTTTCCTAGGAATGTCCTATTGCCCCTTGAAGATAGGATATGGATGTCATCGTATCGATCCATGATACTGTACTAGAAACATTGCTCTTGTACTGGCAAGACTGGTGAATCTAAGACTCTGATACCACTCTATCACAACCCAAAATTGGGCTGCGATAGTGCCTACATAACCCCCGGTAGGCAAGCCAACCCAAAGATGCATAAGTATAATAAAACAATATAAATAAGGAAAATGGAAGAGAAAGTATAAGGATATAAGGGCCAACAGTATAGATACATACCAACAGTAATAAATATACAACAATGTCCCTAAAGTGACTGAGAAGACAATATATATACACAAGAACCAACCCCTGACCTAGTGTTACCGGTACAAGAGTGTCTAAGGTGCAAAATAGCTATACAACATGTACCGTCTATCCAGAATACAAAATATAGAAAGAAAGGTAGATGGAAAGCAGTAAAAGTCTCAAAAATGCCGGGAGCTCACCATGATCCAAACAACAGCTATCCACAAATGACAGAAAGAACAATGAGGGTGGCTCATACTAGGTGTTGCATCAGAAAAATATGCAGAGTGTAGTATGAGTACCAAAACAATGGGTACCTATTAGGCATCATAGGCCGATAGAGCTAAGAAAGATTATATATAATATAAACTACATGAAAATAAACTAGCTGCAGGGATCCACCTAAATCTAGTTATCTACTAACAGAGCCTTAACCTAACAATGGTGAAGATAATAATGATGATAAGGAAAAGGGACTCAAACAAGAGTTCGGAATCCCAGCATCAAACAAACAATAAGTAAATATGAGTTTTGAATCCCTGTATTGGACGAACAGTAAGTAAATATGAGTCTGGAATCACAACATCGGACATACAACAAGTAAAAGTGAGTCAGGAATCTCAACATCAGACATGCAATACGTAAAAATTTCATCCACATAACTTATATCAATAAAAAAGAAGGTATCTCAGTCATCAAATCCAAAAATTAGTAGTAAAGATCCTGGTAAAAGCTTGACATGCGTAGTAACATTGAAAAACCTCTTTTATGCCATGTTCATGCTCGCGGGAATGAATATATACATGCATAAGCCATATGGAAACCAAGTAAACGTAGAAACATACATCAAAATAAGGCAAGGGTGCCCTCAAAACAAGGTACTTACCTTGAACTCTTCCTAGTACAAAACTAGAGCCTCGGGCCCACAGTTACACATTAACAGTAAATATAAATGGGAGAAACAAAAATCTAACATGAAATAAGAAAAAACACCTACTCTACCTCTAAAACCTTCTAAAAGAATTCTAATGATTCTAGGCTAGCCACGACAATCCTACAAGCTCCTAAACTAAGGATAAATAGTAATATTCCTAATATATGGTCTCAAAATGGCCAATTTATACGATCATAGGATTTAAGCCTATTTTTACCCTAGGATCTAACCTAACATTCCAATAACCTTCAAAATATAGAATCTAACTACGCCAAGTCTAAAATAAGAAAACTGTAACCTACCTCGGGGATGAACTGCAAACACAAACCATCACTCGTGTACCTTACCCTTATGAACAACGTCGAAATGCTGCCACACTATCAAGAACATAATCCAGGTGTAAAGACGATAAAAATGACACCCATATAACTTAAACAAAATTTGGGCTAGAAATCAGGTTAGAAAATGACCCCCGGGGCTTTCGCGATGAAACAAAAACAAATTCCACAATTATGTTCGCAATGATTTTATAAACCCATGCTCGAAAATTGAGCGCCAACAAGACTCGTTTCGGGGTCCAAAATAGCTCTACAGTCCACTTTGATCAAGTAATTCATAGAAAATTAATGAATTAACCATGAATTAAAGATGGAAAGGTAGAAGGGAAACAAAGGGAACTTACCAGAATAATGGAGAGTGAAAACTAGGCTCAAAACCAATTGAAGTTTCGATTAAAAAGAAGGAGAAAATAAAGTTGGACTTATTTAAAGCTGCCAGGCCTATCCTATGCTCACGCAGCCAGGACCTGTCCATGGGGCCTTGTGCATGCAGCCAGGCACCCGCGCACGCACAAGGTAGGTGGAGGACATGCCAAGCACCAAGCTTGCATGCACACAGGCTGGCCACCGCATGCGAGCATGTGCACACAACAATGCCGCCGCATGGGTAAAGGGCAACGAGGGGACATGGATAGCACCTTTTACATGTATGCAGCTAACCCTCCATGTGGGAGAAGGGTTGGCTAGTTCTGCAACAGCAAGAAACTAACAAAAGTTTTGGCAACTGAAATTTTTTATCGGATGCACCCTCGGGGATTCATCCAAGGTCCCACAAATACAAATAAACCATACTATCCTACCATAAATGGCATTCTAGACTCAATAGAATTTAACAAACTCCCAATAGAGATCATTTTAATTAAAAGTGGGCCTCACGCCCAAAAACCAGCTTTTACCAAAATGAAACCCAATAGTCCAAAATGAGTCTGGAAGCCTCGGGACCCAAACCAAAGATCCCTCTAGCCCAAAGTTCATATGCCAGAGCTAACAACACTGAAGGAATTTCCATCCGAGGTTGTCTTCTCTTAATGCTGACCCAAGTCAACTCTACCAGCTATAAGATTTGTAAAATAGGGTAATGAGCTTAAAACACAAACGAAAGTCTGGAGAATTAAACCTTAGTTCTGGAAAGTCATAAATGACCTGTAGATTCTGTGGGAAAGGTTGAGATATGGAAAAAGCACAAACATCAAGGAAATGACCTAGAGGGTCATTACAGAAAAATAGTGGCCTGGTGCCGTAAATCATCCTTTAAACTTAAAAATTTAGTAGCTAATAACTGTATAATTGAAACTGAACTTAAATAGCTGAGTAAACTATATTTTTTTTAATCAAAGTCAGGCATAGAGCATATTTATTAATAAAAATCTGAGCAATATTTACATACATGGGCCATGTCCAAAAGTGACATGGCCCAAAATTAAAAAGAGAAACAAAAAGCAATAAAAGGAAAAACAAACAAAGGAAAATTAAAAAGTCTCAAAAAGGAAATATTTGCTTAGATCAAGGAAGAATCCTTCTTGAAGCCTCTCTTTTTTCCTCTTTTTGTCTCCATCAAACTCAATCGATCTATCCTCAACATCAATCTTTCAATCTCCATTTCTTCTTCTTCTCCTCCAATCTAGTCTCCTACTTGATTAATCATCACCAACTCAGCATCTCATCAAATCTATAACATTAATTGAGTTTGGCTATATATAAGTTTTTCAAGGCTGAGTAAATTGTATCAAACTGAATCGTAAAAAATATTATAAAACATATGCTATAAGACAAATGTAAATACTGAAAATAACTTATTCTCTAGTGGAGCATTTCTTATAAGTGAAATACACCATGAGAGCGCATGATGTCCAACCTCTGGCCTGGTTAAGGCGCTGTTATAAACCTTGATAGGGAATATAATAAAACTTAACATGGATCAAAACTGAGCCTATATCAAGGCCTAAATGAGGAGCCACTCAAACTAACTGTATGATCCTATCCTATAATGGTATACATAGTTTTGGTGCTTGGGTTATCTGAAACGTACATATCTCAGTGTTAAATAATCCTTCAAAAACTACAGTGATCATAATTATATTGAAAACATGCTGGTGAGCTTCTTGTTCAAATTCATATATCAATACTAGGAGCCTTATACTTGAATTTTATCTGAAATAACTGATGATTGTGCTTGATGCTCTAGTTCTTTGAAAACTCTACCGACTGAATTCTCAAATTAATACATTTATCCTTTTTTTAAAGCATTTCAATATCAAATAGGAAGCCTGTAAATCTTCATGAGGTAAATTTAAAAATAAGTAATAGGTTTTTAGGAAAACATGAGTAAAATCTGTAAAGTAAGGGATATTGTTCAAATCAACTTTACTGAACTTTCTAAGAATGAATGAGACACATCAATTTGGGAATAGATTTTAAACCTAGAGAATTCTACCATGTTCTATGGGAAAACACAAGAATTATAATCAAGATAAGAGAATTTAGGTTATAGAATTATTCAGGCACCCTAGCTTCGATTTGAGGACTAAACTATAATCTTAGAAATGATTGTGAGGGAGAGTAGGGTTCCCAGACTGAAGGGTTAGCCTTATATACCTGAGAAATAGAAGAAATTGAAAGAAGACTTGAAGGGACCTTGCTTGGAGAGTTGTTCTTGAAACCCGTGGGGTTATATTCAGAGAAGAGAGGAGTTGGTATGATGTTTTTTGAGTGTTAATTGTATTGGATGTATTTTTAAGTCATAATAGGAGGTCTTATGAAGTTATTAGGACAAAAATATCCTTAATTAGATGGAGTTGGAAATAATTTCACGCTTGGAATGCCTTAGGCATGTCAAGTAGCCTATGACAGCAAGCTAGAGGCTTAACCCGCCTCCTATAGAGCCTCTGGCCTGTTTTGTCAGCCTGCTAAAGTTTGGTGATAAGTGCAGCATCGACCCCAATGCGGAGACCCCTTGGATCAATGCACAGGTCATTTCTCGTGCCCAAAACATCCGTTTATGTCCTAGAACTCAGTTTTCAAACACAAAAATGGCTTAAAGAATTATATAATAGTGAAATGAAAATTTTAGGGTGTTATAATATATCCCCCTACGGAACATTCATCCTCGAATAATGGGTTTGGCTAAAAGGAAAACACATGAGTTGACCTATCTATTATCGACTGTTGCAACTGTACTCATCAATATGACTAAGTTATACTAACAACAAGGGTTTGACAACCAACTACTAAGGAATTAAAAAGCACGAGTCACAAACACAAGAATTATCACACAAAGGACATGAAGAATGAGTTCGTAAATTGAAAGGTGAATAGACATGAAGAACTACATAGGAACATAGGCTTGACTGTAGTTTCCACTAAATCTAAAAATTACATGACATAAAATAAGGGTACATTTGAAATAGAACTAGGAGTAATTCAACCTTAAATGATACGACTGATAGCCCTTAAGCTTAGCAACACTTCTAAACTATGTTTTCTCCTTTGAATACCACATGTCATTATTTCAAACTTACAATTCCCATGAAAACACATAACTACTAGAGCATGTGTCTAACTGCATGTTGTTTCCATGTTCAAGTCTAACCTAGAGGTACAAGGTGTTATATATAATGTGATCATACTAGTGTAAGTAACAAGGTTCTATATTATTTATCCCCTTAGGAACTCTCATCCCAAAGAACACTACTTCTTCTTACCACCTTAATCAACCAATCTTAAGCTCTAATCAAAGAGTCACTAGCCACATAATGCCATTGTCCATATGCCTATAAACCACGACATTCAAACCTATCACTAGATTTACTCTAAGAATTTTTGGTAATTAAACTATATAAGGATCTCCCTGGGCACTTCTAAAATCAGAGACTTCAGGAACTTCTACACGGAGTCACAACATATATCCCCTATCTAACTACTAAACATAACAAATCCTTAATTTTATCTTTCTCCACACTTATAACCTTAGATGGAATAAGGACACGATGAATAAGGAACATATACTTTCTCCCATCAAAACTAAATCATTCCCCAGTTGCTGTCATCACGACAATCATGTCATAAGCAGGATTGCTGAAGGACTAGAGTATGAGTATTAGGGTAAAAGGGATACTATTCCATTAAATCATGACTTATACTTAGCGAGACCTTGCCACTCAAGATGAGGCCTAAGGAGTAGAGTATTATAGGCATAAATACTTCATATATAAAACACATAAAGCATGAATATAGAGGTATCCTAAGAATAGATATGAAATAACCGTCCATCACCATCATAGGTGGACGTGTGTATGGCTTAGGACAAAGAGATCATAAGCACGAATTGTTCAAGAAATCTGGTTCGAGCATATACATGATGTAGCATGATTTCACTAGCCATTGAGGATACATTATAAGTTAATGGGACTAAGCATACTGAGAAAGATGAGCGCATATATCATGAGCTATATAACATAGGGCTGGAAATTCATAGATTCATAGAGTAAGACTGGGATTATTGAGTGAAGCTATTATTTCTCATTCTAGGAACTGAGAGTGGCTGTGAATTAGTATGAAGTGTAAGGACCTCAGACAAGGTCATGATGCTAATATGCAAGATAGGAGTAAAGTATCATCTTGACTGAAGTACAAGGAATATGTTGAGATAGGAATGGATCAACATCTCATCCTAGCTCTTTTTTTAAACTCATCACTACTTGAAACTGAAGACTTCCCTTGGTTTAATAACTCATCATCTTCCCTTAGATCAAAGGTCTCTATCCTAGGTCTTTGGACCTATTCTGAAAACTGAGCTATAAGCACAACACTCTGCACTGGTTAGGGTATCACTATACAAAAGAATGTTTAAACTCTCTATTGTTAGACTATATTTGTAGATACGAAGCCGATGCTAGGACTTCTTTCTGAGGTAATTCTCTTAACATTTTCTTGACTATGTGGTTATCATTCTATAACTTATGCTCCTGTTAGATTACATAAACACTTCTTGTAGCACTTACCAATCTGGCCCTCTTTTATTAGTCTTCTAACATCACACCTCTAAATTCATATCCACCCAAAGCAAGATTGGAAACTACACTTATGGACTTCAACATTATCTATCTATAGTCCCCTAAATTCAACTCTTAGGGACACCATATAATATATACCTACCCTTCTCCACACTTAGCAACTCAAGAATACTCACTAGGCACACATAACACTTATAAATCTCATGTAATAACATAGTACCTTAGGTACACCTTTTTATTTATAAAATTTAAGAATCTTCTTTATCTAATGAGTTAGACACAAATTAATGTTTCATCTAGGGGTGATATATATATATCATAATTGAATCTTTACACTTCCGGCAACCTAATAAACTTAAATGCTTGCATACACTATGTAGAGCCTACAATATCAAATCCCACAACTAGCATTATCACCCTCATACTATCATTCTTTCTACCACGGTGATCATCCATAGTTCAAACTTAGTGTCTAGTACTAAACATGGATAGCAATTCAGCTTCTCACATACTACTCAGACTTATAGCTACTGGAAACAAAAAGGTCAAGAAACACTAGTCCACTGAAAGTTTATGACAAAACAGTCGATCTTAATTTCTTCATCTACCTAATTATAGCTTAAAAATACATTTTTCTTTCATAACATTACTAATCCTAATCCATTGATCTGCCTAAATATTTTTTATAACTCCATAAATAAACAGTTTCCCTCTTCAAAATCACAATGTGCAGCTTAGATCTTTCAATTTTTAACTACTATATCCTTTCGCTCACAACCTATACTTGATCTTTACTAACACAATGACATGTCATCATGAGCTACTTTCCTCGTTCATATATACTCTAAATCATCTTCACAAACCATTCTTTCTCTACTTTCTACCAAACAATCTGCACAAGTCGTGCTATATTTAGTTAATACCAATGGACATACCACCCAAATTACTCACTTAATATACACATGCCTCTAGCTACATACTTTGATCAATTTACTATTTTAACTTTTAGGCTACTACTTTTCTGACTACATATTTCTGGATCTGGGATCATTCTACTACATATGGCTTACTATACTCCAAATCACACTATCTCTTGGGTGGCAACACTACCCAAGCATTAGGATACAAACTTTTTCACTAAGGGTGTCATCAGAATCAAAGTTTTGGAAAATGGTCTAAAAGCACCTCCTACTGTGGGATTAGACGCATGAATCATATAAATAAGAGTGCATTATCTCAAATCAATTGACTTACATGCACTAATAATCTCATATCAAAACCTTGTAAAGTCTCTAAACTCCTTTGTGTCTCTATCCGAGAGCACCATATTGGTAGAAAACTGAGTTTTGTTGCTTCTATCACCTCAAAGGGGAGGCATAGTAAGCGATATTCGAGCAACACATGAGTTTGAATAAGTTTCTTATGGGACTACTCTGTTGCATGATCTAGAGTATGAAAGAATAGAAAATATTTGTTAAATCTATGGTAGCCTATTGATTATAAGTATGATTCACAACGCACCCATATACAAGACTATATTAGAAACGACTTCACATACACCTTACGAAACTTGAACGTAGTGCTATGATACTAAGTTTGTCACACCCCAGGTCAACACTCTGGACGTGGTCGACACCTAGAACTATTACTAGCCTGAGAGAACGCTTAGTCTAGCTTACTGCCAAAACATAATACTAAAATACTTGTAGAAGCTTAGAAATCTAAAACGTGTGCTAAACTTTTGTAATAAAATGTAATAGAATTAAATTTAATTAAAGAGACATAAATTCATTTGAAAACTAATTACAATTAAACCGACTTATCACCTGACTATCTATGAATCCTCTATTAATATAACTAAATACTGCTTACTGGATAAGGCCCCCGGTAAACATTTATGTAAACACAACAATTATTGAACTAGACTGCATTCTGAGCCCTCTAGACCCAAAGTGGAGATCATGGGGCCTATTGAAGTGTTTTATCATGAACCTGAATACCTAAAGATGCATCATAAAACTATACAGCACCAAATAGCATCAATACATGGATGTATTGTATGTAATAAAGCTGAATTAAAAAAATACTGATAATTGACAAGGTTGAACAACTGAGGCAATGAATATGATATGTAATCAAGATTATAAAATAACTGAATAATAAGATAGAAAGTATCCTGATTATTTTAATCATAATTGCAATGGAAAAGCTAAACCAAAAGGATAAGCTGAATGACTGAGGCAAGTTAACTGAGAAACTGAAACTAGGTAATAAGAAAGATATATGCAAATGATTATAAAACATGTTTAGAAAACTAGTGTCTAGTGCTATAAATCATTCCTTAGAAACTTTTCTTAAAATTAAAAACTAAGTAGTTAATAACTATATAAGTGAAACTGAATAGCTGATTAAACTATATTTAACTGAATCATAAAGCATATGATAAAACTTGTGTCTATATGCCAAATGGAAATACTTAAAATAACTTATTTTCTGGTGGGGAGTTTCTTATAACCGACGTACACCTTTGAAGCACATCATGTCCAATTTTTGGCCCAGTTGGGAGAGTTGTTCTAAACCTTGCTAGGGTATAGAACAAAAATTAACATAGATCCAAACTTAGCCCATACCAGGGGTTGAATAAGGAGTCACCCAAATCAATGGTATAATCCTATCCTACGCTAGTATACATAGTTTTGGGGCTTGGACTATCTGAACCCTTACCCATCTCGCTATTAAATAGTCCTCCAAACACTATAGTTCTCATAATTATACTAAAAATATGCTGGTGAGCTTCTTGCTCAAATTCATATATCAATACTGGGAGCCTCATGCTCTCGAATTCTATCTAAAATAACTGATGATTGCATCTGATGCTCTAGTTCTTTAAAGATTATCTTGAGTGAATTCTCAATAATAAACATTTAACCTTTTTTAAAACATTTGAATATGCAATATGAAGCCTGTAAATCTTCATGAGGTGACTTATAATACAAGTAATAGGTTTTTAGAAAAACATAAGTATACTGTAAAGTATGGGGTATTGTTCAAATTAACTTCACTGAACTTTCTAAGCATGAATGAAACACGCCAATTCGAGAATAGATTCTAAACCTAGAAAATTCTACCAAGTTTCATGGGAAAACACAAGAATCATAATCAAGAAATAGAGAATTTAGTTTATAGAATCATTCATGTCAGGCCCCAAGTCTAGACAAGGCTCTAAAGTACCATATTACCATATACTATACAAACAACTTGCGTAAGAGGATGAGCCATTATTCACCAAACAATTGTAAGGACTTGTACTTCAGTTATTCTAGCCAACTAGCCACAATAATGCAATTGACAATTAGATCAAAAGTTACATATGACAACTTTACACTGTCTATAAAGCCTCTAATAGAATTTACAATTTTATAATGTCAAATGGTCGGGACAGGGCCCCGACTTACCCAAACTACGACTATAAGTGAAACTAAAAAGTTCTATACACCTCGTGGTTCTGGATAAGAATGGTGCTTACCAATTGCTTTATTGAATACGTAACAACTGCCTAATGTGAAGATCTACTAACTTGTATATGTGATCTTGCATTTATAGAAATGCAACGCCCCCTAAATGTAGGGACATCAGTACATATATATCATGTGTCGGTATGTAAAGCATACATAATAACAAGTAGACATGTAACAATGCTCAATGAGTTAAATAACAACGTGAGCAAATGTAGAAATCTTAATACTGGAGGCTCTCAATTAAAAAAAAAATTATGAGCATACAAGTAGTAGGTACATTATTGAAAGTTGTAACTTGCGCGTTAACATTATAAGATTATATATAACATATTATGAGTTGCTTATTATAATAAAACGCCTAGTAATTTGCCTAGGTGATATCCTATGACTGATTCTAATACAAATGATCATATGATGGCCTACCAAAGCAAACACATGTCAAGTGTAAGGCATATGTTTTCCCCAAATACTCATCTTAGTGATTCAATACACATAACTATCATCGAGGTCTAATAGAAGGTATGCCCTCCGTGGGGCTCACATATATTGGCTTAAGCCAGGGTAAATTAGTGCATGACATTCCAGTTGACTCAAAATGCAAATGATGCCACAAGGAAAGGTACGCCACAATAATTCATGCTCGCTATGAATGGTTTGTCTCAATCATGTGCATAGAATCATGTCATGCATATATGTCAAGTAAAGCCTCTGAATACCCTCCTATGACATGTAGATTATGGTAAAGATTGTTAAGCCATTCAGGTAGTAATATCCATTTAGCAACTAACTCCTTTAACCATAATATCTATCAATTCAAGCGTTTATCTCTTTTATTTTATGTTATAACTATGCCTCTGTGTGATCAGATGTATTAATGCAACTATACTATGGGATATTAATCTTATTTATAACACGTGATGAATATACCATGTGGATTGTATAATTTTCAAGTAAACACACTGACGGTCATATTAAACATTATGAGTACTCGACTGAAAGGTGTAATATGAATACTGTGAATGCATACAGTGGTGAAATAAGAACGTTCAAGTGGAATGAGTGTAGATATTTTGACCATATTAGGCATGTAATCATGTGTTTGGCATATAATAAGCAAAGGCTTTGTTCACATCTATCAAGTAAACTATGTAGACTCTTTTAGGAGAAACAAGTGGCTTCTGATAGTGCCTTAACGATGGACAAGGTTTTAGCTTTACATACCTAGAGTTTTGCCTTACAATACTTATGAACAACCAACCCTTCTTTATGGCATGAAATCTACCTTAACGACAAGTAATAAAGCAATTACAATCAGCCCAATGACATGCCAGAGTCACAAATGTCACGACCCAATTTCTCAGGTCATGAGGGCACCTACAACCCCCTCAGTAGGCGAACCAATTCATGTAGCCCGATACGGTTAGTAATGGGCTACTACCTAACCAATACGCACAATGAACATAAATAAGTGAAAGCCGAATATAAAGATAAGACAATGCGGAAGAAACAACCCAATATATATATATACACAAGGATACTACACCAACCTCAAGACTTTGTATCGACAGTACAGAAGCTTCTAATAGAATACAAGTGATAGAAGTAACAAAATACAATATAAATCTGTCTCCAAAAGTATAAGGAGTAACAGTACAATAAATGAGATATAGACAAGCCCCGACCGTCAGGCGCTCACCCAAGTCTCGAATATCCACAAAAAATCTGCACGAGTCTCCAACGCGATCAACGGCAAAAGCTCAGTGAATATTTGTACCAAAAAGTGCAGAAGTGTAGTATGAGCACCAAAACAATGGGTACTCAGTAGGTATCATCGACCGACGAAGCGTATATAACATATAAAAGCAATAAGTAATAGATAGCAAGAAAGCAGTCACTGAAGCAGTAAAGGAAGCACAAGAAGCTAGCACAGAGAGTAGACAACCAAAAGCTACAAGTAAAACATGTTAGCACAGAAAATATAATCACACAGAAATATAATTACACAGAATCACAGGTAAAGGAAAGAAGAACACACCTGGAGTCCTTGCACAACAATAAAAGTAAGTAAAAGAGAGAGAGAGAGAGAGAAAATGGCGGTGTATCGGTAACCTCAAGTAAAGGGAAAAGACGGAAAGCAGTCAAACATACTCAAAATGGAACCAACAAGTACAAGGAAATCATAACACCAATCCTATCACATGATAGCATAACCAGGAATTCACCTCTTAAGTACAACCCTAGGATGGGATAACTAACCCACAACAACTGAGATATACCACTCTACTCCTGACAAGAAAGGAACCAAAATCTCATGCCTCAATAAGATAGGACTCCCTAGCCCTCTCAATAATAAGAAATCCCACCATCGAAGCATCAACAGGTTAACCATCACTAATCCTTCAATAACCGAATGAGAAGACAAGCTCTAAATAAAGAAAGGAGTAAATATAATCTACCTACAATCCCAATGGCCGCCTATACAACCGAGGAACACAATCGTGTGAAAACAAACCCTCCGGCCACCCATACAACCGAAGCGTACACTAAAAACACAATAAACAAGGGTAGAATCCGAGTGAAATATGCATGATGATGATATGATGGAACCGATAATAGTAACTCTGTATGCACCTCCCCCAACACGCCCGGCGCATCGGCAGGAGGACCCATGGTGGGATATGCCCGCTATACCTCATCCTACACTATATACCCCTTATCCAGTATGCTCGGCTTTTTGTACAGGTCCTGGAACGACAGGGCCCATGGAGGTCCCTGACCACATACAGTAACAACCACGAAATCTCAGAGAATCAGAACCTCGAAGTACATGCCTGGAATCGAACCGAGTCTAAAACAGTAGTAGTAATCTCAGAAACCCTCTCAAAGGGTGCCCGAAGTAATACTCGAGTGCAAATCAGTGATCAAAGTCTCAGTAATCCTCTCAAAGGGTGCCCGAAGTGTGGCCGGGTCTAAAACTGTAGTAAATCAAGTCTAGTGCTCTGCCTGGTAGAGACTAGTATCAGTAATAAAATCAAGTCTAGTGCTCTGCCGGGTAGAGACTAGTACTAGTAAAAAAATCAAGTCTGGTGCTCTTCCCGGCAGAGACTAGTACCAGTAATAAAATCATGTATGGTGCTCTGCCCGACAGAGACTAGTACCAGTAATAAAGTCAGTTTGAAATCATCCAAAATCCCCTTTTCTATCATCAATCATACCAAAAATGGGCACCTGGGGCCATGCAAGTTTAGGAAAACGTCTGTGGAGGCTCGCAGCCAAAACTGTAGTAAAACATGCAGGGGAAAACTTCTTTCATGGATGATATGCTCGCACACAAATATAAAATTAGCCCAACGGCTCACAATAATTCCTATCACCCCTGCACAGTCCCAACCACTACTCAGCAGACATAACCAGCCTAAAAGGATAATCTCTAAGTCCGGGACTCACAAACATTCCCCAATAACCCACCATCTATATTCCAGAGTCAATACAAGGCCGCACAGGACCACAAGGGTAATGTACAATACTAAGAATACTACAAATAATGTATGAATAAAACGGATGAACAAGGAAGACTAGGTCTGGGGTACCAATCTATAACAACCCACCCAAGGATGTTAATTAATGATGGTATAGCCTATATACGTAGAGTCTAGGTAGGGAAAGCCATAACCTACCTATCGTCCGACGAATAGCTACGGGAACGGCGTCATCCTGGCTTGAACTCCTCCGAGAAGCTCCAAATCACAAAAATACTATCAACACAATAATCTAGGTGTTAAAATAAAACCAACAATACCCATAATGCTATGAACATAACCAAGTTGAAATCCAGGTCACAAGCAGGCCCATGGGTCCCGTAACCCGAAACCAGAAATGAGAACACCACGGTGTTCCCCATGTTCCTGGGAGAACATGCTCACAATTTGAGCTGAAACGGACCACGAGAAGGGGTCAAAACAGCCCCAAGAATAAAGAATTTAAAGGGGAGAATTTATGGGGTTTTATCGGACATTAAGCAAGAAACTTACCAATTTGCGAGGCCAAAAAATGAGCTCGGCCCAGAAACAAATATTCCTCCGGGTATAGGGGATGAGCAGGTGAATATTTGGAGTAAAAATGGAGGAATTATCGAGGTTGGAAGATGATGTGAAGGGCTGGAAATTAGGCTGACAACAACTTTATAAGTTGGCAAGCCATGGCGCAGGGGCGGCCTATGGGCGCTGGTGCACAGGCGCAAGGGCGCTGGAGGCCAAGCGTTGGCATGGGCGCAGGGGAAGCCATGGGCACGCAGGCGCGGCCCAGGCGGTGCCCTCGTGCCACACCAGTAACCAGCAATGCCAAAGTTTCTACAGGTTATTTCGGACACAATCGGAACCCAATTCTCAAAAACCAATAGAGCTATTTGAGTGGAAACAACGTTTCAGACTCAATGGAATTGACAAAATTTTGATAGAAAGTCGATTTAACGAAAAGTAGACCCTGTGCCCAAAATGAACCTTTGGCCAACTATTTCCAAAACAAAACCCAATGGCCGAAATCAAGTCCGGAAGCCTCGGGACCCAAACCAATGGTCCTCATAGCCTAAACTTGACGTTCTAGAGCTAACAACACTGATAAAATTTCCATTCGAGGCCATCTTCTCCAAATGTTGACAAAGTCAACCAAGCAAGCCCAACTGGCCTGAAAACACAGAATGAGAGAGAATTCCAAGCTGAAAAGCTCTCGGATCCATACAAAAGGTCCTACTAGACAAAAGTCCACGCTTCGGAGCTAACGGAACTGTCGGAATTCAATTCCAAGCATGTTCACCAACAATGTTGACTGAAGTCAACGATTTCAAAATCTTAAAGCTCTAAAACAAGGAACAACCAAAAAGACCAAGCAAACGGCCAGGGCACCGAACTACCGATCTCAGCAAGCCATAAATGACTTGGGACCGCTACAGGCAAGCTCTAATGGTAGAAAAAGGAGAAAATGCGTAAATGACCGGAAGGGTCATTACATCATCCACTACTATAAAGACTTTCATCCCCAAAAGTCAGGAAGGAAGGATAGACTAAAGATTAAAAGAACAGCAGAAAAAAAGCCCGCACTACTCTCTCGGACAACTCGGGTAGCCTCCTTTGCTAGAAGGCACCCAACAGAACAGAACCAACGAAGGCAATCGAGCCTAAACTCCTTACTAGCCAAGTTAGATTCCAAACTCAACCTCCAAAACTCAAAGGGTCTGCCAACCCAAACTGAACGTTGATATTCTCAACCAGAAAACACTGACACAGCACCGAAACAAGAGAAGCAAGGCAATCAACATACAGAGCTCGAATCTTCGAAACCACCACCAAGTATGCCAGAAAGGCCCACAACCAAAACTCTAACCCAATAACCCGCTGATTCTACAAAACTCTTTATTTTGAATCAAATACTTTTGGACCATAAACATGAAGCTTCATACAAGTCAAACTTTCAAACCATCCTCGAGTATCAACTGGCAACCCATTTGAACCCGACTTAAAACCCGCACACCAAGGTTAGGAAAGGCACATATGAATACCTTGTGTTGATGGAGAAACTTTTAAACTGTAGAACAAACCCAACCACTGCACCATGCCGAGTCTGAGTCAACTGGAAGCAAACAAACCAGGGCAACCTGCCCAATAGGCCAAAACCAAAACCAAGCCTCTGCAAGGAGTGTGGTGAGTCTACCACAAAGCCCGTAAAGATCACTAAGCTCCAAACACCAAGAAGTACCTGTTGCTACTCTAATTACTTGAACACCATTCAGATTTGAAATTGCTTTACAAATATCAACTCAGGAAGGAGTTTACCATACCAAGAATATCAAGTCAGGACATCCCGTAAGCAAAGGAAAGGGTGTCTGAAGTCCAAGGTCACCATTTAGCCATAGGAATTAGCATATACTTTCAACTCCTCCCTTTGGCACTGAATTAACCGCTCTACTGTAACAACACACAATAAACCACCTGGAAGTACACCATATACCAAACTTTTTGTCCAAGCAGGATGAGTCTAACCAATATTGGAACCCCACGTAAAAGACAACTCTTGAAGAATTAATTAAACAATCTTCCAAACTCTCAGCAAATTAAGGCAACCATAAACCTCAAAGTATCATTAGAACCCAAGGATAGCCTCGATAGTCTCAACCCGTACAACTTGACCATGTACAATACATCACCGCTAATTCTGGAACTTACGCCACTGCATCTGTCCAACCAAGATGGAAGAAACTTCGTAACATAAAGAGCACTATTGAAATCAGGAATATCCCGCCCAATATAGAGGTTAGCCAAGGACTAGGTGTCCAAGGCCAATAACCGCATCCAAAACTGAAGTAAAGAAGCTAAGTTGCCCGCTCCCACTGCCTCCCGGCACTAGGGTGCGGCAACCAAATAGAAACTTCCACGAACCATCCGATGTTACCTTCCAAGCCATGATTCTGAAACTAAATCCTAATTCACCAACCAACGCTTCTGTCGAACCCGCGAGTAGACTCATATGATACTAATGAACCCATAATAACCGAAGTCAACTAGGCTTGAATATGAAAGTTGCTAAAACCACAGATGCTATTGAAACTCAAACCAATCAATGGAAAAACCACTGCAATGTGTAGACGGCTGAATAAAATAACCAACACACAATCCCAAAGCAAAACTTTGTCACCACCTCAGTCAACTACTAAGACACATAAGCACAAATAAGGAGTCATCTCCCTTCTTTTTCAACCACATAAAATTTTTCCATAGCATATACTGAACATTACAAGTTCTTCCTCAAGAATAAAAATTTGGAGCCATTACCTTAGCTATTAAACTTACATTGTCAAAACTCAACAAGGCAGGAGAGAAAGGGGCCGCATGCCCGACTCGCCCAATATGCTATGAATACAACCTAACCACGAGGTTACGGTCAACACTTAGTCGAAAGTGCTAAAGTCAAAACCCAAACACAATGCCAACATCAAGAGATTTTCCAGAGAACTACGATCAGGATTCGTTCAAACTGGAACTGGGGATACAAAAAAATACCCAATGGACAAGGAACTAAAGGAGATTATGGGAACAACCCACATACCTGCCAGCCTACTAAGATAATCAATGAAGAGGGTCAACTCTAAACACTCGAGAGGCAAAACCGATCTATGCACTCTAGCATAACCAAAATCTCCTAACTAAGGCAAAATCTCAACTCCAGCACAACTACCGGTAATACACCGAACCATCACACGGATCTCTAGCCACGCTAGATAACGGCATAGGCAACAACCATCTAGGACCGCTACAAAGGAAGACCTAAAGCAAGCCTAGAACCACAACAAATAGGAAGCGAGCTCTACAAAGCCTACTCCCAAGCTACAACTCCGGGTAAAATACCTCACCAGGATATCTCACCCTCATCCATTACTAAAGAATTAAACTACCAATAAAACAACACATAGATACTACAATCAGGTAGTCAATTAACTAAATAAGTAGCAGGTAAGAATATAAGCAAATAAATGAAAGAAGGGATAGAATAGCAATGCAAGAAGTACTATCACAAGCCAAAGGTAGCAAAAGCCTAACCTGGAGCAACAATATCAAGAACCTCCCCCTTTGGCCCACCAGGAAGGACATCAGACTGACGGGATCTAACTCTGGACTGAGTAATCAAAACTAAAAGATTTGTCATCCCTCGCTGGGGACAAGCTCTATAAAGGTGACCAACTTCCCCATAATCATAACAATTAGGCTGACCGGGTCATGGGGCAATTCCTAGCAAAGTGCCTACGCTCACCACACCAAAAACAGCCTCTACCAGATGAAGTCCAACGGAAAAATCTCACTGAAACTGATCGGCCACCATGACCTACACCTTTTGAAGGTAAACCCTGAAGAATATGATATATACCCTACCTTCTCTGCTTAACATGTCCTACACAACCACTCTCTAGAACCCGTGGAGCACCTGAAATGAACCTGGTAGTTAAGAAGTAGTGGAACCTATCTCTGCTGGAGAATGCCCTACCTTGAGTCTGAGAACCTTGAGAACTATCCTGGTGACGACGCTTCCGAGAACCACCTCCATATGCCTCACAGCATAAACCCTCAACAACCCAAGCATGGTAAACTACCTGAAGGAAAGTCGTCCCGAATGTAACCAAATGCTCGGTCACCAAACGAAGCAGTGAAATCAAACCTCCCACAAAGCTCCAGACCCTATCAAACCTTGAAGGTACAACCCTAGTAGTACGCCTAACCATGTCATGAAATCTTGCCTCATAATCCAATACTGATAGACAACCCTGCTGAAGAACTAGTAGCTCAACTTTAGTTGAAGAACCACTCAAAGAATCGGGTACTGAAATACCCACCGGAGAACTTAGAGTCCTAGCCACGGTGTCTTGTAGAACTGGGGTAGCTGTGAATCCAATCGGAGGCTGGGCCGACCCCATACCCCCTATCTGAGGCGATGAACTCTCACACTGAAGTCCTGGCACTGACGGAAGAACTGAAGTAACAGGCACATAAGCCTTGACATCACCCGCTGTCGAACTTTCCTTAGGAATTTGAGAAGGAATGAAACAACCGAAGTTCTTAAAAGTCAATAAATCCAGGAACGCATGATAAGGAGCCAAGAAGATGAAACTTTTCCTAACAATGCCCTGTAGCCTACCGAAGATAGGATACAAACGTCATTATACCGATCCATGAGACTCTACTTAGACACTTGCTTCTGTACCACGACACCGGTGAACCTAGAGCTCTGATACTAAGACGTCACGACCCAATTTCTCAGGTCATGAGGGCACCTACAACCCCCTAGTAGGCGAACCAATTCCCGTAGCCCAGAACGGTTAGAAATGGGCTACTACCTAACCAATACTCACAATGAACAAAAAAAAGCGGAAGACGAATATAAAGATAAGACAACGCGGAAGAAACAACCCAATATATATATATATATATATATACAAGGATACTACACCAACCCCAAGACTTGGTATAGACAGTACATAAGCTTCTAATAGAATACAAGTGCTAGTAGTAACAAAATACAATATAAAGTTATCTCCGAAACTACAAGGAGAAACAGTACAATAGATAAGATGTAGACAAGCCCCGACCGTTAGGAGCTCACCCTAGTCTCGAATATCCACAAAAAATTTGCATGAGTCTCCAAAGCGATCAACGGTAAAGCTCAACTAATATCTGCACCAAAAAGTGTAGAAGTGTAGTATGAGCACATAAACAATAGGTACTCAGTAGGCATGATCGGTCAGCTGAGCGCATATAAGATATAAAAGAAGTAAGTCACAGATAGTAAGAAAGCAGTTACTGAAGCAATAAAGGAAGCACAAGGAGCTAGCATAGAGAGTAGACAACCAAAAGCTACAAGTAAAACATGCTAGCACAGAAAATATAATTACATAGAATCATAGGTGAAGGAAAGAAGAACGCACTTGGAGTCCTTCCACAACAATATAAGTAAGTAAAAGAGAGAGAGAGAGAGAGAGAGAGAGAGAGAGAGAGAAAATGGCGGTGTACCGGTAACCTCAAGTAAAGGGAAAAGACGGAAAGCAGTCTAACATACTCAAAATGGAACCAACAAGTATAAAGAAATTATAACACCAGTCCAATCACATGATAGCATAACCAGGAATTCACCTCACAAGTACAGCCCTAGGATGGGATAAATAACCCACAACAACCGAGATATACCACTCAACTACTGACAAGAAAGGTACCAGAATCTCACGCCTCAATAAGATAGGACTCCCTAGCCCTCTCAATAATCAGAAATCCCACCACCGAAGCCTCAACAAGTTAACCATCACTAATCCTTCAATAATCGAATGCCAAGACAAGCTCTAAATAAAAACAGGAGTAAATATAATCGACCTACAGTCCCAACGGCCGCCCATACAACCGAGGAACACAATCAAGTGAAAACAAACCCTCCGGCCACCCATACAATCGGAGAGTACACTGAACACACAACAAACAAGGGTGGAATATGAGTGAAATATGCATTATGATGATATGATGGAACTGGTAATAGTAACTCTGTATGCACTCTCCCGGCACGCCCAGCGCACTGGCAGGAGGACCCATGGTGGGTCGTGCCCACTATACCTCATCCTACACCGTATACCCCTCCTCCGACACTCTCTGCCCTTTGGCCAAGTCCTGGAACAGTAGGGCCCATGGAGGTCCCTGACCACATACAGTAACAACCATAAAATCTCAGAGAATCAGAACCTCGAATTACATGCCCGGAATCAAACTGGGTCTAAAATAGTAGTAGTAATCTCAAAAGACCCTCTCAAAGGGTGCTTGAAATAATACTCGGGTCTAAATCAGTGATCAAAGTATCAGTAACCCTCTCAAAGGGTGCCCAGAGTGTGGCCGGGTCTAAAAATGTAGTAAATCAAGTCTAGTGCTCTGCCTGGCAGAGACTAGTGTCAGTAATAAAATCAAGTCTGGTGCTCTGCCCGGTAGAGACTAGTACCAGTAATAAAATCAAGTCTGGTGCTCTGCCCGACAGAGACTAGTACGAGTAAAAAATCAAATCTGGTGCTCTGCCAGGTAGAGACTAGTACCAGTAATAAAGTCAGGATGAAATCATCCAAAATCCCCTTTTCTATCATCAACCGTACAAAAAAGGGGCCCCCGGGGCCATGCAAGTTTAGGAAAACCGTCTGTGGTGACTCGCAGCCAATACTGTAGTAAAACATGCTGGGGAAAACCTTTTTCATGGATGATATGCTCGCACACAAATATAAAATTAGTCCAATGGCTCACAACAATTCCTATCAGCCCTAAACTGGCTCAGCAACTACTCAGCAGACATAACCAGCTTAAAAGGATAATCTCTATATTCGCGACTCGAGGACATTCCCCAAATAACCCACCATCTATGTTCCATAGTCAATACAAGGCCGCACAGGACCACAAGTGTAATAAACAATACTACGCAAATACTACAAAAAATGTATGAATGAAATGGACGAACAAGTCAGACAAGGTCTGGGGTACCAATCTATAACAACCCACCCAAGGATGTTAATTCATGCAGTTATAGCCTATATACGCAGAGTCTAGGTAGGGAAAGCCATAACCTACCTGTCGTCCGATGAATAGCTATGGGAACAACGTCGTCAGGCTTGAACTTCTCTGAGAAGCTCCAAATCGCAAAAATACTATCAACACAATAATCTAGGCGTTAAAATGAAAACAATGATACCCATAATTCTATAAACAAAACCGAGTCGAAATTCGGGTCCCAATCGGGCCGATGGGCCCCACAACCCGAAACCAAAAATGAGAACACCACGGTGTTCCCCATGTTCCCGGAAGAACATGCTCAAAATTTGAGCTGAAACGTACAACGGGAAGGGGTCAAAACAGCCCCATGAATCAAGAATAAAAAGGGAAGAATTTATGTGTTTTTATCGGACTTTAAGCAAGAAACTTACCAATTTACGAGGCTAAGAAACGAGCTCAGACTAGCAACAAATATTCCTCTAGGTATAGGGGACGAGCAGGTGAAAATTTGGTGAAATTTCAGAGCAAAAACTGAGGAATTATCTAGGTTGGAAGATGATGTGAAAGGCTGGAAATTAGGCTGCCAACAACTTTATAAGTTGGCCAGCCATGGCGCAGGGGCGCTGGAGGCCAGGCACTGGCATGGGCCTAAGGTTGGCCATGGGCGTGCAAGCGGCGCCCTGGCTCTACACCAGCAACCAGCAATGCCAAAGTTTCTACGGGTTATTCCGGACAGAATCAGAACCCGATACTCAAAAACCAATAGAGCTATTTGAGTGGAAACGACGTTTTGGACTCAACTTCATTGATGAAACTTCAATCGAAGGTCGATTTTACAAAAAGTGCACCCCGTGCCCAAATCAACCTTAGGCCAACTATTTCCAATACAATACCCAATGGCCGAGATCAAGTCTGGAAGCCTCGGGACCTGAACCAATGGTCCCTCTAGCCTAAAATCGACGTTCTGGAGCTAACAGCGCTTACAGAATTTACATCCGAGGTCGTCTTCTCCAAATGTTGACCTAAGTCAACCAAGCAAGCCCAACTGGCCTAAAAACATAGAACGAGAGAGAATTCTTAGCTGAAAAGCTCTCGAATCCCGACTAAAGGTTCTACTAGACCAAAGTCCACGCTCTGGAGCTAACGAAACTGTCAGAATTTGATTATGAGTAGGTTCACCAAGAATGTTGACTGAAGTCAACGATTTCAAAAGCTTAAAGCTCTAAAACAA
The DNA here is from genome assembly GCA_003996215.1 of Jaltomata sinuosa. NCBI lineage: Eukaryota > Viridiplantae > Streptophyta > Magnoliopsida > Solanales > Solanaceae > Jaltomata > Jaltomata sinuosa. Next base: position 101,261 of record QJPP01002411.1, read on the forward strand.
GGAACAACCAAAAATACCAAGCAAACGGCTAGGGCACCGAACTACCGGTCCCAGCAAGCCATAAATGACTTGGGGCCGCTACAGGCAAGCTCTAACGGTACAAAAAAGGCAAAAACGCATAAATGATCGGAAGGGTCATTACAACAAAGGTAATACATCGATTACTAGGTGAATGACAAGATGGTAAGACCCCTTACGCAAAATATTTCTCCACCCTTTTATTTTTAATGATATTAACAACATCACACGACCCTTTAATAAGCTCCTGGCACTCTCCAAGCTTCTCAACACACGAAACAACCCATAACCATCGCTACACAACAAGTAATATTTTAACGTCATGGCTTCCTATCACATCCCGTGAATTATTAAAATACACATATAGAACACTTATACGAGATTATCGATGAAAATGCGTGAGAAACCTTACATACCATAGGTTCTTCCTAAGTAGCAATTGTACCGCGAGTTTCTAAATTACCACAAGAGTGTCAATCTTGACAAAGTTAAATAACCCACTTCCAACACACCATCCCATTAATTCAAGACTGTTAATTTCGGGTTTACTAATAACGTCAAAAACAACTCTACTAAAAGGAGGTCGCTATGATGATTGCAAAACAATAACCCAACGTGAGTCGGGATCAAATCCATGAGGATTGGCATGGAGATTTACCAAAAATTGTAGGTTGATTCACAAGAGCAAGCACAATGTTCAAACAAGTAAATTAAATGGGGGAATTGTTTTTTGGTACGTAAATTCAAATTGACAAAGAAATGGTTTAAACACGAGTGTTTATATCAAAGATGGAAAGATTAGGGATGTGCTTCCAATGGGGTCATCAATTTGAATTGGGGTTGATTATTCAAGCTATTTCGATCAAAGTGTGGGTACCCTTGCCAAATATATATACACTATGGTTTCTCTTGAACCCCATAGTTTAGAAACAAAACAACCAATTAGCTTAAGTGAGTTGAGCTATTTCTACCCTCAACTCTTAGGTGGGAATTTCTTAAGTTAATCTATTTCTAGCCTTAACTTATGGTGGAAATCCCAAATCCCTACCATTGAATCGTTACCCAATTATAGAACTTCGTTGTTAAGCAAGAACATAATTAGTAAGCTAAATTAATGTTTGCAATGTCAAGACCCGATTTCTCGGTCATGATGACAGCTACAACCCCCAGTAGGCAAACTAATCCCCGTAGCCCAGAATGGTCAGTAATGGGCTACTATTTAATAATTTAAGCAAAAGAATAGTTTAATAGGCAGAAGCAAGTGAACAAGATGAATAAAGTAGATAACAGGAATATATACATATATATGCGGAAGCTAAACCAAACCCAAAACCTGGTATCATAGTATAGAGCCGGATCTATATATAAGGAGTACAAAAAGATCCAAAATAATATATACAAATGTCTTCGAATGGTAGTAGAGTACATACAACAAAAAATAAACTAAAAGCTAAGATCTGATCCACTAGAGCTCACCCTCAGTCCGAAGATATCCCAAAATAGCTCCTCGCACGAGTCTCTAATGATCTAGCGGCGATGGCTCACACTAGGATCTGCACCAGAAGATGCAGAGTGTAGTATGAGCATCAAATCCAAAGCATAGGGTACCCAGTAGGTATCATAGGATGACTGGGCACATATAAGATAAAAGAACAGTAATAGACAGAATAGAAATAAATAGTCACAAAAGGCAATGAATAAGCACACGAAAGCTAGCACGGAAGAGATACATGCATGAACAACATACATGGCTAGCTACTAGAATATGCATCACAGGTGAGAGAAGAAGCACGTACCCAGGATCCTTGCAACAACAAGTAAAAAAATAGAGATTCCGAAAGTAGCCAGCATATCGGTAACCTCAATTGATAAAGAGGGGGAGAAAAGATAACGATAATCATGCTCTAATACAAGATACAATAACCCAAATGAGCTTACTAATGTCGAGTCAAGAGCTAACAACATAAACCCAACCACCACTTAATCAATATCCAGAGTCATAAGAACCACAATGGTGTGAAATAGAAATCATAAGTCTACCCACAGTCCCACGGGCACCCATACACCCGAGGAACACAAACAAGTGAAGACAAACCCTCTAGCATCCTATACTACCAGAGCGTACACTCAGCAAACAGCAAACAAGGGTGGAACCTCACACAATGAATGATATTACATGCCATGCTAAGCCAAGAGTGATAGTAGTACCGTATGTTACCAACTTTCGACGTCCTATGAGGACCAAAAGACAGGATCCATAAAAGGTCACACCCGTATACCTCTACTACGTCGTATACCCCCTTGGAACTCGTAACATGTAGCCCCTGGTCTGGAATGGAAAGGTCCATAGAGGCCCCCGACCAACATACTAGATGCCCCGCAATCTCAAAAATACCCGAGCAAAGATGCCCAGAGAGTATCAAGGTCTAAATCAGTAAGTCAAATAGTCCTAGCACACGGCCCCGCCGAGTCTAGCATTACCCCGGATGTTGTAGTAAAACAAGTCTAGCGCTCAACCCCGCCGAGTCTAGTATAAGTGAAAATAGTGATAAAACATCCTTTAATTCTCCCTTACCCCAAGAAGACCTATTAAAATGATACAAAATCCCTTTTTAAATCATTTCCACTGAAAAGAGACTCCACGGGCCATGCAAGGTTCAGAAATCCAGTAATAGTAGGCCCGAAGCCAAAACCATAGTAAAGTCATGAATAAATTCCCTCTATATGCATGAAGAATGGTATACACAATCACAACAGTGGCCCCCAGCCCACAAACAATCTACTGGCCCTACACAGGCTCAAATCGCTCTACAGCACGGATAACCAGCATAATATCACGATAACGATGTTCGGGATACACGGACACCCCCGAATAGCCCACCATCTATGGTGTCGAGTCAAAACAAGGCCACATAGTACCATAAGGGTGATAATAGCAACTACAAAGAATACTACACACAACGGAGGAAAGAAATGGGTGAATCATGGAAAAGCGATCAATGGTCTGTGGTGCCAAGCTAATAACCCAACCCAAGGATGTCCATAAGTACAAGTTTTTCCAATATATGCTAAGTCTAGGGAGTCTAGACCATAACCTACCTGTCGTACGACGACAAGCTGCTGGGACAATGATATCCAAGCCCGAATTCTCCGAGAAACCTCGAATGATGATCAAACTATCAACAACCTAAATAATACATTAAAATGAGTCTAACGATACCCATAACACTATAAAGATAGATGGGTCAAAATTCGAGTCACCGATTAGCCCGTGGGCCCTGCAACCCGAAGCTGGAAATGAAGAAGCGCATGATGATCACCACAATCCAAGGTGTGTATGCCCAGAATTATAGAGAATTTGGCCATGGAAAAGGCTCCAACCAACCATCCAATCATAAGAACTAATTAATAAACAAAGAGGTGGATTAACAGGTTTTAAGCAGATAAGACTTACCAATTAAGAGGAAGGAGAGATCACTAGAAAGAATTATGCACCCCCACAACGAGAATTGACCGAATACTGAGCTAGGATGAGTTTAGAGCAACAACAATAGAGGATTTCATATTTTGAATGAAAGAGACGAAGTCCACAATTATTTATACTTTCAGGGGTCCTTCATCGCGATCGCGAAAGGACCTCTCTCGATCGCGAGGACCACACTGTTTAGACCATCGTGATCACGAAGGCTAGCCACGCTTTCGCGAAGAGCAACGAGGAAGAGACTTCATCGCGATCGCGATAGGCGATCACGCAATCGCAAAAAATAAGAGCCCAGGTGCTTTATCGCGGTCGCGAGGGTAGGGGCTCGTGATCACGATTGAGGCTTGATGCCTGCACCTGCAAAAGAAAAAGTCTGCACCTTTCTAAAACTCGACGGGGCATTCCGCTCACAATAAGAAACAAATATTCAAAAACCAATAATGCTAAAAGAGTGGAAATGACATTCCGGACACAACACAATTGATGAACCTTCCATACGAGGTCATTTCAGAAAAATGTTGACCCAAGTCAACACTAACCATCACGTAACCAAACACCTAAAATGAGCTCGACTTACTCGAAACCCAAACCAACCATCTATCTAACCCAAACTCAATATTCCAGAGCTGATGGAATCATCAGATTTCGAATTTGATGCTCTGATCATTGAAAGCTGACCTAAGTTACACTTTCAACTCCAAATGGACTAAAAATAGAAAAAGCAATACAAAACCCACACTGGAAGTTCTCAGGCCTCAACTAAAGGTCAACCTAGACCAAACTCAGCGCTCCGAAGCTAACAAAATAGTCAGAATTCAATTCCGAGCACGTTAGCTAAGAATGTTGACTAAAGTCAATGATATCTTAAGTTAAGGCTCTAAAATAGGCAAACGGACAAAACAACCAAATGAACGACCAGGGCATCAAACTACCAGTCAAAGCAAGCCATAAATGACTTGGGGTCACTACAGAAAAACTCTAACAGTTCAATGAATGCATAAATGAAGAGATACCGAAAGGGTCATCACAACATCCACTACTAAAAATACTTTCATCCTTAAAAGTCAAGAAGAAGACAGTACGTGAGGGCTCAAACAACGATGGATACTGAGCATGCAACTCACTCTCGGTTTTCTAAGTAGCCTCCTCAATCGGACGATGCCTCCACTGAACTTTCACAACCGTAATCTCCCTTTATCTTAATCTCCTGATATCTTTGTCCAGAATAGTTGTCGGCTCCTCAACAAAGGATAAACTCTCTTCTCACTTGATTGAATCCCAATGTAACACATGAGACTCATCTGGGACATACCGGTGCAACATCGAGACATGGAAAACTCAGTGAACAGCTAAAAACATCGGAGACAAAGCTAACATGTATGTATTACTACCAACCCTATGTAGAATCTCAAACGGCCCAATGAACTTGGGGCTAAGCTTTCCCCGCCGACCAAATCTGGTCAGACCCTTCACGGGCGATACTTGACGGAAAACCAAGTCCCAAACACTGAACTCTAAGGCACAAATTCTATGATCAGCGTAGCTCTTCTGCCTACTCTGGAATGCTCTGAGTCTATCCTGAATCAAACGTACTCGGTCTAAGGAATCTCTAAACTATCAAAACAACCAATCGGTGCTCTGCAAGTCCTACCATACAAGGCCTCGAAATGTTTCATGCCAATGCTCGAATGAAAGCTATTATTATAAGCAAACTTGGCCAACGACACGAACTGATCCCATGAAATTCCAAAGTCAAGTACACAAGCCTGAAGCATGTCATCTAGGACCTGAATAGTCCTCTCAGACTAGCCATCTGTCTAAGGATGGAAAGAAGTACTAAGCTGAACCTCTATACCCAAATCCCTATGAATAGCTCTCCAGAACTAAGATGTGAACTGAGTGTCGCGGTTTAAAATGATAGAAGCTGGGACCCCGTGCAACTGAATAACCTCACAAATGTAAATCTGAGCTAACCTCTCAACACCGTAGAAAGCTTGAACCAGCAAGAAGTGGGCTGACTTAGTCAGCCGATCCACAATCACCCAAATGGAATCAAAACCCCAAGAAGTACGAGGAAAACCAACAACGAAGTTCATAGTAAGGCCTTCCAACTTCCACTCAGTAATGGGAAGTCACTGCATCAAACCACTCGGTCTCATATGCTCGAACATCACCTGCAAACAATTCAAGCACCGAGATACAAACTCTGCTACGTCCTGCTTCATACCACTCCACTAGTAAAGCTGCCTCAAATCTCTATACATCTTCTCCGCGCTAGGATGAATGGATTATCTAGAACAATGCGCCTCACGAAGTATCAACTGAATCAAATCTCCAACCCTCAGAACCAAAAGACGATTGTCGAACCTCAGAATACCATCAGAACCCAAAGTATCCCGACTGGCCTCACCCCAAACTACCTGATCACGAAGGTCACACAAACTCTAATCCTCAAACAGTCAGCTCTGAATCTGATCAACTAGAGTAGAACAAACCTCAATACTGTCAAGAACTCTTCTAGGATCCGACAAGTCAAGCCTAAAAAAATGGTTAGCCAAGGACTGGATGTCCAAGTCCAACGGTCGCTCAAAAACTAAAAGTGAAGCTAGGCTTCCCATACTCACCGCCTTCTAACTCAAGGTATCTGCTACCATATTTGCCTTGCCTGGATGGTACAAAATAGTAAAATCATAGTCCTTCAGCAACTCAATCCATCTTCTCTGCCTCGAGTTCAGCTCTCGCTGACTCGTAATGTACTAAAGACTATGGTGATTGGTGAATATCTCACAATGAACACCATATAAGTAGTGCCTCTAGATCTTGAGCACAAAAACTACCACCACCAACTCTAAGTCATGAGTTGGGTAGTTGCGCTCATGAACCTTCAGTTGCTTCGACATATATGCTATCACTCAGCCCTGCTGCATTAACACACAATCAAGACCAACCCCAGAAGCATCACAATACACGGAAAAACTCTGACCCTCGACCGGTAAAGTCAACATTAGAGCTGAAGTCAACAAGGCGTTAGGCCTATGAAAGCTATCCTCGCACTGATTCGACCACTGAAATGGAACATCTTTCCTAGTCAGCATAGTCAAGGGTACTGCTATGGAAGAAAATCCCTTAATGAACCATTTGTACTACCCGGCTAACCTAACAAAGCTGCAAACCTCGGTGGGAGTAGTAGGTCTAGCCCAATAATGAACCACTAAAATCTTACCCAAATTAACTCTAATCCCATCCTTAGACACCACGTGCCCTAGGAATGCAACCAACTCAAGCCAAAACTCACATTTTTAGAACTTGGCATAAAGCCGATGATCTCTCAAAGTCTTGAGTACAGTCCTCAAGTGTTGCTCATGCTCATCTCTACTCCTTGAGTATATTAAAATGTCATCAATGAACACTATCACAAACATATCTAAGTATGGGCTAAGCACCCTATGCATCAAGTCTATGAAGGCTGCGGGGGCATTAGTCAACCCAAAAGACATCACCAGAAACTCATAATCTCCATAACGTGTCCTGAATGTTGTCTTAGGGATGTACTCAGCCCTAATCCTCAAGTGATGGTAGCCGAACCTCAAATCAATCTTTGAAAACACAGCTGAACCCTGAAGATTATCATACAAGTCATCAATCCTCGACATTGGATATCTATCCTTCACTGCCACCTTATTCAACTCTCGATAATCAATACACATCCGTATCGACCCATTATTTTTCTTCACGAAGATAACAGGAGAACCCCAAGGAGATATACTCAGTCGAATGAACCCCTTAGCTAACAAATCCTGGAGTTGCTCCTTAAGCTCTCTCAACTTAGCAGGAGGCATATGGTAGGAATAAATAGAAATAGGCCTAGTGCCCGACTCTAACTCAATGGAAAAATCAATATCTCTCTCAGGTGGAAGGCTTGGTAGTTCAGTAGGAAACATATATAGGAAGTCTCTAACCATAGAAACAGACTCAGGAGATGAAGGGTAAGCACTAGCATCTCGGACGTATGCTAGATAAGCTAAACACCCATGGGAAATCAACTTCCTAGATTAAAGATGAGAAGTGAACCCAGATGGTGTGCGGCTGACAGAACTCTACCACACAACCAGGGATACATCAGGCATGGCGATGGTAATAGTCTTGGCATAACAATCCAAAATCGCACAGTAAGGGGATAACCAGTCCATGCCCAATATCACATCAAAATCTAACATATCAAGGACCATCAAAATCACCAACAGATATCATGCAAGATCTCACAATCCGATCCACTACTAAAGAATCTTTTACTAGGGTCAAAATAGAAACAGGCACAAATAATAGTTCACTAGCCAACCCCAAACAAGGAAGAAAGTAAGCAGATACATATGAAAAAGTAGATCCAGGATCAAATAAAGTCATAGCAGACTGATGGCACACATAAATCATACCTTTAATCACAGCATCCAAGAACTCTGCCTCTGGTCTCCCAGGGACCGCATAAAACTGACGACGACCTCCACCTGGGCGACCGCAATCCCTACCACCTGTCCTGCCTCGTGGGCTACCACCTTCTCGAGTTAGTGGCTAAACTGAGTGAATAAGCTAAGCCAGTGGAGTAGTTGGCTGAACTATACCCTACTGGGGGTAATCTCTAGCAAAATAACCACTAACTCCACATTCATAGCAGGCTGTGCCCCGCCTGGGGCAATCTCTGGAAAAATAATAGCTGACTCCACACTCATAGAAAGGCCCTGACGTCCCACTCTGCCGAGATAAACCCACTGAACTTGTGTGGCAACCTCGGCCTGATGCCCCAGAGGTAGTACCTCTTGAACACTAACCATTATGACCATGCTGACTGCTCTGACCCTGGTCAAACTGAGAACCTGAAGACTGAAGTGAAGCCTGAACCGGTCGGCTAGTCTGACCCTGATGCTACTATTGCTGATAACCCCATCCCCCCTGGCTTGAACCTCTACCACCATGTCTGGATCCACTGTAGCCACCCTGATGTCGAGGCCTCTTATCTCTGGCCTCGGTGTCATGACAATGTGAATCCTCTACAGTACGGGTATAGTCCGCAATAGCCTGGAGTGCCCGACCACTAGCAACCAATATCTCTACGGGCTCTCTAAACTGTCTTCGTAGCCCCAAGAAGAATCTATGGACTCTGTCAGACTCAATAGGAATAATCATGGCCCAAAATGGATCAAGCTAATTAAAATGGGTCTCGTACTCTGACACGGTCATAATATCCTGAGAAAGTCTAGTGAACTCCTATCTCTGCCTCTATCTATCACTCTATGGCAAGAACTTGGCAATAAAGGCCTCATAAAACTCATACCAAGCCAAAAGAGGGGATGATGCTTTTCTACAAGCAACTTGGGCCCTCCACCATAACTTCGATGGACCCTCCAACTTATATGTAGTATAACTGACCCCGTGAGTCTCCAACTACCTTAAATTATGCAACATCTCCTCACAGGTAGTAATAATATCATGAGGGTCTTGTCCAGGAATGCCTAAAAATTGCATAGTTTCCAATCTCAAGAATATACCCAATGACTTCTGCTCCGTCTCTGTCATAGCTAGGTGGGGAGCAAGAGGCTATGCAACTGAAGGGATCGGAATGACCTTGGTATAGGGAGCCACAACAATAGGTTGTGCTCCTGAACTCGGCGCACCCAGGGCTTCCCCTAAGCAAAAGTCTATGTTGCCTCAGAAGGACGCTCTCCAATCATGCCCAACAATTGGAATAGTAAACCCCAAACATCTGAAGGCTGAGCCGGGGCTGAAGCTGGTATGGGAGATGGTGGTACATAGGATGCCCCCTGGTCCACATGCTTCTTGGGAGTAAACTCTAGCTCCTAGTCATGCTCGGGCTCTCTCACAACTCTAGCAGGTGCCGTTGCTCGGGGTTATCCTTGACCCCTACCTCTACGACCTCCCCGTCCCCTACCTGGAGTCAGAGGATCATCTCTGCCCAATGCCGATGATCTCGTACCAGCCATCTGCAAAAGAATGAATGAGAACAAGTGAGATTTAAAGAAACTCCCAAGGATTACACACAATACAGAAGAAAATAAGAGAATTATATTTCCTAAGATGTCACTATAGCCTCCTATAGATTGAATACAAACATCTCTTCCCCGATCCACATGACTCTACTAGACATTGGCTCCTATACCGATGATACCAAGCTGTCACGACCCAATTTCTCGGTCATGATGGCACCTACAACACCCCAGTAGGTGAACCAATCACCACAGCCTGGAATGGTTAGTAATGGGAAACTATCTAATAATTTAAGCGAAAGAATAGTTTAATTGGCGGAAGCAAGGGAAAAAGATGAAAAAAGTAGATAACAGAAATATATACATACATATGCAGAAGCTAAACAAAATCCAAAACTTGGTATCATAGTATAGAGCCAGATCTACATATATTGTGTACGAAAGGATCCAAAATAATATATACAGATGTCTCTGAATGGTAGTAGAGTACATACAACAAAATATAAACTAAAAGCTAAGCTCCGATCCATTAGAGCTCACCCTTCGTCTGAAGATATCCCAAAACACCTCCTCGCACATGTCTCCAATGATCTAGCAGCGATGGCTCACACAAGGATCTGCACCAGAAGATGCAGAGTGTAGTATGAGCACCAAATATGAAGCATAGGGTACCTAGTAAGTATCATAGGCCGACTTGGCACATGTAAGATAAAAGAGCAGTAATAGAGAGAATAGAAACAAATAGTCACAGAAGGCAACAAATAAGGACACGGAAGCTAACACGGAAGGGATACAGGCAAAAACAACATACATGGCTAGCTACTAGAATATGCATCATAGATGAGAGAAGAACCACGTACCCGGGATACTTGCAACAATAAGTAAATAAAGAGACATTCAGAAAGTAGGTGGCATACCGGTAACCTCAATGGATAAAGAAGGGGATAAAATAATCATGCTCGAATACAAGATCCAATAACCCAAATAAGCCTACTAATCTTGAGTATAGAGCTAACAACAGACACCCAACCACAACTTAATTAACATCCAGAGTCATAAGACCCCCAATGGTGCGAAATAGAAATCATAAGCCTACCTACAGTCCCACGGGCGCCCATAACCCTGAGGAACACAAACAAGTGAAGAAAAACCCTTCGGCATCTCATACTACCGGAGCGTACCAAATAAGGGTGGAACCTAACACAATGAATGATATAAAATGCCATGCTAAGTCAAGAGTGATAGTAGTACCATATGTTACCTGCTTTCGGCGTCCTATAAGGCCCAGAAGACAGGATCCATGGAAAGTCGCACCCGTATACCTCTACTACGTCGTATACCCCCTCCAATACACGCAGCACATAGCTCCTAGTCCGGAATGGCAAGGTCCATGGAGGCCCCCGACCAACATACTAGATGCCCCACAATCTCGAAAATCCCCAAGTAAAGCTACCCAAAGAGTATCCAGGTCTAAATTAGTAAGTCAAATAGTCCTAGCACACGGCCCTGCCGAGTCTAGCATCACCCTCGAAGTTAGTAAAACAGGTCTAACGCTCGACCTCGCCGAGTCTAGTATAATTGGAAATAGTGATAAAACATCATTTAATTCTCTATTACCCCACGAAGACCCATTAAAATGATACCAAATCCCTTTTTAAATAATCTTAATCAAAAACAGGCCTCATGGGCCATGCAAGGTTTAAAAATCCAGCAATAGTTGGCTCGAAACTAAAACCATAGTAAAGTTATGAAACAATTCCCTCTATATGCATGATGAATTGTATACATAATCACAATAGTGGCCCCGGGCCTACAAATAACATACCGGCCTTGCACAGACTCCAATCGCTCTATAGCACAAATAGCCAGCATAATATCACGATAACGATATCCGAGACTCACGGACACCCCCCGAATAGCCCACCATCTATGTTCCAGAGTCAAAACAAGGCCACAAAGGACCTTAAGGGTGATAATAGCAACTACGAAGAATACTACATACAATGGCAGAAAGAAACAAGCGAATCAAGGAAAAAGGGTCAATGGTATGTGGTGCCAAGCTAATAACCTAACTCAAGGATGCCCATTAGTATAATTTTATCTGATATATGCTAAGTCTAGGGAGTTTAAACCATAACATACCTATCATCCGACAACAAGCTGCTGGGACAATGATATCCAAGCCCGAATCGCTCTGAGAAACCCCAAAGGATGATCAAACTATCAACAACATAAATAATACATTAAAATGAGTCTAATGATACCCATAACAATATAAATATAGTTTGGTTGAAATTCGGGTAACCGATGGGCCCATGGGCCCCACAACCTGAAGCCAAAAATGAAGAAGCACATGACGATCACCACACTCCATACTCCAATATGTGAATGCCCAAAATTATACAGAATTTGGACATGGAAAAGGCTCCAACCAACCAGCCAATCATAAGAACTAATTAAGAAAAAAAGAGGCAGATTAACGGGTTTTAAGCGGATAAAACTTACCAATTCATCACGATCGCGAAGGGACCTCTCGCGGTCGCGAGGACCACGCTGGCTAGATCATCGTGAATGTGAAGGCTAACCACGCGGTCGCGAAGAACAATGGGGAAGAGACTTCATCATGATCACGATAGGTGATCACGCGATTGCGAAGAACAGGAGCCTAATTGATTCTTCGGGGTCGCGAGGGTAGGGGTCACTATCGCGATTGAGGGTTGATGCCTGCACCTGCAACAAAAAAAGTCTGCAACTTTCCAAAACTCGACGGGGCATTCCCGGCACAATCAGAAACCTATATTCAAAAACAAATAATGCTAACAGAGTGGAAACAACATTCCAAACTCAACGGAATCGATAAAACTTCCATACAAGGTCATTTTGGAGAAATGTTGTCCCAAGTCACACTAACCTACATGCAAAAAAACACTCAAAATGAGCTCGGCTTACTCGGAACCTGAACCAACCATCTACCTAACCCAAACTTAGCATTCCGGAGCTGGTGGAATCATTGGATTTTGGATCTGACGCTCCGATCATTGAAATTTGACCCAAGTTACACTTTCAACTCCAAATGGCTTAAAAATAGAAAAAATAACACAAAACCCACACCTGAAGTTCTCAGGCCTCAACTAAAGGTCCAACTAGACCAAACTCAGTGCTTCGGATCTAACAGAACTATCGGAATTCAATTCTAAGTGTGTTAGCTAAGAATGTTGACTAAAGTCAATGATATCTTAAGTTAAGTCTCTAAAATAGGCAAACATCCATAACAGCCAAATGTACGACCAGGGCACCAAACTACCAATCCCAGCAAGCCATTAATGACTTTTGATCGCTACAGGAAAGCTCTAACAGTGCAATGAATGCGTAAACACGAAGATCACCGGAAGGGTCATCATATGCGATCATCAGTTTTATAATTAAAACATGAAGGATTCAATAGACCCACACATAATAATCAATTATAAACTCAAATATTCATCACCCATTCCCAAATTCAAACACCCATCATGCGCATACCCCTAGAATTGAATTTAGCTACTCATAATGAAGGAAAAAGAGAATATACCAAGTGGGTAACCTTTAATTCCATTGATCTTCATAAACTAATTTCAATCCAAGCTCAAATATTCAACAATTGTGTTTTCACTCAATTTAAGGAAGATGAAAGCTAAGAAAACATGTACTCCAAAGTGTACTCTAACAACAATATCTTAATTAGGAAAAATGTTGGTGTAGAATCCTTGCACATATCACATAAAAGGTTTTAGAAGCATCCTAATTACGCAATGGATTTTTGGACTATTTATCCCTTCAGGGCACTTGTGACGAGATATGTGGCACAACTAAACCCGCCACGAGTGGAACCCATACTAACCCTCAGTGGAATATCCAATTAACCAACCAATGCTTAACCAGAAATTAAGCAGCAAAAAACCAATTTGCAATAAATAATCTGAGATTCACATCAAAAAGTAAATAACAGAAAACCTTGCATAAATATTCCCCTAGAATTTGAAAGTCTTGTACCAAACCTCTAATCATGTCTAAAAGATGGGGATACAACCCCAAAACAAGCAAAGTCAAAATTTGAATAAGGGACTAGAACTAATAGAAGAATCTATGGTACCCCGGAAGATGTAGCTCACCCGTGAATTCAGAAGTTGTGTGGATCACAATTGAGGTCTTGAAACAGCCGACGAGATCTTCTCTGTACTCAACAAAAGAAGAGCAAGTGCAGTATCAGTAAAAAAAAACAACAGTGTACTAGTAGGATCATCAGCCAGTTCCAAGATACAAAATATGAATAAACAACCATAACTTAGTAAAACAGGACAACATGTATAAATAAAATCAAGTACATATAAGCAAGACTCTCCGTCATCAACCTCACTCAACCACCATAAAGGATATGTCCAAAAAAACCATAAATAATAACAACCTGGATCATCCAAGGATCCTTAGAACATTATCTATGGCGTTCAACATGCAATCTCGATTTACTCAAGAAACCACTTCAGCACTTAAACATACCAACTCGTCTACTCATGGACCAACATGTATTAATAACATCATAATAGATAAGCCTAGTTTACTCATGGAACCAACACACAAAACAACAATCAAACCTATACAAGGCATGGTACCCGAGCCAACCATAAGTGTATTTGTACCAAGCATGGTACCCGAGCCAACCGATGAATACAACTATACCATGCATGGTACCCGAGCCAACCAATAATATGTACTAGGTGTAGCACTCAAGCCAACTGAAGAATCAGAGATATCACAACAATCACAACAACAATGAATAACACACCATACTTGTACAACCAACAAGCATTTAAAAGAAGTTCATTGCATGAGATTGACACTTTAGATATCACATACATTTATTCCCTTTTTCCCTAAACACTCATGATGTAAGTAATACTAATGAGACAATTATTATGCACACATTTCAATTTGAATTACAACAGCCATCGCCTACCTCAATCCAAACTTGAATGCTCTACTGGACATGAGTTTTCCCGTTTCTTGTAACTTTAGCTTGATTGTGGTCTAAGAACAAAATGCAAACACATAATCAACCAACATGGCCTAAATATCATGGATTACATATTAATCCCAAACCCCAGATTAATTTCATGATCATTTCTCCAATTCTAGGGCCTTCCCACGATAATTTCACCTAATTACTATCAATCCCATGGTTACACTAGTGAATTACGGTAAAGGAATCCTAAGTAAGAAACTTAAACCAAGAATCCAAGGTTTTATGCCCTAACATTCTCTTTTATACAAGAAAATTTGACCTAGGTTATGTTAAACTCCCCCAAGCCTTTAATTAGCAACTTTAAGCCATAGGAATGATAGTAATAGCTTACGAGTATAAAATACTTACTTACCTTTATGACAATTTTTGGTGGAGAAACATTGTAGTTTGCCTTAAATCGCCTCTGTCTTCCCCAAAATACTTTTGTGAAATAATGAGCATTTTTAGGGAATTTTCAGCATTTAGAGTTATTAATCACGCTATAGCGGCACCGCCATAGTGGCAGCCTCCCGCTATAGCAGAGTTGACCGACTCTGACTCCTTCTATAGGGGGAATTTCTTTGCTATAGCAGCATTGCAGTAGCGGCATGTCACTCATTTTAGCGGGTGTCACTGGATATAAACTCATAAATTCTCCCAGTTCTGCCCATTTCATAACACACCCTTAAACCATGACATCTTGGACCAACCCTTTTACATTAAGTTTGATATCAAGAATTTTACTCCCCTGAATTCAGTTTTGAAAAGTCCTATGGACTCTTTAATGCCGTAGAAAATATAAAAATAAGCTCAAAGCTAATCATTTTGCCCAATCCTTCCTTGGATTTCCCTAGACCTCACCTCACTCAGATTTCGTTTGGGACTAGCCTATCTTAAAATTTTCAACTCCCCAACACAGAAGTTTTCTAACTTGATTTCTTGCATGATTAGCTCACCCATAATGATAGGAAGAGTCATTATAATAGATATCAATTTACCGATCATTCATCCTCGAATGATCAAACAAGGAAGATGAGCTAAATCAAGAAGAAAGTAGTACTTGATTCCTCAAACAAGTAAGGGTACTTACCTCACATATCCTTCTTGGTTTCCCAAGTGGCTTCTTCAACTTGATGATGCTTACATTGAACCTTTACTGATATTCTCTCATTTGTCCTTAACTTCTGGACATCCCGATAAAGAATAGGAACAGGCTCCTCCTCGTACTGAAAGCCCTTATCTAGCAAGATCAAATCATATTTAATGATGTAATCCCCATACTCAAGATATCTTTTCAGCATGGATACATGGAAAAATGGATGGAACCCAAACAAATTAGGTAGAAATGCCAACCTATAAGCTTGCTTGTTCTTATTGTGCCTTTGAATCATGAGTTTGTGTTTTGAATTGAAGGAAATGCTTAGAGTAAGTTATCATGTGATTGACTAATCATTAGTACCAACCAAAGTCATGTTTAGTGCTTGAAATGGGTTTTACTTGGCTTGTGGTATTATCATTTGCACTTGTGTTGTATGCCTCTTAAGTTGGAAGCTTTAAGTTGGTTGAGCAAAAGCAATAGTTCAAGTTTGGGGGTTTGATAAGTCGGTATTTTACCTACTTATTTAACCTTTAAGCTTATGCTTTTGCTAGTTTAAAGTGGAAAAATAGTGTAATTGACACGGATTACTTCTATTTTATAGGTCTTTGTATTTTAGAAGTGTTTGGGATAAATTCGGATGCAAACAAGTCAAAAGGAGGCCATTCGGAGAAGCAAGTAGCTGGCACCAGCACATGCCTTTGCGAACGCGGGGTCCTAGCCGCGAACGCGAAGGCCAATCAAGTCGAAGCTCCGCGAATATGGTGTACCACTCACGTACGTAAAGGTAAACCATACAGAGACCCTTCGCGAATGTGGTGCACACTACGCGAAGGCGAAGAAGGAAAGCAGCTGGGGGGGCAGATTTGGAAATTCCCACATTTGGAAACCCCAATTCACATAAAACACCTCCAAGCCGTCTTGAAACACATCTTTGGTTAATCTTTGGAATTTTTTGAGCAATCTTGGGAGCAAGTTCTTCATCCAACACCATAGGAGTGAAGATTTGGAGTATTTTTTTGTAAAATCTTTAGTTTCTAATCTTTAACTCGTGTTCTTAATTGCTATTTTATTGGTGTGTTTGTTGAATTGAGATTTTGGGTTTGTATTAGAGATAATACTTGTTGGGTTATTAACTTCATATATAGATTTTGCTCTTGTTTTATCATTTGGGTCTCTTGAATCTTCCATGTTTGAATTTATAGTCAATGGTTGCAAACATTGACTTAGCTTTCTAAATTAGGTTGTTGCTTGAGAGAGAATTTCTCTAATTTGGGAAGATTCAATACTGGAGATTTGGGGTTTCCACTCTAGACCAAGGCTAGAGATAGTTTGGTTGCTGAAAACTTCCATCTAAGAGTTGGGGTTAGAGATAACCCAGCTCACCCAAGTTATTTGGTTGGTTTATTACTTACTCGTGGTTATTCGAGAGAACACACAAGATATATGCTAGATCGGTCGAAAGACGGTTAGGCATACCTTCAACCAAGACTACCTAGGTGTTAATCGGGTGCAAGTCTTGTGAATTGAATTCTCATTCCCAATTCTCCCTTGTTGTCCTTGCTTGGCGAAAGCAAGGAAAGTCATTGATCAATTTGTCTTTTATTTGATTTTCTTTTATCTTTAGTTTTAGTCTAAAACCCCCCTTTAGATATCTTTTTCCCTTCTTTCCTAATTGAACTTCAATAAGTTGCTTGGATTCTTTATTAGCTCGATCGCGACTACATTGTTACCTTAAGTACGACCCCGACATCCGTTGGATTTATAAATTTTGTTTTGCTATCGCGATCGCCCTGACCTCCTAATTGGAGAGCACGATTTGAGCATTATCAAGATCTACCATCACCTTCTTCTCTGGGACCACATTCCATAAGAAGGCAACCAAAGATAACCAAAATTTGCATTTTGAAAATTTAGCATATAATTTCTTATCCTTAAGAATTCCCAAAACAATATAAAGATGCTTTGCATGCTCCTCCTTATTCTTGGAGTAAATCAAAATGTCACTAATAAAAACAATCATGAAAGAATCCAAGAATGACTTGATAACAACATTCATCAAGCTCATAAAGGTTGCCGACATATTGGTCAACAAAAATGACATTACTAGGAACTCATAATGCCCATATCAAGTCCTGAAAGCCATCTTAGGTATATCCTCAGGTCTAATCTTTAACTGATGATACCCTGACCTCAAGTCAATTTTGGAAAACACCGAAGAACCCTGCAATTAGTCAATAAGGTCATCTATGTGGGGTAAGGGATACTTATTACGGATGGTAACCTTGTTCAATTTCCCGTAATCTATACACATCCCCTTGCTACCATCCTACTTTTTAACAAAAAAGACTGGACCACCCTAAGGAGAAGCACTGGGACGTATAAATCCCTTATCAAGAAGTTCCTGCCGCTGAGTTTTGAGTTCCCTCAACTTTGCTGGAGCCATTCGATAAAGAGGAATATAAATTGCGTGAGTGTCCGGCTCCAAATCTATACAGAAGTCAAATCTATACAAAAGTCAATATCCCTGTCCAGATTCATACAAGGCAAATCCGTAGGAAATACCTCTTGAAATTCAGAAACCATAGGGACCGACTTAATAGAAGAGGACTCTGCACTCTCTTGAAGATGAGCCAGGAAGGCTGAACACCCCTTCCCCACTAGCTTTCTAGCCCAAACAATTGATATGATCATAATTGACTTAGGCTTATACATACCCTCCCACTCTAGTCTATCAATACCCGACATCTCTAGAGTTATTGTCTTAGAATTACAGTTCAACCGAACATTATAAGAAGACAGCCATGTCATACCCAAAATAATATCAAAATACAGCATATCCAATATGACCAAATCTACCCAAGTCTGAAAACCCATAAACACCACATAGCATAAATGATACACCTGGGTAACTACAATAGACTCTTAAACCAGAGTAGAAATATGAATATAAGAATCAAGAACATCACAAATCAAGTCCAACATCAAGGAAAATCTAGCAGATACATAAGAATATATGGAACTCAGATCAAATAAAACAAAAGCCATCTGGTCATAAATGAAAATAGTACTTGTTATCACAGTATCGAATGCCTCGGCCTCAAACTTGCTCGGGAAGGTGTAACAATAAGCTCTATCATTAAGTTGGGCAATCTCTATAGCAGGTTGTGATCTACCTTTCCCCGTGTTACCATTACCTCTGTTACCACCACATCCTCCCTGATTATTACCTCTCCCACTCTGTGGATGTCCCCTGTCATTGCCACCTCCACCTACAAGAACCACGGCCTTAGTTTGTTGTTGCACCTGATTACCTAATGCCTCAGAGGGCATTCTCTCTTGAAATAACCCAGATCACCAAAATGAAAACATCATCTCTCAAGAGAGTGCCTATTGGCAGAATAATAGGATACCCACTGGCCTACAGTAGCCGGAGGCTACTGAATGGCCCCTTACTGACCACCAATAAAAGCTCGTTTCTTCACATAGTCAGTCACATTATTAAAGTTCTTCCCTACCGAAGTCATACGAATAGACAGAACTTGCAAATTAGTATTCAAGCCCTTAACATACAAGTGAATCCTCTCCTCTTTAGTGCCCAACAGTTGGGTAGCATAGCGAGACAAAGCATTAAACTTGGTCTCATAAGCTGCAGCAGACATATTGCCCTGTTCAAGGGCTAGAAACTCATCCTTCTTCTGATTCCTCAGAGTATGGGGCACATATTTCTCCATAAAACAGCGCATGAAACTGAGCCCAAGTCATCGGAGGCAAACCTAACAAATGACATTCCACATGGGCCCTTCACCACTACTTGGCATCGCGTTGCAGTTGGAAGGTCATAAACTCAACGTCATGTTTCTCTACAATCCCCAACTTGTGCAATCTCTCATAATAGTCCAAAATAAACTCAAAAGCTTCCTCATCTTTTGTACCATGGAATGATAGATGTTTCATCTTCAGGAACTTAGTCAACAACTTGTGCTCTATCCCGGTCATGACCGGGCCTAATATCGGATGGAAGAATGTATCCGTACCTGAAGCTTCATCCATCCTGGAAGCTATGGCAACAACAGAATTGTCACCCAGAACCTAAACTGTTGGCATCATTAGGCTGGCTCCAGTACCCACCAGATGGCTCAGAAATGCAAACACTTGCTGAATAACCTCCAAAGACATAGGAGGAAGGCCTGCACCTCAAACTTGTGCCACCGCCTCTGGTTTCGTGCCATCCTCGTGTACTGCCTTAGCATTCTCAACATAATCCTGGGGAGAGGGAGGGGTATTCGGCCTGTTCTCAGCCTCTGCCTGAGCTCTAACCCTGGCGGGTGTTGCTCTTTCTCTGCCCCTGCCCCTACCTCACCCTTGAACTACCGGTCCCGCATCTAGAGTTGTGCCCTCGCTCCGTTATACCTAGTATTCACCATATACGGACAAAAGAATGAAGAAAGTGAGATACCAATTTGGATTTCCAGATACCAATTAGAATCAAGTTATAGCACGAAGGAAGAAAGAAGGGATAGTTTCCTAAAGTCCTATAGCCTCTCGAAGAGAGGTATAGACGTCTCCGTACTATTCTTCAAGACTATATGAGACTTATTTTGGTACAAAGAGATCAATGAACCTAGTACTCTGATACCATCTTTGTCATGACCTAACCCCCCGCGTGTGGCACACACACTAACCCTCGGTAGGAGAACTAATTAACCAACAAATACGTAACTAAAAACTAAGTAGTTAAAAACTAAATTGCAATAAATAATCTGAGATTCACATCAAAAAACAAACAACATAAAACCCTGTGGAAATATTCCTCTAGAATCTTAAAGTCGTGTATCAAAACTCTAAACATGTCTAAAATATGGGGATGCAATCCCAAAACAAGCAAAGTCTAAGTACGAACAAGGGACTAAACTAATATAAGAATCCATTGTAGCTTAAAAGATGCATCTCACCCTTGAATTCAAAAGTCGTCTGGATCACAATTAAGGTCTCGAAACAACCAATGGAAAATGCCTTGTACTCAACAAAAAAGAGAAAGTGCAGTATAAGTACACAAAAACAACAATGTACTGGTAGGAGCATCGGCCAGCTCCAAGATACAAAATATGAACAAACAACCATAACTTAGTAAAATAGGACAACATGTATTAATAAAGTCAAGTACATATAAGCAAGACTCTCCGCCATCAACCAGAGTCAACCACCATAAGAGACATGTCCCAAAAACCCATAAATAATAACAATTGGGACCACCAAAGGATCCCTAAGACATCATATATGGCGTTCAACATGCAATCCCGGTTTACTCAAGAAACCACCACAGCACTTAAACATACCTTAAACATACCAATCCGGCCACTAATGGACCAACATGTAATAATAACATCACAATGGATAAGCCTGGTTCACTCATGGAACAAACACATATAACAACAATAAAAGTCATACTTTGTATGGTACTTGAGCCAATAAAAACTGAATCTGTACCAGGCGTGGTACCGAAGCCAATCGATGAATAAACCTATACCAGGTGTGGTACCCGAGCTAATCAATAATCTACACCAGGAATGGTACCCGAGCCAACTGAAGAATCACTGATATCACAACAATCACAACAACAACGAATAACACACCACACTTGTACAACCAACAAGCATTTAAAACAAGTTCATTACATGAGATTCACACTTAAGATATCACAGACATTTATTCCCTTTTTCCCTAAACACACATGTTGTAAGTAATACTAATGAGAAAGTTATTACACACACATTTCAAATTTTGATTATAACAACCATTACCTACCTCAATCTAAGCTTGAATGTTCTACTGGACCTAAGCTTTCCCATTTCTTGCAACTTTAGCTTAATTGTGGTCTAAGAATAAAATGCAAACACAAAATCAACCAACATGGCCTAAATATCGCGGATTACATCTTAATCCCAAACTCCAGGCCAATTTCATGATCATTCCTCCTGTTCTAGGGCCTTCCCACCATTATTTCACCTAATTAGTACCAATTCCATGGTTGTACTAGTGAATCATGGTAAACGAATCTTAAATAAGCAACTTAAAACAAGAATCCAAGGTTTTATTCCCTAACATTTCCTTTTACACCACAAAATTTTACCTAGGTTAAGTTAAAACCTCCCCTAATCCTGTAACTAGCGATTCTAACCCATAGGAATCCTAGTACTAGTTTACGGGGATAAAATAATTACCTTTAGGATGATTTTTGGTGGAGAAACAATGGAGTTCGCCCAAAATTGCCTATGTCTTTCCCAAAATACTTTTGTGAAATAATGAGCTTTTTTGGGAAAGTTTCTGCATTTACAGCAATTAATCTCGCTATAGCTGTCCAATCCTACTATCAAGGCACCACCATAGCGGCAACCTCCCGCT
This sequence comes from Jaltomata sinuosa, assembly GCA_003996215.1. Lineage (NCBI taxonomy): Eukaryota > Viridiplantae > Streptophyta > Magnoliopsida > Solanales > Solanaceae > Jaltomata > Jaltomata sinuosa. The sequence goes on from QJPP01002411.1 coordinate 123,298, forward strand.
ATAGCAGAGTTGACCGACTCTGACTCCTGCTATAGCAAGAGTTTCTCTGCTATAGCAGCATCGCAGTAGCGGCTTGTCACTCGCTGTCACAGGATAGAAATGTGTAAATCATTCATATTTTTTCCATTTCACAACACACCTTCAAACCATGATGTCCTGGACCAACCTCTTTACATTAAGTTTGATATTAGGAGATTTACTCACCCAAATTCAGTTCCAAAAAGTCCTACAGACTATTTAACGCCTTATCTAATAGAAAAACAAGCTCAAACATAATCATTTCGACCAATTCTTCCTCATATTTCCCTCGACGTCACCTTGTGCTGATTTGGTTCGAGACTAGCCTAGCCAAAAAAATTCAACTTTGCAACTCGAAAGTTTTCTAACCTGATTGCTTGCACGATTAGCTTAACCATAATGACAGGAAAGGTCATTACAATATGCTATGGCACCTGTAGTCTCCCATGATGACTTGCGACATGTAGGTACCATGTCTCAAGGTAATGAGGAATCCTTTATCTTTGGCTCCATCTGCACGGGCACCTGCAACCGCCCTTGGTGACTTGCAACACAAATGTGTATGTACTCTAAGGAAGTGATCCATATTTCACTTGTGCTAGCACTTGTAAAATATAGGTGCCATCATGCGACTCGCAGGTCTCTAATGCACTTCTTTAGAACAGATCTTTTTGCTCCCGATCATCTCTTGACTTAGCTTCCATTTATGACTCATTTGGTTTCAAATCCCCTTCTATATTCATTGATCAAGAGTGCCTTCATATAATACAATAGAGGCACAAAATACATCTAAATCACATCAAATCAAGGCAATAACTCTTGATTAAGAGCTAAATAAGTTGGTAGATTACAAACTTATCAAAGCCCCAAACCTGAACTATTGCTTGTCCTCAATCAAAGCACTCATAAGGACAAGAATTGCCATAAACTTCTCAAGATATAAGGATTGCACAAGGACTATTATGACTCAGAAACTCATGAAAATAATAAACAAAATACTCAAAGCAAAAGACCCTAACTCATTTGGTACCACCATGAACACAAGGCAATATTGATTACTTAAAAAATCTTTTCAAGAGAATTCTTTCATTCAAAATCAGGGCAACTTTTCCTTCAAAACAAGATCATCAAGCTTCTCAAGTCATTGGAATTAACCTTCAAGATTTGCCTTAAGATTCACTACAAAACTTGTCTCATTAATTCCTCTCAATTGAGATCAATGTTTTTCGAAAAAAATGGTTTATGTTTTGACTTTAAAAATCATTTTGAAAATCTAGTTAAAGTTTCAAAACAAATTTCAAATAAAGAAGAGTCGCCACTTATTGTAATTTAAGGAAAACCAAGAAAAAATTATAAAATTTCTAAAGTCTTTAAAACAGTAAAAAAGATTTAGAAAGTAAGAGATTAAGAGTAAGAGGCTCCTATTAATATTTTTAGAAGGGTTTTACAGTACAAAAAATATCCGCTAACTCACGGTTATCCAAACTTGTTAAAACCAACTTACTTGATGGACTTTAAAAAGAAAGATACACTTGTTGAGTTTAACTTAAATCACCTCTGTCTTCCCCAAAATACTTTTGTGAAATAATGAGCATTTTTGGGGAAGTTTCGGCATTAAGAGTGATTAATCCCACTATAGCGGCACCGCCATAGTGGTAGCCTCCCGCTATAGTAGAGTTTACTGACTCTGAATCCCTCTATAGAGGGAATTTCTTTGCTATAGAAGCATTGCAGTAGTGGCATGTCACCCATTTTAGCGGGTGTCACAGGATAGAAACTCGGAAATTCTCCAAGTTTTGCCCATTTCATAACACACCCTTAAAACATGACCTCTTGGACCAACCCTTTTACATTAAGTTTGATATCAGGAGTTCTACTTACCTGAATTCAGTTTTGAAAAGTCCTATGGACTCTTTAATGCCTTAGCAAATACAAAAATAAGCTCAAAACTAATCATTTTGCCCAATCCTTCCTCGGATTTCCCTATACCTCACCTAACTCAGATTTAGTTTGAGACTAGCCTAACTTAAAATTTTCAACTACCCAACGCGGAAGTTTTCTAACTCGATTTCTTGCATGATTAGCTCACCCATAATGACAGGAAGGGTCATTACATTAGATGCCAATTTACCCATCGTTCATCCTTGAATGATCAAATAAGAAAGATGAGGTAAATCAAGAAGAAAGTAGTACCTGAATCCTCAAACAAGTGAGGGTACTTACCTCACATATCCTTCTTGGTTTCCCAAGTGTCTTCTTCACTTGATGATTCTTACATTAAACCATTACTGATATGCTCTCCTTTGTCCTTAACTTCTGGACATCCCGATCAAGAATAGCAACTGGCTCCTCCTCGTACTAAAAGTCCTTATCTAGCAAGATCAAATCCTATTTGATGATGTAATCCCCATACCCATGATATCTTTTCATCATGGATACATGGAAAACTGAATGTACCCTAGTCAAATTAGATGGCAATGCCAACCTATAAGCTACCAGCCCTACATCTTCAAGAACCTCAAACTGACTGATGTACGGAGGGCTAAGCTTACCCTTCTTCACAAAACTCATGACTCATAGGTCACACCTGAAACAACATGTCTCTTATCTTTCGATCTGCATATTCCTTTTGTCTACTCTTGCCTGCTAACAACTTGGTTTGGATACCCCTCACTTTTTCCTGGTCCTCTTTCACTAAATCAATTCCCAGAGGCTTCACATCACCATCCTATGGGCGATCTACATCCCCTTCTATAAAGTGCCTTGAATGGTGCCAAGTCAATAGTGGAGTGATAGCTATTGTTGTATGAGAATTCACACAATGGTAAAAATTGTTCCCAATAACCCTTGAAGTCAATCACACATGCTCTCAGTATGTTTCAAGCATCTGAATCGTCCTCCCTGACTCACCATCAGTCTGAGGGTGAAAATTTATGCTAAAAGTGAGTTAGGTGCCTAATTTTTCATGCAACCTGCCCAAAAACTTAGAAGTAAATTGCATACCACTTTATGAAATAATGGTAAGTGGCACCCCATGTAGCCTAACTATCTCCTTGACGTAGATCTTGGAAAACTTTTGAGAGTTGTAATCCATCTTGACCAAAATAAAATTGTCCGACTTAGTCAGCCTATCCACGATGACCTAAATTGATTCATACTTTCCCAAGGTCTTAGGAAGACCCACAACAAAGTCCATTGATATCCTTTCCCATTTCCATTCAATAATGGGCATCCTTTGAAGTAATTATGCAGGCCTTCGGTGCTCATACTTCACCTGCTGAAATTATGACACTTGGACACATATTCAAGTATGTCCCTCTTTATCCCAGGTCACCAATAAACCAACCATAAGTCACGGTACATTTTGGTCACACCTGGATGAATAGAGTACCGTGAACCATGAGCTTCAGCCAACATATTTTGAACTAAGTCATCAACCCGAGGGATACATATCTTCCCTCTAAAACACAACACCCCACATCCATCAAGTGTGGCATCCGAAGTCTCACCTGACACAACCTTGTTCTATAGCTTGTTAAATTGTACATCATGAAATTGTTTGCCCTTGATTTCCTCTAGAAATGTGAACCTAACCTCAATACTAGCCAACACTCCACCCTTTTCTGAGATGCCCAACTGCAGGAACTTGGATGCTAGAGTTTGAATCTCTCTAGCCAAGGGTTGCTTTGACACCCCCAAACATGACAAACTTCCCATGCTTATCACCTTCTGGCTCAATGTATCTTCCACCATATTGTCCTTAGCCGGATGATACTAGATGGTCACATCATAACCCATTAACAACTCCATCCATCTTCTCTGTCTTAGATTTAGATCACTCTGCGTAAACACATGCTGCAGACTGTGACGGTCCATGAACACCTCACACTTGATACCATAGATATTGTGCCTCCAAATTTTAAGTGCAAATACAACCACTTCCAACTCCAAATCATAGGTTGGGTAATTCTTTTCATGAGGCTTCTATTGCCTTAAAGCATAAGTTATGATATTCTTGTCCTGCATCAACACATCACCCAAACCCAAATGTGAAGCATCATAAAATACAACAAAATCTTTACCTTCAACCGGCAGTGATAAAATAGGAGTTGTATTCAATAGTATCTTGAGCCATTTGAAGATCTGCTCACACTCTTTGGACCAAGCGAATGGTACCTTCTCATGGGTCAACCTTGTCAAGTGAGTAGCAATAGAAGCAAAATTCTTGACAAGCCTATGATAATAGCTAGCAAGACACACAAAACTCCTAACCTTAGTCACAGAGCTAGGCCAGAACCAACTACTAACCACCTCAATCTTCTGGGGATCTACCATCACCCTCTTCTCTGGGACCACATGCCCTAAGAAGCAAACTGAAGATAACCAAAATTTTCATTTTGAAAATTTAGCATATAATTTCTTATCCTTCAGAATTCCTAAAACAATATAAACATGCCTAGCATGCTCATCCTTACTCTTGGAGTAAATCAAAATGTAACTAATAAAAACAATCATGAAAGAATCCAAGAATGACTTGAAAACAACATTCATCAAGCTCATAAGAGTTTCCGACACATTGGTCAACCCAAATGACATTACTAGGAACTCATAATGCCCATATCATGTCCTGAAAGTTGTCTTAAGTATATCCTCTGGTCTAATCTTCAGCTGATGATACCCTGACCTTAAGTCAATTTGGAAAACACCGAAGAACCCTACAATTGGTCAAGAAGGTCATCTATGTAGGGCAAGGGATACTTATTACAAATGGTAACCTTGTTCAATTTCATGTAATATTTACACATACCCTTGCTACCATCCTTCTTTCTAACAAAAAAGACTGGACCATCCCAAGGAGAAGCACTGGGACATATAAATCTCTTATCAAAAAATTCCTGCAGCTGAGTTTTGAGTCCCCTCAACTCTGCTGGAGCCATTTAATAAAGAGGAATATAAATTGGGTGATTGTCCAGCTCCAAATATATACAGAAGTCAATATCCCTGTACAGAGGCATACCAGGAAAATCCATAGGAAATACCTCCTGAAATTCAGAAACCATAGGGACCGACTTAATAGAAGAGGACTCTGCACTCTCTTGAAGATGAGCTAGGAAGGCTAAACACCCCTTCCCCACTAGATTTCTAGCCCAAACAAATGAAATGATCATAACTGACTTAGGCTTATACATACCCTCCCACTCTAGTCTATTAATACCCGGAATCTCTAGAGTTATTGTCTTCGAATGACAGTTCAATACAACATGATAAGAAGACAGCCAAGTCATACCCAAAATAATATCAAAATCCAGCATATCCAGTATGACCAAATCTACCCAAGTCTGAAAACCCATAAACACCACAAAGCATAAATGATACACCTAGGTCACTAACATAGACTCTCAAATCAGAGTAGAAATATGAATATAAGTATCAAGAACATCACAAATCAAGTCCAGAACCAAGGAAAATCTAGCAGATACATAAGAATATATGGAACTTGGATCAAATAAAATAGAATCCATATGGTCATAAACGAGAATAGTACTTGTTATCAAAATATTTGATGCCTTGGCCTTAAACATGCCCGGGATGGCGTTTAATAAGCACTATCATTAATTTGAGCAACCTCTATAGCAGGTTACGCTCCATCTTTCCCCGTGATACCATTACCTTTGTTACCACCACATCCTCCCTGATTATTACCTCTCCCACTCTGTGGATGTCCCCTGTCATTGCCACCTCCACCTACTAGAACCATAGCCTTAGTCTGTTGTTGCACCTTATTACCTACTTGTCTCAGAGGGCATTCTCTCTTGAAATAACCCAGATCACCAAAATGAAAACATCATCGCTCAAGAGAGTGCCTATTGGCAGAATAATAGGATGCCCACTGGCCTACAGTAGCCGGAGGCTACTGAATAGCCCCTGACTGACCACCAATAAAAGCTGGAAAGGTTGACTGAATAGGACAGGCTGAATGAACATGTTGGCTGAGACCTCTGAAATAGGAACCACTGAAATTACCCACACTCTAGGACTTTTTATCTAACACCTTCGCCTGTCCAACCTACTTAAATCTCTCTTGTTTCTTCACATAGTCAGTCACCTTATTAAAGTTCTTCCCTACCAAAGTCATGTGAACAGACAGAACTTGCAAATCAGTATTCAAACCCTTAACATACAAGTGAATCCTCTCCTCTTTAGTGCCGAACAGTTGGGTAGCATAGCAACACAAAGCATTAAACTTGGTCTCATAAGCTGCAGCAGACATATTGCCCTGTTCAAGGGCTAGAAACTCATCCTTCTTCTGATTCCTCAGAGTATGGGGCACATATTTCTCCATAAAACAGCGCATGAAACTGAGCCAAAGTCATCGGAGGCAAACCTAACAAATGACATTCCACATGGGCCCTTCACCACTACTTGGCATCGCGTTGCAGTTGGAAGGTCACAAACTCAACGTCATGTTTCTCTACAATCCCCAACTTGTGCAATCTCTCATAATAGTCCAAAATAAACTCAAAAGCTTCCTCATCTTTTGTACCATGGAATAATAGAGGTTTCATCTTCAGGAACTTAGTCAACAGCTTGTGCTCTATCCCAGTCATGACAGGGCCTAATATCGGATGGAAGAATGCATCCGTACCTGAAGCTTCACCCATCCTGGAAGCTATGGCAACAATACGATTGGCACATAGAACCTGAACTGCTGGCATCGTTAGGGTGGCTCCAGTACCTACCAGCCTGCTCAAAAATGCTAACACCTGCTGAATAACCTCAAAAGACATAGGAGGAAGGCCTGCACCGCCAACTTGTGCTGCCACCTCTGGTTTCGTGCCATCCTCGTGTACTGCCTTAGCATCCTCAACATAATCCTTGGGAGAGGGAGGGGTCATTGGCCTCTGCTCAGCCTCTGCCTGAGCTCTACCCCTGGCGGGTGTTGCTTTTCCTATGCCCTTGCCGCTACCTCACCCTTGAACTGCCAGTCCTGCAGCTGGAGTTGCTCCACTCACTCCATTTTTCCTAGTATCCACCATATATGGACAAAAGAATAAAGAATGTAAGATACCAATTTGGATTGTCAGATACCAATTAGAATCAAATTATAGCACGAAGGAAGAAAGAAGGGATAGTTTCCTAAAGTCCTGTAGCCTCTCAAAGAAAGGTATAGACGTCTCCGTACTATTCTGCAAGACTATATGAGACTCATTTTTGTATGAAGAGATCAATGAACCTAGAGCTCTGATACCATCTTTTTTCATGACCTAACCCCCCGCGAGTGGCACACACACTAACCCCCGGTGGAAGAACTAATTAACCAACCAATACTTAACTAAAAACTAAGTAGTTCAAAACTAATTTGCAATAAATAATTTGAGATTCACATCAAAAAATAAACAACATAAAACCTTGTGGAAATATTCCTCTAGAATCTGAAAGTCATGTATCAAAACTCTAAACATGTCTAAAATATGGGGATGCAACCCCAAAACAAGCAATGTCTAAGTCCGAACAAGGGACTAGAACTAATATAAGAATCCATTATAGCCTAAAAGATGCAGCTCACCATTGAATTCAAAAGTCGTCTAGATCACAATTAAGGTCTCGAAACAGCCAATGAAAAATGGCTTGTACTTAACAAAAAAGAGAAAATGTAGTATAAGTACACAAAAACAACAATGTACTGGTAGGATCATTGGCCAGTTCCAAGATACGAAATATGAACAAACAACTATAACTTAATAAAGTATGATAACATGTATAAATAAAGTCAAGTACATATAAGCAAGACTCACCGCCATCAACCTGAGTCAACCACCATAAGAGACATGTCCCAAAAAATCATAAATAATAACAACTGGGACCACCCAAGGATTCTTAGGAAATCATCTATGACGTTCAACATGCAATCCCGGTTTACTCAAGAAACCACCTCAGCACTTAAACATACCAACTCGGCCACTGATGGACCAACATGTAATAATAATATCACAGCGAATAAGCGTGGTTCACTCATGGAACAAACACATATAACAACAATAAAACTTGTACTAGGTATGATACGTGAGCCAACAAAATGTGAATTTGTACTAGGTGTGGTACCGAAGCCAATTGATGAATAAACCTATACCAGGCATAGTACCCGAGCTAACCAATAATCTATACCATGTGTGATTCCCGAGCCAACTGAAGAATCACTGATATCACAACAATCACAACAAAAATGAATAATACACCACACTTGTACAACTAACAATCACTTAAAACAAGTTCATTACATGAGATTGACACTTACGATATCACAAACATTTATTCCCTTTTTCCCTAAACACACATGCTGTAAGTAATACTAATGAAAAAGTTATTATGCACACATTTCAAATTTGGATTACAACAACCATTACCTACCTCAATCCAAGCTTGAATGTTCTACTGGACCTAAGCTTTTCCGTTTCTTGCAACTTTAGCTTAATTGTGGTCTAAGAATAAAATACAATCACATAATCAACCAACATTTTCTAAATATCTCGGATTACATCTTAATCCCAAATCCAGGCCAATTTTATGATCATTCCTCCCGTTCTAGGGCCTTTATACAATTATTTCACCTAATTACTACCAATTCCATGGTTGCACTAGTGAATTACGGCAAAGGAATCTTAAATAAGCAACTTAAAACAAGAATCCAAGGTTTTATTCCATAACATTTCCTTTTACACCAGAAAATTTGACCTATGTTAAGTTAAACCCTCCCCTAACCCTGTAACTACCGATTCTAAGCCATAGGAATCGTTGTACTAGTTTACGGGGATAAAACACTTACCTTTAAGATGATTTTTGGTGGAGATACAATGGAGTTCGCCCAAAATTACCTCTATCTTTCCCAAAATACTTTTGTGAAATAATGAGCATTCTTGGGGAAGTTTCTTCATTTACAACTATTAATCCCGCTATAGCTGCCCCATTCCACTATAGAGGCAGTACCATAGAGACAGCCTTCCGCTATAACAGAGTTGACCGACTCTAACTCCCGCTATAGCAGGAGTTTCTCTGCTATAGCAGCATCGCAGTAGCGGCTTGTCACCAGCTCTCACGGGATAAAAACTTGTAAATCATTCCAGTTTTTTCCATTTCACAACACACCTTCAAACCATGATGTCATGGACTAACCTCTTTACATTAGGTTTGATATTGGTAGTTTTACTCACCCAAATTCAGTTCCAAAAAGTCCTACGGAACCCTTAATAAAACTCAAACTTAATCATTTCGACCAATTCTTCCTTGTATTTCCCTAGACCTCACCTTGTGCTTATTTGGATCGAGACTAGCCTAGCCAAAAATTTTCAACTCCGTTACTCGAAAGTTTTCTAACCTTATTTCTTGCACGATTAGATCACCCATAATGACAGGAAGGGTCGTTATAATATGATATGGAACCTATAGTCTCCCTTAATTACTTGCGACACGTACGTGCCATGTCTCGAGGCAATGAGGAATCCTTTATCTGTGGCTCCATCTGTGCGGGCACCTGCTATCGGTCTTGATGACTTGCAACACACTGGTCCATGTACTATAAGAAAGTGATCCAGAGTTCACTTGCGCTGGCACCTATAAAATGTAGGTGCCATCATGAGACTCGCAGGTCTCTAATGCACCTCCTTAGAGTAGATCTTTTCTCTCCCGGTCATCTCTTGACTTAGCTTCCATTTATGATTCATTTGGTTTCAAATCCCCTTCTATCTTCATTGATAAAGAGTGCCTTAATATAATACAATAGAGGCATAAAATACATCTAAATCACATCAAATCAAGGCAATAACTCTTGATTAAGAGCTAAATAAGTTGGTAGATTACCAACTTATCAAAGCCTCAAACTTGAACTATTGCTTGTCCTCAAGAAAAGCACTCATAAGGACAAGAATTGACACAAACTTCTCAAGACATAAGAATTGCACAAGGACTATACCGACTTGAAAACTCAAGAAAATAATAAACAAAAGACACTAACTCATTTGGTACAACCATGAACACAAGGCAAAATTGATTACTTCAAAATTCTTTTCAAGAGAATTCTTTCATTCAAAATTAGGGTAACTTTTCCTTCAAAACAAGATCATCAAGCTTCTCAAGCCATAGGCATTAACCTTCAAGATTTGCCTCAAGATTCACGACACAACTTATATCATTAATTCCTCTATATTGAAATCAATGTTTTTTTGAAAAATGGTTTATGTTACGACTTTGGAAATTATTTCGAAAATCTAGTTAAAGTTTCAAAATAAATTTCAAATAATGAAGAGTCGCCACTTAGTTTAATTTAAGGAAAACCAAGAAAAACTTGTAAAATTTCTAAAGTCTTTAAAACAGTAAAAAAGATTTTGAAAGTAAGAGATTTAGGGTAAAAGGCTCCTATTAATGTTTTTAGAAGGGTTTTACGGCACTAAAAATATCTGCTAACTCGCGATTATCCGAACTTGTTAAAACCAACTTACTTGATAGACTTTTAAAAAGGAAGATTCATTTGTTTTTGAAAACATGAAAGAAGATTGAATTATTTGAAAATGATTTGGGAGAAACATAAAGAGAAAATATGCTTATCTCTAATAATGAAGGCATAAGGCATTTTACTAAAGTAAATGAAATGAGTTTGAAATGCATGATAACGATTCGAAAAATAATAAATTCATTTCAAGAAAAATAACAAGTATGCTTTTACACTTGAAACTTAAGGAAATATTTTTATTTTTTGAATTACGAAAGTGAGAGAAAACATTCCCTTGTTTGAAAATTGAAGTCGTTGTTTGAGGGAAACACTAGGCATGCTTTGTATTTTAGAGCTTTAAGAAAAATATTTTTCATGTAGACAAGTAAATTTTAATGAAAAACGTTTAAACAAGAAAGGTTTTCCTTTGGAGATTTCAATTAAGTTAAATAAAATGTTAGAGTCAAATGAGCACACAAATAATTCCTAAAATTAATACAAAGTAAATTAAAAGAAAGGGAAGAAGTTTAAGCTTTTAGCTTAATCAACTAATATCAGACTCCTCTTGAATCCTATCCCAAATTTGTATTTTTGGGCTTTAGGCCCATCTGCTGTGAACTGCTTGACTCTTGGTCCAATTCCACAAAACTCTGGCCCATTTTTGGTGATTGTTGTTGCTGACTAGTTCAAGCTTTGGCCCAAACATTTTCGGCTTATTGAATCATCTTCACCTATATATTAGCTCCCATATTGTTTGGGCTTGACTCGATGAAGTTGGTTGGGTTTTCACCCAACACGTATATACAATGGGAGAATGAGTCTCGAATAGTTCTTGCAAATAAAGAAATGATAAGGATCAATGAATTGTTACGACTAGTTGTCATGTAACAAGTAAGCAAAGCCATACCACACAAATAAAATTCTATTTTGTTGACCTTTGACAGTTTATTCATTTTAAGTTTTTTAACCAAATAGTAAGAAAAATTGTTTGAAACTCCAGGGGTAAAGCTGAACCAAAACAACAATTCTGCACACAAACTAATGGGACCGATATCAAGAACTTTATCAACCAAATTTGAATACATGATCGAGACTCTAAAAAGAACTAAACGAGAAAAAGTTTACTCTTTTTAGTACTATTCTAGCAAATAAATATAAATTCTTACTCAAAACTATTATATAGTTGATTTGGAAAATATTTTTATCCTTTTTACAAAATAATTATTTCAAAATTTGTTTAAAATTTTAAAGAGGCTCAAGATTAACTTGTAATGTAGAGGGTAAAAATTAGGTGCCAACAACTGCCCCTCCCTTTGGGTAGGGTGGATGTAAGGAACCTTGGGCAAAGGGAATTGACGTTCCTAATTTTATCCGACCAGAGATTCATCTTTGGAAAGAGGTTGATTTTAGCATGAATTTCAAGGAATCATGGACGAACTCCGGTATCGAGTTTCTTACATATCTCAGGCTATATGAGAACTCAGGCCACTTGTAGTTCAATACACTTGATTTTATGCACGATTTTCAAAGAGTTCAAAGCCATCCTAGTTTCGGATTAAGGAGAGACCGAAAAGCTAGGGAGTGAGGAGATTGGGGGAGTAGGAATGCAACCAAGTTTTCAACATAAAGCCCGCCTACATTTCCCAAAACTCAGATAATCAGGCTGCTTGTAGTTTGACTCAATAGATGGAAAAGGTAGTCTTTATGTTAAGACAACCTTTGGCTCGGGATGAATGAAAAGTAATTGAGTATGGAAAAAAGGCTTGCAACCTCTTAACCATGAATGTGGTGCGCTTCACACCCATATATAAGATTTTACCTAGATATAATTTCCAAAACTCGAGGTGTATTGTCACTCGAATTTGAAGAGAAGGAATATTCCTTCCAGTGTGAGTTCAAAATATACTTTGGACGCAAAACTAAGACCCAACAATAGGAATACACACATGCCTTCTTATAGGGGTGTGGTTTGATGGTGGTGAAAGTCGATCCTCAGCTTGCATCTATAGAGTTTGATATTCCTCTCCAGACTATGTCCCAGTTCATTGCCAAGAAAAAGTTCAACATTGTGATGCGTCCTTTTTTGGTGTAGTCTGCACCTGTGGTTTTGCCTTGAGAATTTCATCCTTCTTGGATACTCTCGACAACATCTCAAAACAAAATTGTTAGTAGTAACGTAATTCCATTTAGAGAGGTAGTTTCTTTTCCATACCTCATCTTGGGATCACGTTCGAATTCCGTATTGTGACATCTTTTGACGTATTTTGTACTTGTTGTTATGGTTAACAATTTTTATCCTCTCGGATGCTCTCGGTGATATTTTGAAACAAGATTATTAGTAGTAAAAAATAGTTTGAGAAGGGGAGGTAGATTTCGTACCTCATTTTCCACATGTGTTAAATATTGAAGGGGATGCCATCCTCTTATGTCCCTGTCTTAGGAAACAACAATTTCCATGACAAATAGATATGATAGCTTTTGTAGCCATCGGATAGGATTGCCTTTGTGGAAGTTGGACGTGGTGATCTTTGAATATGATGAACCTCGTAACCATTTGTGGCAATTTGGTAGTATTATACCTGGTGCGCATTCTCATTGTTACTACTTAAACACTTTGCACATTCCCATTATTGCGGCTTAGAAGTGTTAGATTTGCGCACTCCCATTGATGCGACTTAAATACTTTGTGCATTCCAATTGTTATGGCTTAGAAGTGTTAGATGCAACTGTTACGGGGTGGATGGCTCGACAATAGGCATCTCATAGCGACAGAGTTAGCCTAATGGTCACTTTTTAGGGCGGACGACCCAAAGTATCATATTGGTGAATATATAAATATACCAAGAGGGGTGAACGTCTCCACATGAATATGCCACTTATGGCATGGATGACCCAATACAATTTCAAGTATAAGCCCCCGAGTAGGCAAGAAAATACCTAGACCACTTATGGGGTGGACAACCCAACGTAACCCTCGATCGGGTACGTGAACATATAGACCGCTTATGGGGTGGTCGGCCCGATATCAAAATGTGGCTCTCGTAGCCATTTGTGACTGCTTCATGATAAAAAGAGTAATAGTCTTCATAGCTGTCGAATAAGATTGCCTTTGTTGGTAGTTGAACGCGATGATTAGTTGAATATGATGACCTTCTTGGCTGTCTGAATATGATGGTTTTCGTGACTGCTTGAAGTAGTCTCTGATATGATAGACCTCTTAGCCATCAGTGATAATCTTTGCATATGACTTTGGGTGAGTCTTGTGCATCTTCTATAATGACGCGACTTATAAATATCCCTTGAATCATGAAACCTCAGGTAATATTGCACATAATCCAATCTTTGGATAGAGGTGGCTTATAGATGTCCCTTGAATTGTCAGCTTTTAAGTAATTTTGAACATCATCCAGCTTTGGATAGAGGTGGCTTATAGATTTCCTTCGCATTGTTAGTTTTTGGTTAATCCTGCACTTTTATTGGATTTTGGATGTACCGCGACTTAAAGATTTTCCTTGAATTATTAGTCTTTGAGTAGTCCTGCACATAATCAACTTGGATATGATACGGCTTATAGATAACCCTTGGACTATCATTTTTCAGTAGTCTTACACTTTTATCCAATTTCGGATATTATTGCGACTTACGAATTACCCTTGATCTACCAATTTTTAGGCGACCTTGTACACTATCCGGTTTAAGATATCACTGTGTCTTATAGATAACTCTTGGGTTGTATAATCTTAGGAAATCTTGCATATTATCCGGTTTCAGACATAATTATGCCTTACAAAAGACCTTTGGCCTACCAACTTCAGGGAAATCTAGTTCATCGTCTGATTTTTGATGGCATCTTATAGTCTTTTCTCGGATGCTACATTTCTTTAATCCTGAAGGCAAACATCATTTGATCCGGGGACTGCATATGCATTTTCATTGCTATGACTTGAACACTTTTCACATTCTCGTTGTTGTGGCTTACAAGTATAGTGCGCATTCGCATTATTGCGGCTTAGACATCTTGCACATTTCCGTTGTTGTGACTTAGAAGTGCCATGATTTGCGCATTCCCATTGGTGCGACTTAGACACCTTGAACATTCCCGTTGTTGTGACTTAGAAGTGCCATGATTTACACATTCTCGTTGTTGCAACTTATAAACCTTGCACATTCTTGTTGTTGCGACTTACAAGTGCCATGATTTGTGCATTCTCGTTGTTGCGACTTAGACACCTTGCGCATTCCCATTGATGTGACTTTCAAATATGGTGCGAATTCTCGTTGCTGCGACTTGAACACTTTGCACATTCCCATTATTGTGGCTTACAAGTGTTAGGATGATAAGATATAGCCCATGAGGTGGTTTGCAGATGATAGTCCTTGTGACGAACATAAACATGTAAATGGCTCTTTACAGTAATTGTCAGAAAATATCATCTTTAGCTTTTGTGTCTTCACATTGATTCCTTTGTATGAGCTTCACTTCAAGGAAAATAATTAGTAGACATAATGTTTCTTTTACTAGCAATTATAGTCAAATTCAAATTTAAGAAAAGTTGTAAAGAAAGAATTCATCAAAATAACTTTGTTTGCAAGCTTCCTCCTCTTTTTGAGATAGAGAGAGAAACAAAGGGTTATTTTTAATGTAAATGAATGGTTGAACCCGTATCTGGGAACAACTATAAATACCGCTTTTGAACATCTTGTGTTTGTTGTGATCTTTGATTTGCTAGTGATTTGAGGATGTTGTCGACCTCTCCTTATCTGATAGTTCCTGCAAACTATAAGAAAACTTGTCAATTCTAGGAAAACTCAGCCTCTTTTGTCCTTTTCCCATTGTTTTTGCTCCTTTTGCCGATCTTGAGAATTTAGTCTCATCACATTGATTTGAATACGCTGAATGGTGAGGAATTTTCCAATCCCTTACACTTCTTAGGATATCCTGCATCCACAAAAAAATTATTAGTTCGGTTTCCTACTTCTTTCTTTGTCATTTTTGGGTGCTTTCTATACTCGGGTGCTTGTCGTCCTTGAATCCCCGGGTCACAGTAGATGTAATACAATGTCAAGTTATAAAGGAACAAGTTAATTTATCATGATTTTTTGACTAAATTTTGAAAAATAGCAATTTTGGAGAAATGATTTGAAAAAATCTCTACCAATATTGTATGCCATGTACTAGCCAATGAACATCCTTCACTCGAGGCCTTGATATATCTGATACATTACTGGCGAGCTCAGAAGATGCTTCATCATCCTAGCTGGGAAGTTTTAAAATAGTCTTTCGAGAAATCCGTCGTAGCATGGGATTAGTCCATCTTGGACTTTATTGCAGCTGGGGATTTTTAATGTAGACTTTGTTCTCTCGGTGCTGGGGAATTCTTCAAAGTTTATTTTTTGAACTCTCAGATGAAGCTCGATGGAAATTTTGAGGTTCTCCTCAAAATTTCTGCCCCAGTTAAAGGTTTCGTGACACATCTCATTTCATTGATAAGAGACTTGACACTCTGTGGGAATTATGAGATTCTTTCTCAAATTCACTTCAGTTGCTCTTCAGCACATTCTGTATTCTGACTTTTCTGGAGAATCATCTTCACCTTCTAAATTTTTTAGATTCCTTTCTCAAAAATTCTGCCCCAGTTTCCATTTCCTGGAGTGATATGACCGAGCAATTGTGGTGCCTATATATCCCGTTGAAGCATGAATCAGGTCAAACGTAGTTCGTACACTTATAGTGGGAGAATATTTGAAATTAATACTGGGGTGACCGAAGCTGACAAAAGCTGCCTATGTATCTTATTCTTGAGTATTCAGGTCAAACATAGTTCGTACAAAGAGGATAGGGGAAATATAAAATGTGAATACGTGGAAAGAAATGGAAGGAAAGACCATCTTCAGGAATAGTATCTCTTGATAGCTTCTGAGTCAATCGGTTTTGTCCACACCTTGGTCATCTGCCACTGACAACACCTTTGGATAGTACTTTATGGATGACATGATGTCTTCATCAACTTGGTGTGAATTTTCCTTTGTGCTTATCTCGATTGGGGGAAAGGATCGAGTGTTCATTTCCTGTACTTGAATTCTCTTTGTACTTTTGTCAGGAGGCCATCGGTTATGATTTATTTGATAGATTTCTCTTGATTCTTAAATTGTTCGAAGTCCATAATTTGTTCATCATATTCTTCATATTAATTATCTACCTCAGTTATTCATTCAGCTCATGACATGACATGACATTTACAAGTTTTAAATTATTTTATTGAAATTATACTTAAACAAGGTTAGATAATATCATTTTAAAAATGAAATAAAAGCAGTTGATTTTTAAGATCGGTGAGGCTTTCATTAATATTTGAAATTTCACAAACTTTGGCTATGGCTTGTACGAGTACAAGTCTATGCCTTTTTGAAATCAGGAAAATAGAAAATAAAGGGTGGGTCCCGGGGCTCATCCGGATCATCACCATTTTGCAAAAAAATTAAATTTGTCCTTTCATCTACCACAATGATCGAGAAATTATGATTGGAGTGGAGGTCCAATTTCGCAATTGTTCCTCCAGGTTCATCTTTCCTGATGCCTCAGGGAACTCATCTAGGATATCATCACATTCTTTGAAGAGGTGTCTGATTCCTTCCCCAGGACCATTACTTGCGGGCTTTGCACATATGGAAAGTGACTGGTAGAGGTGACTAAGTCGCTTTGGCAGCTCCAGATCAATATTCTTCTTGACCTTATCTTCAGACTGGTTCCCTCTGATTTGGACGTAGCCTATACCAATCTTGAGAGGCTTTTTGGTAATGCTTGATAAGGTACGATCATTAACATAAATTTAGACTCCTTGTTTATGTTTAGAGAGGCCACAACTTTCTTCAATTATTTCACTTTGTTCGGACTGAATTTGTGTTATGGACTTGCTTGCCACCCACCCTTCATCAGTCTCTAACATGTTCATAGCGGCTCCATTTGTTAGTGTTGTTTGAAGTGAGATAACCTTTTGATCAATCAAATCTTGAATCTTGTATTTCAGATTGATGCAATCTTATGTAGCATGCCTAACGCTTCCAGCATGGTATGCGCAATGTCGATCATCTTTAAAAAACTGAGAGTTGGTATTGACAGATCTTGGCATAATGGGTTGAATCAATCCAGCTTCTTGAGTCTTTCAAAAAGTTGAGTCCAACTCTTAGCCAATGGTGTGAAGGTCTTGGGAGGTTTCTTTTCAAAGCTCGGAGATGGTGTTTGGATATTTGGTTGGTAGTTTTGATAATTTCATGGAGGTGTTTGGTAATTTCTGGATGAGTTGTTATTGTTCAGAGGTGGAGTTTGATAATTTTGGTAACTATTTTGAGCATAAAAAGCAGGACATGGACTTTGTGGAGCTAAGAGGTATGTCTTAGATGATGAAAGCTTCTGAGATCTAAACTTGGATGGCTTTCTAGAGCTTGTGCTCGAACTGAAAGATATGAAGGATACATCATCCTTTTTCTTCCTTAGAAATCCTGAAGACTCCGGTTTTGTAGAAATCCGGGTGATTTTCCCAGTCCTAAGGCCCTCCTCGATTGTTTCACCAATTTAGACTAAATCAGCAAATTTCGAATTGACTGCTGATATCATCTTATTGTAGACTTCTTATTCCTGAGCTCGCATAAATACGAAGACAATTTCCTCCTCAATCATTAGAGGTTGGACCCTCGCTGCTTCCTTTCTCCATCGATGGACATAGTTATAGAAACATTCATCGATTTTCTGCTTGATACGATCTAGCGAATACCTACCTAGGACAATCTCCATATTGTAAGGAAATGTTTTAGCAAAATCTTTGGCCAAGGAATTCCATACAGACCATTTCTCCTCTTGCGAAGTAAACCATTCTAGCGCTTCACTCCTTAGGCTCCGACTACAGAGCCTCATTAGTAGTGCTTCATTTTTACCTGCTCCTATCATTCGATCAAAATAACTCCTCAAATAGACCATGGGGTTTCCAGTGCCATCGAAAGTCTCAAACTTTGGAATTTTAAATCCTTCAGGCAGTTGCAAATCTGGGTAGATGCAAAGATTATCATAGCTGAATCTCGCTTTGTCAGGCGAACTACATAATTCCTTGATCTTGACAATCTCTCCTTTTATTAACATCATGTCCTTATCATGCTTATCTTCCATGACCATCCATTCTTTCTCCTTTTCCTCATAATGATCCAACTCGGGATTTTCACTAAAAGCGAGGTAGGGTTTAAGTGTAGCGGCATAGAGGGTGGAGGGTAACATATTTTGCATAGGCGGTAGGTGTAGGATATTTAGAGTGGAGTTTTTGCATGTGGAGGTAATGTTTTGTGGATTGTTGAAATTTGAATTGTTATTCTGGTAAGTAGAAGGAATGTAGCCATTTGGAGGGACGTTTTGAGGATTATAAGTGCTTGGATTATCGCTTCAATTAGCGTTCTGGACAAGAGAAGAAGGAATTTGATGTGAGGTGTTAGCAGAAAATAGATTTGAAGCTATCAAATCAACGGTGGGTGGTCTAGGAATTGAGGAAACGGGTGCATGTGAGTGGGTAGGAAAACGTTCAAATTCTGGAGAACTTAGAGAAGGAAGATGAAGCGGAGGCCTCATTTTGCTAGATATGGGAGAATTTGAAACATTGGACATCCTAGTTAATTCTCTGTTCCTTCGCATTTCTTCTCCCATCTAATCAATATTTTGTATTAGCTGGGCAATTAGTTCACTCTGATCTACTAGGATTGGCTCTTGTATAGCCACGTTGGTCAACCTAGTTTCCTTTGTATTACCAGTCATCTTTCTCTTATCAAGCTACGGCCAGGGGAGGATGCTTTGAGGATGTTTTGCTATTTTTTCAACACTGATCAATTTCTTACCTGTTACAGAAAAATAACTCAAAAGACAATCATGTTAGATTTTATTCCTGATAAATAATGAAAGATATTTGACGGAATGTAAACAAACAAATGTTGCTTCATTAATGGTGAATCAATCTACGAGTGAGTTTTTTACAAAATGATTCAAACGGACAGGACTTTATCTGTTGATTTTGAGTGCTTTGACAGGTTAAATTAACTAGTGATGAATCTTTATCTTCTGGTGTAGATTTTTGAGTCAAGAAGAAATAATCCTTTAATCTCCTTCTCCAAAAGGGGGAAAATGAGAATTTTTTAATATTGGGGATGGACCCTGAAAGTACATAGTTCGGATATAATAGGTTCATTTTCTGAAGAGGTAGTAACAAGACTTAAAAGGGATTTTAAGAAGTCTTTGAATTTTTCGTGGGAAATTTGAAGAACTCCAAGAGCGATTTTGGTCAGACCTTGCATGGTGAGCTTATATCCTGCCTATGGGTTCTAAAAATATTCAAATAGGAGTGGATCAATTCGCCTTTGATTTGAGGAATGCATATAAACACGTAAGACAGTTATATCACATAACAGTTCATAGTGCGTCCTATACAGATATGTGACATTTTTATGCCAAAGGTAGGCCTGATGAATTGAAGGATATGCATGTCATTTCTAAATGTTCCATTTCCCTAGAAAATATTATATACAAACCAATTAAATTAAATGGGGATACAGAATGAGGGAAAAAGGAATGTACATCAAAAATCAGTCTCACGCAGAGGTACAATCCTAAACTAGGCCGCCGTGGCTGGTCTTTCATTCTCAAACTTCTTGTACTTCTTGAAATTCCGAACGCCTTTTGGATGGCAATCTACCCTTGATAATCAAGAACTATCTAAAAATTTCCAACTCTGGGGGAGAATGGTTCGTACAACCCGACATCAAATCCTTCAATTAAACACATAAGGGATGATTGTTCTTTCGGGCCGTGGGCCTTTTCGAACACAAGGTGGTCTTACTAATGAACCTGATACCCCTTGGATATCGGATCAACCTGGGTCAATGCCTAAGCAAGGGATTTGGTTTCACTCTACATTAGGTGACTAGAGTTGGTTTATTGAAAATGACCGGGAACCCGGACGGACAACCGCGGGCTAAAATAACAAGTGACCATTAACCGATCGCGGGTCAACTACTTCACTCGTCTGTCTTGAGAAATTAGGTTTTTAGTGAAGAACGATTTCAAATACTTGTATAATTGCCTTTTTACCCCTAATGCAGTATAATGTTTTGCCAAGAAAGGCGGAAGATGCCATGAACAGTTTATAATTGCGAAAAGTAAACAAGTAAGGATAGCAATAAGGTTACTAATTATTATAATCTGAATAGTTAGTCAAATAAGTTAGTAAAATATAAGGTTAGAATCTAGTTGAAAAATCCCCAGCAGAGTCGCTATTTCTGTTTTTGGGAAAAATGGTTTATGTTTCGACTTTAAAAATCATTTCAAAAGTCTAGTTAAAGTTTCAAAACAAATTTCAAATAAAGAAGAGTCCTCACTTAGTTTAATTTAAGGAAAACTAAGAAAAACTTGTAAAATTTCTAAAGTCTTTAAAACAGTAAAAAAGATTTAGAAAGTAAGAGATTAAGTGTAAGAGACTCTTATTAATGTTTTTAGAAGGGTTTTACGGCACTAAAAACATCCGCTAACTCGCGGTTATCCGAACTTGTTAAAACGAACTTACTTGATGGAATTTTAAAAAGAAAGATCCATTTGTTTTTGAAAACATGAGAGAAGATTTAAATATTTCAAAATGATTTGGGAGAAACATAAAGAGAAAACATGCTTATCTCTAATAATTAAGGCATAAGGCATTTTACTAAAGTAAATGAAATGAGTTTGAAATGCATGATAACGATTTGGAAAATAATGAATTCATTTCAAGAAAAATAACAAGTATATTTTTACCCTTGAAACTTAAGGAAACATTTTTATTTTTTTAATTGCGAAAGTGAGAGAAAACATTCCCTTGTTTCGAAATTGAAGTCGTTGTTTGAGGGAAATAGTAGGCATGCTTTGTATTTTAGAGCTTTAAGAAAAATATTTTTCATGTAGACAAGTAAATTTTAATGAAAAGCGTTTAAACAAGAAAAGTTTTTCGTTTGAGGATTTCAACTAAGTTAAATAAAATGTTAGAGTCAAATGAGCACACAAATAATTCCTAAAATTTATACAAAGTAAATTAAAAGAAAGGGAAGAAGTTTAAGCTTTTAGCTTAATCAACTAATATCAGGCTCGCCTGGAATCTTGTCCCAAATTTGTATTTTTGGTCTTTAGGCCCATCTGCTATGAACTGCTGGACTCTTGGTCCAATTCCACGAAACTCTGGCCCATTTTGGGTGATTCATGTTGTTGACTAATTCAAGCTTTTTCCCAAGCATTTTTGGGTTATTGTTTGGGCTTGACTCGATGAAGTTGGTCGGGTTTTAACCCAACACGTATATACACTGGGAGAATGAATCTCGAATAGTTCATGAAAATAAAGAAACAATAACGATCAATGAATTGTTACAACTAGTTGTCATGGAACAAGGCCATAACAGACAAATAAAATTCTATCTGTTGACCTTTGACAGTTTATTCATTTTAAGTTTTTCAACCAAACAATAGGAAAAATTGTTTGAAACTTCATGGGTAAAGCTGAACCAAAACAAGGATTCTTCACACAATATAATGGGACCGATATCAAGAATTTTATCAACCAAATTTGAATACATGAACCAAGACTCTAAATAGAACTAAACGAGAGAAAGTTTACTCTTTTTAGTACTATTCTAGCAAATCAAACAAACTTAGCAAATAAAATACATGTCCTTTTGTTACCAAGAACGGCAGCGAGATTAAATAGTAAGAAAACCAGAGTCTTATACTTGTTCAAAGAATCAACTTGTTCAGACGAAGAAACAGTTAATTAATCATTAGGGTGCATTGAATATATATAGAGATGTGTTTCAAGCCAAGGAAATAAATGATCACTCCTAAATGTTCATGCTCCACACCACACAAAACACAAACTCAACTTCTCGTTTAACAAAGTTAAACCAACTGACTACCAACCATCATATTAGTTCAAAAGAAAACACATATGAAATGTACTAGCTATAACTAGGGGTGGAAAAATTGAACCCAACCTACCCAACCCGAACAGACCCATTTAGGTTTGGGTTGATATGTAACCCAAAACGACTTTTGAGAATTCTTGTCAAAATATTTTTAAAAAACTTTTTTTTGATTTTATATGTTATATATTGTTATAATAAAGAAAAAAATAATTTTATTAGGTACTAAAACCTTATAAAATAACAAATAAAGTAATTAAAACTTTGTAAAAATTGAGGGGTTGAGTTATGACCCGTTACTAACCCGTTATCTAACCAGTTTTGACCCAACTCTTTTCGCCCAAATAAATTTGGGTCGGGTTGGGTCTTGACCCATTTTGACCCGCCCAAATTTAACCCAACCCGCCCAATTGCCACCCCTAGTTATAACTTAAAATAACAAATCCCTTGAAGTAATTTTAATCGAAAGCCAATTCTTACTAAGTATAATACACAAATCTAGAACAGAAAACTTGATTTTAGGTTCACATGAACGAGATATGGTGGTGAATATGCTTAAACACATCAGACCCAAGAACTAAAGTAAAAGTGACAGGACCAAATAAACATACATGAAGCTATCAAAGGAAATGCTTTTTCCTATCATGTTAATGATTAAAAGAACACAACACATTCAAGGTTGTTTTTTCCAGATTCTACAGACACATTCGACTTTCAAGTAACGAGAAGGGATTATGCAATTAAACATGGTTCAGAGGAGAGCGAAACAAATTATTTTTGAAAAATTCGTGCATCTCAATACGAACTGTGCGACGACGCTCAGTTAACAATACGTCTAAAGGAGCAGCTTTGACTTAATAGTATCCAGACATGACAAATAAAGGATGAAAGCAAGGGAATGGAAACCAAGTTTTAAACTAAATCAAGTAGCCACAGAAACATTAAGCTTACACGTATAAAGGTTGATTCATGATCATCAAAACACAACCAGACTATATGATTCATTTAAAATGAAAAAGACTAAGACGTTGAACTACTAGGTTCTTAAAACAATGATAGTTTGCAACATTTGGCCAGAATTTGAACTATAAGGCATAAAATTGTCACGACCCAATTTCTCGGTCATGATGGCACCTACAACCCCCGGTAGGTGAACCAATCCTCGTCGCCCAGAACAGTTAGCAATGAGCTACTATCTAACAAATAAGGGAACAAGACGAAGAGAACAGATTAAAAGGAATATAAATATATACATATGTGGAAACTAAACTAAACCCCAAGACCTGGTATCATAGTATAGAGCCAAACTACATATATGGAGTGCAAATAAACAAAAACTATATATACAGATGTCTCTGAATGGTAATAGAGTACATGAAGCAATAGATAAACTAAAGCTAAGCTCTGATCGCCAAGAGCTCACCCTCAGTCTGGAGTAGTCCCCAACAGATCTCCAATCACGAATCACAGCGATCTAACGGCGATGGCCCATGCTAGGATCTGCACCCAAAGATGCAGGGGGTAGGGGTGAGCACCAAATGCGAAGCATAAGGTACCCAATAGGTATCATAGGCCGACAGGGCACATATAAGATAAAAGCATAGTAATAGACAGAATTGAAGCAAGCAGTCACAGAAATCAACGAAAGGTACACAGGAACTAGCCCAGAGGGAAATCAACAGAACCACATGTGAGGCTAGTAAGCAGAATATTACACACCATAGGCACAGGTGAAAGTAAGAAACAACGCACCTGGGGTCCTTGCAACAACAGTGTATACAAAATAAGTTTACGAAATGGACGGTATACTGGTAACCTCAAGTGTAAGAAGAAGACAGAAAGAGTAACGATAGGCATGCTCAGAGACATGAATCAAACTCAACTAATCATATCAATTTCCAATCCAGAAACTAACAGTCTAGCAGTAACCAATTTTATAATTAACCGTAATAGGGAACAATTCTGTAAGTAAATAGCAAAAGTCTACCTACAGTCCCCCGGCCGCCCATACAACCGAGGAACACAAACAAGTGAAAACAAACCCTCCGGCATCCCATACTACCGGAGCGTACAATCAACAAACAA
>QJPP01002412.1:0-259278 GCA_003996215.1 Jaltomata sinuosa
GCTCTGGATCTGATCAATCAAAGTAGAACGAACCTCAACACTGGCGAGAACTCTGCTAGGATCCGACAAGTCAAGCCTAACCAAACGGTTAGCCAAGGACTGGATGTCCAAGGCCAACGGTCGCTCTGAAACTGAAAGAGAAGCTAGGCTACCCATACTCACTGCCATCCGACTCAAGGCATCTGCTACCACGCTTGCCTTGCCCGGATGATACAAAATAGTGAAGTCATAGTCCTTCAGTAACTCGACCCATCTCCTCTACCTCGAGTTCAACTCCCGGTGACTCGTGATATACTGAAGACTACGGTGATCGGTGAAGATATCACAGTGAACTCCATATAGGTAATGCCTCCAGATCTTAAGCGCGAAAACTACCGCCGCCAACTCTAAGTCATGAGTGGGGTAGTTGCGCTCGTGAACCTTCAGCTGCCTCGATGCATATGCTATTACTCGACCCTGCTGCATCAACACACAACCAAGACCAACCCCAGAAGCATCACAATACACGGAGAAGCTATGACCCTCAACCGGGAAAGTCAAAATTGGAGCTGAAGTCAATAAGGCCTTAAGCCTCTGGAAGCTATCCTCACACTGATCCGACCACTGAAATGGGATATCCTTCCTAGTCAGCATGGTCAAGGGTGCTGCTATGGAAGAAAATCCCTCAACGAACCGTCTGTAGTAACCTGCCAACCCAATAAAGCTGCGAACCTCAGTAACAGTAATAGGTCTAGGCCACTCACAAACTGCTGAAATCTTTCTCGGATCAACCCTAATCCCATCCTTAGACACTATGTGCCCTAGGAATGCAACTGACTCAAGCCAAAACTCACAATTTGAGAACTTGGCATAAAGCCGATAATCTCTCAAAGTCTGGAGTATAACCCTCAAGTGCTGCTCATGCTCATCTCTACTAGGCGAGTATACCAAGATGTCGTCTATAAAAACTATCACAAATGAGTCCAAATACGGGCCAAGAACCATGTGCATCAAGTTCATAAAGGCTGCGGGGGCATTAGTCAACCCAAAAGACAACACCAGGAACTCATAATGGCCATAACGTGTCATGAATGCTTTCTTAGGGATGTCCTCCGCCCTAATCCTCAACTGATGGTAGGCAGACCTCAGATCAATCTTCGAAAACACGACTGAACCCTGAAGCTGGTCAAACAAATCATCAATCCTCGGCATCGGATACCTATTTTTCACTGTCACCTTATTCAGCTGTCGATAATCAATACACATGCGCATCGACCCATCCTTCTTCTTCACGAAGAGAACAGGAGCACCCCACGGTGACACACTAGGTCTAATAAACCCCTTAGCTAATAGATCCTGGAGCTGCTCCTTAAGCTCTCTCAACTTAGCAAGAGCCATACGGTCAGGAGAAATAGAAATGGGCCTAGTGCCCAGCTCTAACTCAATAGAAAAATCAATATCTCTCTCAGGTGGAAGGCCTGGCAGGTCGGTAGGAAACACATCGAGGAAGTCTCTAACCACAGGAACAGACTCAGGAGAAGTGGGGTCAACACTAACATCTCGGACATATGCTAGATAAGCTAAACACCCACTGGGAAATCAACTTCCTAGCTCGAAGACAAGAGATGATCCCAGATGGTGCATGGCTAACAGAACCCTGCCACACAACCGGGATACACCGGGCACACTTATGGTTATGGTCTTGGGCATAACAATCCAAACCACACGTGAAGGGGAACCAAGTCCATGCCCAGATCACATCAAATCTATCATATCAAAGAATCATCAAATCACCCCAAGTCTCTGAATCACCAACAGATAACATACAGGATCTCACAATCCGATCCGCTACTAAAGAATCTCCTACTGGGGTCGAAATAGAAACAGGAACAGATAATGGCTCACTAGCCAACCCCAAACAAGGCACAAAGTAGGCAGATACATATGAACAATTGGATCCCGGATCAAATAAAGCCATAGCAGACTGATGGCACACAGAAGTCGTACCTGTAATCACAGCATCTGAGGCCTCTGCCTCTGGTCTCCTAGGGACCGCGGACCGCGTAAAACTGACGACGACCTCCACCTGCCCGACCGCCATCCCTACCACCTTCTCTGCCGCGTGGAGCACTACCTCTACTCTGACGACCACCCCCTCTAGCCGTAGGCTGAACTGCTCGTAAAGGCTCGGCCAACTGAATTGTACCCTGCTGAGGGCAATCTCTAGCA
The DNA here is from genome assembly GCA_003996215.1 of Jaltomata sinuosa. Taxonomy (NCBI): domain Eukaryota; kingdom Viridiplantae; phylum Streptophyta; class Magnoliopsida; order Solanales; family Solanaceae; genus Jaltomata; species Jaltomata sinuosa. The sequence continues at coordinate 2,209 of QJPP01002412.1, forward strand.
AAATGACCCATCGCACCACAAGTAAAACAAGCCCCTGACGGCCTACTCAGTCGAGATGAACCAGCAAATCCCGTATGACCACCACGGCCTGATGCCCCAGAAAATGTACCCCTTAAAGACTGGCCACTATAGCCCTGATGGCTGCCCTGACCCTGCTCGAACTAGGTACTACCGAAAGTCGGAAGGGAAGCCTGAATTGGTCGGCTGGACTGACCCTGGTACTGCTGTGGCTGATAACTCCGGCTCCACTGGCCAGGACCTCTACCACCATATCTGGAACCACTATAAACACCCTGATATCAAGGCCTCTTATCTCTGGACCCCTGATCATGTCGCTGTAAGTCCTCCACAGTGCGGGCATAGTCTACGATAGCCTGAAATGACCGACCACTGGCAACTAATATCTCAGCTGGCTGCCTGATCTCTGGCCTCAAACCCCATACAAATCTGCGAATCCTATCAGCATTGGTAGGAATGATCATAGCTCCGAACGGTGCTAGCTGATAGAAACGAGTCTCATACTCTGAGATAGTCGTAGATTCCTGCACAAGGTGAGTAAACTGCTCCCTGCGACGCTCCCGATCACTCTGGGGTAGGAACTTGGCCATAAAGGCCTCATAAAACTCAGACCAGGCTAAAGGAGGTGACGATGGTGGTCTACAAGCAACCTGGGCCCTCCACCATAACTTCGCTGGGCCCTCCAACTGATAGGTAGTATAACCAACCCCGTGAGTCTCCAACAAACCCAAATGATGCAACATCTCCTCACAGGTAGTAATAAAGTCATGTGGATCCTGTCCAGAAGTACCAGCGAACCTCGAGGTGCTAACCTCAAAAACCTACCCAACGCCTTCTGCTCTGACTCTGTCATAGCTGGGCGAGGAGCAAGAGGTTGTGCAACAGATGGAACCGGAATGACCTCCGCACGGGGAGCCATAGTAGCCGGCTGCGCTCCTAAGCTCTGTGCACCCAGGGCTGCCCCCTGAGCGGATGTATGCGCTACCTCTGAAGGCCGCTCTCCAATCATACCCAAAAGCTGTAATAGTAATTCGCGAATATCTGGAGACTGAGCTGCTGCTGGAGCTGGCACAGAAGTGGGCACTGGAGCTGGTGCTGGAGCTGGCGCTGGAGCTGGCACTGGAGGCTCATCTCCGCGTGATGCCGATGATCTCGTACGAACCATCTGCGGAAGAATGAAGTAGAATAAATGAGATCTCCAGAAACTTCAAGGGTTCTACACACGACACAGAAGCAATGAAAGAGTCAAATTCCTAAAATACCCTTGTAGCCTCCCAAAGATTGAGTACGGACATCTCCGCCCCGATCCGCAGGACTCTACTAGACATTGGCTCCTATACCGATGACACCGGTGAACCTAACGCTCTGATACCAAGTTGTCACGACCCAATTTCTCGGTCATGATGGCACCTACAATCCCCGGTAGGTGAACCAATACCCGTAGCCCAGAACAGTTAATAATGGGCTACTATCTAACAAATAAGGGAACAAGACGAAGAGAACAGATAAAAGGAATATAAATATATACATATGCGGAAACTAAACTAAACTACACCCCAAGACCTGGTATCATAGTATAGAGCCCCAACTACATACATGGAGTGCAACTAATCCAAAACAATATATACAGATGTCTCTGAATGGTAATAGAGTACATGAAGCAAAAGATAAACTAAAGCTAAGCTCCGATCGCCAAGAGCTCACCCTCAGCCTGAAGTAGTCCCCAACAAATCTCCAAGCACGAATCACAGCGATCTAACGGCGATGGACCATGCTAGGATCTGCACCCAAAGATGCAGGGGGTAGGGGTGAGCACCAAATGCGAAGCATAAGGTACCCAGTAGGTATCATAGGCCGACTGGGCACATATAAGATAAAAGCGTAGTAATAGACAGAATAGAAGAAAGTAGTCACAGAAATCAACGAAAGGTACACAGGAACTAGCCCAGAGGGAAATCAACAGAACCACATGTGAGGCTAGTAAGCAGAATATACACACCATAGGCACAGGCGAAAGTAAGGAATAACGCACCTGGGATCCTTGCAATAACAGTGTATACAAAATAAGTTTACGAAATGGACGGTATACCGGTAACCTCAAGTGTAAGAAGAAGAGAGAAAGAGTAATGATAGGCATGCTCAGAGACATGAATCGAACTCAACTAATCATATCAATCTCAAATCCAGAAACTAACAGTCTAGAAGTAACCAATTTCATACTTAACCGCAATAGGGAACAATTCTGTAAGTAAATAGCAAAAGTCTACCTACAGTCCCCCGGCCGCCCATACAACCGAGGAACACAAACAAGTGAATACAAACCCTCCGGCATCCCATACTACCGGAGCGTACAATTAGTAATCAACAAACAAGGGTGGAGCCTCGAACAATGAATAATATGATGCATGAAGATCTCAAGTGCCATGGTATCTCTGTATGTACCTCCTCCGGTGCCGATCCGGCCCAGCAGGTAGGTTCCATGGAAGGACACTGCCCGTATACCTCTACTCCATCGTATACCCCTCCTCCGGCACACGCAACCCGTAGCCCCTGGACCGGATGGCAAGGTCCATGGAGGTCCCAGACCCCATACTAAAATTCAGTATCAGAACATGTCGTCCAGAAGCAAGTCCGGTATCAGGATGGAGACCTAGTCTCGAATATGCAATGCCCAGACCCTGTCCAGGACTAAAGTAGTAGGAATATGTCTCAAAAAACCCTCCAAGGGTGCCCGGGGATAACCGGGTCTAAACAGTAAAAAGCCATCTCAGGTGATCGGTCCGACCGAGGCTAAAAATCATCTCAAGTAGCAAGAAAACTCAACTAGCACTCCGGCCCTGCCAAGTCTTGCGTTAATCGTAAAACTGGTGATTTAAATCATAATTTTACTTTTCTTTATCCAGAAATATTCACAAGTTAAATCAAACCATTTCTAAATTATTTCCATCAAACAGGCCCCCCGAGCCATGCAAGGTTAGAAAATAGTGCCAGTACGCCCGAAGACAAAACCATAGTAAAACATGGATAAAACCTCTTTATATGCATGGAAATGGTATGATCACACACAATAGCTGCCCAGCATCTCACAATCAACCTATCGACCCTGCACAGGCCCACAGCTACTCAGCAAGCATAACTATTCTAGAAGGATAATTCTATGCCCGGGACTCGCGGACATTCCCAAAATTCCACCTTCTATGTTCCAGAGTCAACAAGGCCTCACAGGACCACAAGGGTAAATAAAATATATCGGCAAATACTACAAGCAATGGAGGAACAAAAGTAGGCGGACATGAATAAAGCGGTCGAGGTCTGTGGTACCAACCTAATAAACCAACCCAAGGATGCCCATTAATACAATTTTATTCTATATATGCGGAGTCTAGGGAAAATAAACCGTAACCTACCTGTCGTCCGATGACAAGCTGGTAGAACAACGATGTCCAAGCTCGAACCGTTCCGAGAAAATCAAAAACTAAATCGGAATCGGATTTGGGCTTGAATAACTTGACGTAGATAATTGATTTTCTTTCCGAAATTAAACATAACATCAAAATATAATTTCTTCCCCACAATTTCCCTCACTCGTGGGTGTAAGTATATGCATATACTGAAAAGTTTATAAAATAGCACCTCCTCTTCCTATTATGACGAACAGAAGTTGATTTAATATATATGAATCATGAACAAAATGTTCAACAAAGTGAAAGTCTTACCCATTACTTAATCACTTAATTAATTAACCAAAATGCCAAGGCATTAATTAGATGCCACCTATAGTGACAGTAATTGCTGCACCTTCCACTTCACTTCCACGTGGAAGTGGAGTGGCACCACACAATAATTCCATTCCACTAAGTAAGTATTCGAGTATTGCATAAATTCGTGCTATAATAAATATAACTTTTTAAATATACCATAATTCATAGAAAATTATTTTGAATAAAACCTGCTATTATTATAATAATAATTTTTAACATAACTAAATTTACTATCTCCGTTAAAATATTATAATATTTAAAAACTTTATAAAATAAATACATATACAATTATATCGTAACAAAATATTTTTCATAAACCTTTAAAATATTTGAAAAGGCAATAATAATATAATTTTTACCAAATTCAACTTTTGAATAAAATATTTTCAAATACACGCACGATGCTAATAAAATTCTTAAGCTTAAGCTCGTAATTCACCAACGCACGATTTTGATACTCAAGAATTCTCTTGGGATTCTCTCTTATGTTTTATCACTCTTTCGGAACTGAAATGGCATTTTAAAACGTGAAGTTGAGGCTTAAATCGAGTTCAACCCGACCCGGTTCGCGACCCGGTTCGTAACTCATTTTCTGCCAGACAGTCCGCGGTAAAATCGTCATAACTTTTTACTCCAAGATCAGTTGGACGTGAGGTTTTCTGCGTTGGAAACTAGACTCGTAGACCTTCGATTTGGTATTTTGGGGGACTTCTAACTCTTTATATATTGGGAGAAAAGCCCTGAGACATCTTACCCAAAGTTCAGGAAATTTGTTAAAGATCTTACGATTACTTTTGCCGACTTTCTTGACTTCAAAACTTATCATGCGGCCAAACAAATGGCCCCGACACCAAAATACCAGTCTTGACGAGCCTTAAGTGACTTGGGGCCGCTACAAACAAGCTCTAACGGTTCAAGGAAAACGTATACGTGGAAATAACCGGAAGGGTCATTACACTACCTGATACTTGTTTATTTGTTTGGCTACTTGAATTATAGTATCTATGCATTGTTTTATTGGTAGTTTATTCTTTACTAGTGGATGGGGTGAGTTGTTCTTATGAGGTGTTTACCCGGAGTTATAGCTCGTGGGTAATTCTTGTTAGTCTTTTTCTGGTTAGGTTTGTTCTCTATTTTTTTATGGCTCTAGACTTTTGCTAAGTCTTTCCTTTTCAACGGTCCTAGATGGTTGATTTCCTAGGCTATTATCTAGCGTGGTTAGGGGTTCTTGTTTTTGTTTGGTGTTACCTATAGTTGTGCTAAAGTTTGAGCTTCTGTCTTGAGATGAGAGGTGTTGGTTATGCTAGTGAGCTTGGTTTGGTTTTGTTTTTCAGGTGATTAGAGTCGACCCTCTTTATTTGGTTGGTTTAGGAGGTTGGTAGATATGTGGGTTATTCCCATTGTCTTCCTCAGTTTCTTGTGTGGTTGAGTTGTCTTATTATTTTCCCTAGTTCCAGTTGGAGTGATTTTTTATCGTAGTTCTCTGGTTGAGCTTTTGAGTGAGACATGGTTGTTAATTTCCGATAGTAGCATCTTGGCTAAGTATTGGCTATAGTGATCGTGGTTGAGCTATGATCGTAGTATTTTGATTAAGTTAGGCATTCGGTCTATCCTTTCATGCCCAATTGGGTATAACCTATTTAGGGTAGGAGCTACGGGGATAGCTTTCGGTTTTAGATGAGGAAGATCTTGTTGGGTTTGGTGTATCTTCAGAAAGGGTTTTCATTGGGTTTGGAAAAAGGGGAAGCTGGCTATTTGGCCATGGTTATGTGTTCTAGTAGTTGACTAAGGTGGCGACTTAAAGGTTAGTATATGAGGATATGGTCAACTTGTGCATTTAGAGCCTAGAGGGCTCCGGTTCCTAAGTCTTCTTTGGAAATATATGGGTTCGACAGAGGCAGTGGTTAGTAAAGCAGGATTGGGTTTCAAACGCATGGGCTAGCAAACTACTCCAGATAGTTAATGGTTGGTTCTTTCATTTGAAGTGTCTTGGGTTGGAAGCCATTGAGTTCGAGAAACTTAGCTTACCCATTTTCTGTTATGGGGTGAAAGTTGGCCTTGGACACCTATTCCTTGGCTAACCTATGAGTTAGCCTAGACTTTCTAGATTTCGGCGATGTTCCAACTAGTACAAAGTTCCTTCTACCATGGTTGGACAGGCTCAGCGATGTAAGTTCGAGATTCAGTAATGGCGTATGCTTTATGTGATCAGGTTGTGTAGGTTTAGGCTAGCGAGGCTAATTTGAGTTCTCTTGATACTTAGGGACTGGTGGTCACCATCCATTCCCCAGGAGTTTAAAAGCTTGCTTAGTTGATTCTTAAAGGTTGCCTTTTATGTGGAGTTTCAGTGTTGGTTAGACTCGGCAATGGTGGACCAGAAGTTCGGTGTGTTATATGTTTCAAGGGTTGTGGTTTTGTGTGCTGATAAAGTAGAGCGGTTATTTCGAGCCAGAGAGGGGAGTTGATGGTGTATACAAAATGTCTAGTACTAGATGGTGACTTCGGACCTGAAATACCCTTTTTTGCCTTCGGGGTGTTTTGACTTGATATTCGTGGCATAGTGGACTTTTTCCTGAGGTGAGAATTAGTAAGGCGATCTCAAGTTTGAATGGCGTTCAAGTATTTAGTGTAGAAGAAGGTACTTCTTAGAGTTTGGAGCCTAGTGATGGTTACGGACTTCAAGGTAGGCTTATCACACTCCTCGCAGGGTTTTGCTTTTTGTTTGGGTCTGGTTGGGCAGGTTGCCCTGGTTTATTCATTTCCAGTTGATTCAAACTTGACACGATGCAACGAATTTGGGTTAATTCTATAGTTTGGATATTTCTCCGTTAACATAAGATATTCATAAATGCCTTTCCTAACTTGGATGTGCAAGCTTCAGTCGGGTTCAAATGGGTTGTTCAGTTGGGTTTAGTTATTAGGTTTGATATTTGCAGAGGTATTCATCCATTGGTCGGTGGTTAGTTGGGGTAAAACTACTACAGTTTTTGAGTATGTGCTTTGGGTTAGTTTTTTGCATGTCAAAAGATAGTAGGCTATAAAAATAGCTTGGAAAGAGTTTGAGAAAAAAAGGTTGATTTATTTGTGGTAGAGTATAAGTGGGAACTATAGATCTCTGGTGAATCAGTTGATGCTTTGTGGATTGTTTGCGTGCTTTATTTGTATGCAACTTCCTACTTGCGGTGCAAAAGGATTCAGTTTAGAATAAAAGGGTTTTATGGATCAAGGGGTTCATGAGTTAGAGTTTTTGTTGTTGGTTTTTCTGGTGAACTTGGTTGTGGTTTCTAAGAGCCAAATTCTGCATGTTTATTACCTTGCTTCTCGGGTTTCGGTGTTGTGTCGGTGCTTTCCGGTTGATATTCTTGAGGTTCAGTTTGGGTTGACAGTCGCTTGGTGTTTTGGAATTTATGTTTAGAATCTAGCATGGAAAGTATGAAGTGTAGGCTTGGTTGACTTTTGTGGTTTTGTTCTATTGTGTGCCATCTAGTCGAGGAGGCAACGCGGGTTGTTCGAGAGAGTAGTGCGGGCTATGTATCCATTGTTCTTAAATCTCTAGTCTTTCCTTCTTTCCTGACTTTCGGAGATGAAAGTCTTTTTAGTAGTGGATGATGTAATGACTCTTTTGGTCATTTACGTGTTTTCACCTTTCTTGTACTGTTAGAGCTTGCCTATCGTAGCCCCAAGTCATTTATGGCTTGCTAGGACCGATAGTTCGGTGTTTGGGCCATATGTTTGGTCTTTTTGGTCGTACCTTGTTTTAGAGCTTTAATATTTTGAAATCATTGACTTCGGTCATCATTCTTGGTGAACGTACTCGAAATCAAATTTCAACAGATCTGTTAGTTGTGGAGCATGGACTTGGGTCTAGTGGGACCTCTGGTAGGGATCCAGGAGCTTTTTAGCTTTAAATTCTCTCTCATTCTGTGTTTTCAAGCCAGTTGGGCTTGTTTGGTTGACTTTGGTCAATATTCTGAGAAGACGGCCTCAGATTAAAATTCCGTCAGTGTCATTAGCTCTGGAATGCGGGGTTTAGGTTAGGTAGTTGGTTGGTTCGGGTCCCGGGTGATTCGGGCTTATTTTGGGTGTTTGGTTGGCATTGGTTAGTGTTCACTTGGGTAAACATTCATGCGATATGACGTCGTATAGAAATTTCATCAATTCGGTTGAGTCCGGAACGTCATTTTTACTGTAATAACACTATTGGTTTCTGAGTATCGGGTTCCAATTGTCCCCGGAATCCCCCCTAGAAGTTTTGGTTGTTGCTGATTTTTGTTGTGTTTGGTGGGTCCGTAATTGCAGAATTTGATCGCATTTGCAGCTACCGAAATTGTGGTGAAATGCCGCATTTGTGATATTTTCGCTACATTTGCGGTATTTTTGCCGCATTTGTGGTATTTGGCCAAAATTGCAAAGTTCTGCATTTTCGATGATTTCTCCGCATTTACGGAGGTCACTATTCATCCGTGCCTTCGCTATTGGGATAAAAGTACCGCAATTGTGGTATCTACTAGATATATTATAAATTAGACCTTCTTCTCTATTTCCTCATTTCCAACTTCGTTTCCACCAACGTTAAAGCTCCCAAACACTAATTTCTTCACTTCTGGCCATCAATTTCTTAGGGAGATATCACCATAGCTTCGTGAGCTCTTTTCCGTCATTAATCCGGTAAGCTTTCTATTAAATACCAACTTTTGTTTCTCTTAAATTCCTTTTTTGATTTCTTGAAGTGGGTGGGCTGTTTTAGCCCGATTTTAATTCCAAAATCATTCGATTTTCTGGGCATGTGCTCCTTTGATCGTGGTGGTCATTCTGTGCTTCTTCATTTTTTTCTTGGATTGCAGGGCCCACAAGCCTGTCAATGACCCAAAATTTGGCCTGGCTATTATTATATGGATATGGGTATCACTAGTATCCTTTTGACGTGTAGATTATTGTGTTGATTGTGATTTCACAATTTGGAGCTTCCCGGAGCAGTTCGAGCCTGGACTACGCCATCTCCATAGATATTAATCAGAGGACAAGTAGGTTATGGCTTTCCTTACCTAGACTCTACGTAGATAGGCTATAAGTGCAATAATTAGCATCCTTGGGTGGGTTGTTATAGGTTGGTACCCCGGGCCTTGTCCGCCTTTTCACTCCATTTATTTTGTACTTGATTATAGTATTCATATCAATATTGTATATTACCCTTGTGGTCCTGTGTGGCCTCGTATTGACTATGGAATATAGATGATGAGTTATTTGGGAATGTCTGCGAGTCCCGAACATAGAGATATCCTTCTGGGCTGGTTATGACTCCGTAGAGTTATTGAGCCTGTGCAGGGCCGATAGGAAATATTTGTGAGCCGTTGGGCTAATATATATTTGTGTTCGAGCATATCATCCATGAAAAAGGTTTTTTGCTACATGTATTATCATGGTTTTGGCTGCAAGCCACTATATACGATTTTCCTAAACTTACATGGCCCCGGGGGCCCATTTTTGGTATACTTGATGATAAAAATCAGATTTTGGATGATTCACACTGGGTTTTGCTACTTATACTAGGCTCTACTGGGTAGATTACCAGACTTGATTTTATTACTTATACTAGACTCTGGTGGGAAGAGCACCAGACATGGTTTTATTAATGATTTTGACCCGGATACACTCTGGGAACCCTTTGAGGGGGTTATTGAGACTTTTATTACTGATTTAGACCCGAGAATACTTCAGGAACCCTTTGAGAGGGTCATTGAAATTACTACTACTATTTTAGACCCGATCCAATTTTAGGCACATACTTCGAGGTTTTGATTCTTTGAGATTTCGCGTTCGTTACTATATGTGGTTAGCGACCTCCATGGGCCTTCCATTCCAGGACCTGGCCAAAGGGCCGAGCATGCCGGAGGAGGGGTGTACGACATATGATGAGGTATAGTAGGCACGTCCTACCACGGTTGCTCATGTCAGAGTACTGGGGGAGGTTCATAAAGAGTTACTATTATCGGTTCCATCATTATCATCATCTTGTATATCACTCAGATTCCACCCTTGTTTGTTGTGTGTTAAGTGTACGCTATGGATGTATGGGCGGCCAGAGGGTTTGTTTTCACTTGATTGTGTTCCTCGGTTGTATGGGCGGCCGTTGGGACTTAAGGTAGATTATATTACTCCTATCATTTCGTAGAGCTTGTTATGGTCCTTGGTTCTTGAGAATTTGTATGTTTTAGCCTGTTGAGGCTCCGAGTTTTGGGATTGAGTATTGAGGGGCTAGTGAGTCCTATATATTTGAGGCTCCATCGTGTATCCTCCGGAGCAGTTGTTATTTATCGAACGTTATTCCTTATCTTGATTCTGAGTAGAACTCTTGGTTCTGGTGGTTTAGTTATTCCATTCTAGGTTGTAAATTATGAGATGGATTCTGGTTCATGCTTATCTTTAGAGTTGGTGTTTTTAGTATGTTTTGGTTACTTTTATGGTTTCTAGTTGATTTTGTTGGGTTACTTTCCTTCTTTCCCTTTTAACATGAGGTTACCGGTATACTGCCACATTCCTGATTCTCTCTCTCTCTATTTATACTATTATTGCAAGGATCCTAGGTTCATCCTTCTTTCTTACACTTGTGTTTTGTGTATATTTATTTTTTGTGCAAGCATTGTTTATTTATAACTCTTGGTTGTCTGTTCTTTATGCTACTTCCTTGTGCTTCCTCTATTATTCTCTGTGACAACTTTTTTTCTATCTGCTATATTACTATTCTTATATCTTATATGTGCTCAGTCGGCCGATGATGCCTACTGAGTACCCATTATTTTGGTGCTCATACTACACTTCCGCATCTTTCTGGTGCAGATATTAGTTGAGCTTTTGCCGTTGATTATATTGGAGACTCGTGCAAATTTAGGGATATTCAAGACTATTGTGAGCGCCCAACGGTCAGGGCTTTACCACATCTAATATTTTATACTGATACTCTTTGTATATTCGGAGATAGTTGTACTTATCTTTTGTTACTTCTAGCACTTGTACCCTATAAGAAGCTTCTGTACTAACGATACCAAGTCTTGGGGTTGGTACAGAATTATTTTAATATATATTTTGGGCTATTGCTTCTGCGTAGTGTTATCTTTATATTATACTTCCACTTATTTTTGTTCATTGTGCGTATTGGTTAGGTAGTAGCTCATTACTAACCATTCTGGGCTATGGGAAATGGTTTGCCTATTGGACGGTTGTAGGTGTCATTATGACCTGAGAAATTAGGTTGTGATAGCTTGGTATTAGAGCTCTAGGATCAATGGTATCATGGTACAGAAGCAAGTGTCTATATAAAGTCTTGCATATCGGTACGATGACGTCTGTATCCTATCTATGGGAGGCTACAGGGCATTGTTAGGAAACGTTTCATCTTCTTGGCTCCTTATCGTGCATTCTGGGCTTTATTGACTTCTAAGAACTTTGGTTGTTTCATTCCTTCTCAGATTCCTAAGATGAGTCCGCTAGGGGGTGATGTCGAGCCTTCTGTGTTGGTTGCTTCAGTGCTTCCGTCAGTGCTACGACTTTAGAGTGAGAGTTTACCACATCAGATAGGGGGTTTTGGGGCCAGCCCAACCTCCAATTAGATTTATAGCAACTACAGCTCTTCAGGACATCGTGGCTAGGACTTTGAGTCCTCCGATGGGTTTTTCAGTACCCGGTTCATCGAGCGGTGCTTCCGCTAGGGTTGATCTTCCAGTTTTTCAGTAGGGTTGTTTTTTAGAGTTGGACTATGAGGCGAGATTTCACGAGATGGTTAGGTGTACTGCTAGGACTGTGCCATCAGAGTTTGATAAGGTTCACATCTTTGTTGGAGGATTGATTTCACCATTTTGTTTGGAGACCAAAAAATTAGTTACAGTTGGGACTACCTTCTTTCAGGTTGTGGATCATGCTTAGGCTATTGAGGGTTTATGCTACGAGGCTTATAGAGGTAGTGCTAAGAAACATCGTCGCCAGGATAGTTTCCGAGGTTCTCAGACTCGAGGTAGGGGATTATCCACCAGGGATAGATTCCATTGCTTCCTATTTACTAGGCCAGTTTTAGTTGCTCCGCGGGTTTCAGAGGGTGGTGGTATAGGACATGTTGAGCTTAGCAGGCATGTTACAGATCAGATCCCTCGAGGTTTGCTTTCAGGTTGTGTAGATCATGGTGGCAGGTCAGGTTCAGTGCAATCTCCTCGCCCTTATATACCTAGTAGGATTTGCTTTCAGTACGGTGTGCGTGCACACTTTGCTAGGGATTTTACCATGATTCCATCTTCCAATATGCAGGTTCAGCAGGTGTTATCTCCCAGGGCTTCAGTGCCATAGGCTAAAGGTGGAGTGCAGGGTATTAGGGGTGGTCCCCAGATGGTTAGAGGTGGCTCTCGTTCCACTAGTTTAGGTAAACGTTATTGTCGGTGTAGTGAGCGTGGGCACTTTGCTAGAGATTGCCCCATGATTGGGTATATTGGTCAGCCTGTTTGTTATGATTGTCGAGGGAATAGACACCTTTATAGAGCTTGTCCCCAGCGAGGGACAGTTGGGCCTTCAACTTCAACTACTCAGTCCAGAGTTAGACCCTGTCAGTCCGATGCCCCTCTTGGTAGGCCCGAGGTAGAGGTTCTTGATATCATTGCTCCAGATAAGACTTTTGTAACCTTCGGCTTGTGATAGTTCTGTTCGCGTGGCGATTCTTTCCTTTCTCTCATTTATTTGCTTATATGCCTACCTGCTACTTGTTTATTTGTTTGGCTACTTGAATTGTAGTATCTATGCATTATTTTCTTGGTATTTTATTCTTTACTAGTGAATGGGGTGAGTTGTCCTTATGAGGTGTTTACCTGGAGTTATTGCTCGTGGGTAGTTCTTGTTAGTCTTTTTCTGGTTAGGTTTGTTCCCTATTTTTTTGTGGCTCTAGACTTGTGCTAAGTCTTTTCATTTGAGCGGTCCTAGATGGTTGATTGCCTAGGCTGTTATATAGCGTGGCTAGGGGTTCCTATTTTTATTTGGTGTTACCTATAGTTATGCTAAAGTTTGAGCTTCTGTCTTGAGATGAGACATGTTGGTTATGCTAGTGAGCATGGTTTGGTTTGGTTTTTTGGGTTATTAGAGTCGACCCTCTTTATTTTGTTGGTTTAGGAGGTTGGTAGGTATGTGGGTTATTCCTATTGTCTTCCTCAGTTTCTTTTTCGGTTGGGTTGTCTTAATATTTTCCCTCATTCCAGTTGGAGTTATTTTTTATCGTAGTTCTCTGGTTGAGCTTTTGAGTTAGATATGGTGGTTGATTTTCGACATTAGCATCTTGGCTAAGTATTGGCTATAGTGATCGTGGTTGAGCTATGATCGTAATATTTTGATTTAGTTAGGCATTCGGTCTATCCTTTCATGCCCTATTAGGTATAACCTGTTTAGGTGTGGGAGCTATAGGGATAGCTTCCGGTTTCAGATAAGGAAGATCTTGTTGGGTTTTGGTGTATCATCAGAAAGGGTTTTCATTAGGTTTGGAAAATGAGGAAGTTGTCTCTTTGCTCGTGGTTATATGCTCTAGTAGTTGACTGATGTAGCGACTTAAAGGTTAGTATCTGCGGATATGGTCAACTTGTGCATTTAGAGCCTAGAGGGCTCCGATTTCTAAGTCTTCTTTGGAAATATATGGGTTCGACAGAGGCAGTGTTTAGTAAATCAGGATTGGGTTTCAAAAGCATGGGCTAGATAACTACTCCAGATGGTTCGTGGCTGATTCTTTTGGTTGCAGCGTCTTGGGTTGGAAGGAATTGAGTTCGGGCAACTTAGCTTATCCATTTTCTGTTATGGGTGACAGTTGGCCTTGGACACCTAGTCATTCGCTAACCTATGAGTTAGGCTGGATATTCCAGATTTCGTCGATGTTCCAGTTAGTACAAAGTTCCTTCTACTATGGTTGGAGAGGCTCAGCGGTGTAAGTTTGAGATTTAGCAGTGGCGTATGGTTTATGTGATCAGGTTGTACAGGTTGAGGCTAGCGAGGCTAATTTGAGTTCTCTTGATACTTAGGTACCGGTGGTCACCATCCGTTCGCCAAGAGTTTAAAAGCTTGCTTAGTTGATTTTTCAAGGGTTGTCTTTTATGTGGAGTTCCAGTGTTGGTTAGACTCGGCCATGGTGGACCAAAGGTTCGGTGTGTTATATGCTTTAGGGTTTGTGGTTTTCTGTGCTAATACAGTAGAGTGGTTGATTCGAGCCAAAGAGGCGAGTTGATGGTGTATACAAAATTTCTACAACTAGATGGTTACTTCAGATCTCAAACACCCTTTTTTGCCTTCGGGGTGTTTTTACTTGATAATCGTTGCATGGTGGAATTCTTCTTGAGGTGAGAATTTGTAAGGCGATCTCATGTCCGAATGGCATTCAAGTATTCAGAGTAGCATCATGTACTTCATAGAGTTTTGAGCCTAGTGATGGTTACATACTTTATGGTAGGCTTACCGCACTCCTCGCACGGTTTTGGTTTTGGTTTGCGTCTGTTTGGGTAGGTTGCCCTAGTTTATTCATTTCCAATTGATTCAAACTTAATACGGTTCATCAAAGTTGGGTTCATTCTATAGTTTAGATATTTCTCCGTTAACACAAGGTATTCATATATGCCTTTCCTAACTTGGATGTGCAAGCTTCAGTCGGGTTCAAATGGGTTGTTCAGTTGGGTTCAGTTATCAGGTTTGATGTTTGCAGAGGTATTCATCTATTGGTCGGTGGTTAGTTGGGGTAAAATTACTAAAGTTTTTGAGTATGTTCTTTGGGTTAGTGTCTTGGATGTCAAAGGATAGTAGGATATAAAAATAGCTCAGAAAGAGTTTGAGAAAAAAAGGTTGATTCATTCATGGTAGATTATAAGTGGGAACTATGGATCTCTGATGAGTCAGTTCATGCTTTGTGAATGGTTTGCGTGCTTGAATTGTATGCAATTGAGGTGCAAAATGATTCAGTTTAGAATAAAAGGGTTTTATGGATTAGGGGGTTCATGAGTTAGAGTTTTTGTTGTTGGTTTTTCTGGTAAACTTGGTTGTGCTTTACAAGAGTCAAATTTTGCGTGTTGATTGCCTTGCTTCTCGGTTTTTGGTGTTGTGTCGGTGCTTTCAGGTTGAGATTCTCGAGGTTTGGTTTGGGTTGGTAGTCCCTTGGTGTTTTGGAATTTAAGTTCAGAATCTAGCTTGGTAAGTATGAAGTGTAGGCTTGGTTGACTTTTGTGGTTTCGTTCTACTGGGTGTCGTCTGGTCAAAGAGGCTACCCGGATTGTTCGAGAGAGTAGTGCGGGCTTTGTATCCGTTGTTCTTAAATCTCTAGTCTTTCCTTCTTTCTGGACTTTCGGAGATGAAAGTCTTTTTAGTAGTGGATGATGTAATGACTCTTTCGGTCATTTACGTGTTTTCGCCTTTCTTGTACTGTTAGAGCTTGCCTGCCATAGACCCAAGTCATTTATGGCTTGCTGGGACCGACAGTATGGTGCCCGGGCCATTTGTTTTGTCTTTTTGGTCGTACCTTATTTTAGAGCTTTAAGCTTTTGAAATAATTGACTTCGGTCAACATTCTTGGTGAACGTACTCGGAATCAAATTTTGACAGATCCGTTAGTTCTGGAGCGTGGACTTTGGTCTAGTGGGACCTCTTGTCGGGATCCAGGAGCTTTTTAGCTTTGAATTCTCTCTCATTCTGTGTTTTCAAGCCAGTTGAGCTTGTTTTGTTGACTTTGGTCAACATTCTGAGAAGACGGCCTCAAATGGAAATTCTGTCAGCGCCATTAGCTCCAGAATGCCGTGTTTATGTTAGGGAGTTGGTTGGTTAAGGTCCCGGGTGATCCGCTCTTATTTCGGGTATTTGGTTGGCGTTTGTTAGTGTTGACTTGGGTCAAAATTCCTCTGAGATGACCTCGTATGGAAATTTCATCAATTTCGTTGAGTCTGGAACATCATTTCCCCTCTAATAGAACTATTGGTTTCTGAGTATCGGGTTCCAAATTTGCCCAGAATGCCCCTAAAAGTTTTGGCTGTTACTGATTTTTGTTGTGTCTGGTGGGTCCGCAATTGCGGAATTTGACCGCATTTGCATATACTGCAATTGCGCTGAAATGTCGCATTTGCGGTATTTTGGCCGCATTTGCGGTATTTTAGCCGCATTTGCGGTATTTTGGCCGCATTTGTGTTATTTTGGCCAAAATTACAAAGTTCTGCATTTGCGGTGATTTCTCCGCAGAGGTCACTCTTCATCCGTTCCTTCACAATTGGGATAAAAGTACCGCAATTGTGGTATCTACTGGAAATGTTATAAATTAGACCTTCTTCTCTATTTCCTCATTTCCAACTTCGTTTCCACCATCGTTAAAGCTCCCAAACACTAATTTCTTCACTTCTGGCCATCAAATATTTGGGGCAAACTCACCATAGTTTTGTGAGCTCTTTTCCGTCATTGATCCGGTAAGCTTTCTGTTAAATTCCAACTTTTCTTTCTCTTAAATTCCGTTTTTGATTTCGTGAATTGGGTGGGATGTTTTAGCCCGATTTTAATTCCAAAATCATTTGATTTTCTCGGCATGTGCTCCTTTGGTCGTGGTGATCATTTTGCGCTTCTTCATTTTTGGCTTCGGATTGTAGGGCCCACGGGCCCATTAATGACTCGAAATTTGGCCTGGCTATTATTATACTTATATGGTTATCGTTAGTCTTCTTTTTGCTTGTAGATTATTGGTTTGATTCTGATTTCACAATTTGGAGCTTTCCGGAGCAGTTCGAGCTTGGACGACGCCATCCATGCAGCTAATCGTTGGACGACAAGTAGGTTATGGATTTCCCTACCTAGACTCTGCGTATATAGGCTATAACTGTATTAATTAGCATCCTTGGGTGGGTTGTTATAGGTTAGTACCCCAGGCCTTATCCGCCTTTTCTCTCAATTTATTTTGTACGTTGATTGTATTATTCATATCAGTATTGTATATTACCCTTGTGGTACTGTGCGGCCTCGTATTGACTCTGGAACATAGATGGTGAGTTATTTGAGAATGTCTCCGAGTCCCGGACATAGAGATATCCTTCTAAGCTAGTTATAACTGTTGTAGATTTGTTGAGCCTGTGCATGGCCGATAGAAATATTTGTGAGCCATTAGGCTAATTTATATTTGTGTACGAGCATATCATCCATGAAAAAGGTTTTTCACTGCATGTTTTATAACGGTTTTGGCTGCGAGCCACTATAGACGGTTTTTCCTAAACTTACATGGCCCCGGGGGCCCATTTTTGGTATACTTAATTATAAAAAAATGGGATTTTGGATGATTTCACACTGGGTTTCCCTACTGATACTAGGCTCCACTGGGTAGAGTAGCAGACTTGATTTTATTACTGATACTAGGCTCTGCTGGGAAGAGCACCAGACTTGGTTTTATTAATGATTTAGACCCGAATACGCTCTAGGCACCCTTTGAGGGGGTTATTGAGTCTTTTATTACTGATTTAGACCCGAGTATACTTCGGGCACCCTTTGATAGGGTCTTTGAGATTACTACTATTGTTTTAGACCCGATCCAATTTCGAGCACATACTTCGAGGTTATGATTTTGTGAGATTTCGCGTTCGTTACTGTATGTGGTCAGTATCTCCATGGGACTTCCATTCCAGGACCTGGACAAAGGCCCGAGCATGCAAGAGGAGGGGTATACGACGTAGGATGAGGTATAGTAGGCACATCCCACCATGGTTCCTCCTGCCGAAGTACCGGGGGAGGTCCATACAGAGTTACTATTATCGGTTCCATCATTATCATCATCATGTATATCACTCAGATTCCACCCTTGTTTGTTGTGTGTTCAGTGTATCCTCTGGTTGTATAGGCAGCCGGAGGGTTTGTTTTCACTTGATTGTGTTCCTCGATTGGATGGGCGGCCGTTGGGACTGTAGGTAGATTATATTACTCTGATCGTTTCATAAAGTTAGTTATGGTCCTTGGTTCTTGAGAATTGGTAAGTTTTAGCCTATTGAGGCTCTGAATTTTGGGCTTCAGTATTAAGGGGCTAGTGAGTCCTATATCTTTGAGGCTCCATCGTGTGTCCTCCTCAGCAGTTGTGATTTATCGAACGTTGTTCCTTATCTTGATTATGAGTAGAACTCTTGGTTCTGGTGGTTTAGTTATTCCATTCTAGGTTGTAAAATGTGAGATGGATTCTGGTTCATGCTTATCTTGAGAGTTGGTGTTTTTAGTATGTTTTCATTACTTTTATACTTCTAGTTGATTTTGTTGGGTTGCTTTCCTTCTTTCCCTTCTTACTTGAGGTTACCAGTATACTGCCACATTCCTGATTCTCTCTCTCTCTATTTATACTATTGTTGCAAGGATCCCAGCTGCGTCCCTCTTTCTTACACCTGTGTTCTGTGTATATTTTTTTCTGTGCTAGCATTGTTTGTTTATAACTCTTGGTTGTCTTTTCTCTGTGCTAGTTCCATGTGCTTCCTCTATTGTTCTCTATGACCACTTTCTTGCTATCCGCTAAATTACTATTTTTATATCTTATATGCACTCAGTCGACCAATCATGCCTACTGAATACCCGTTGTCTTGGTGCTCATACTACACTTATGCATCTTTCTGGTGCATATATTAGTTGAGCTTTTGTCATTGATCGCATTGGAGACTCGTGCAGATTTTGGGATATTCGAGACTAGGGTGAGCGCTTGACGGTTGGGGCTTGACCACATCTAATATTTTGTACTGATACTCTTTGTATATTCAGAGACAATTGTACTAATCTTTTGTTACTTCTAGCACTTGTACTCTATTAGAAGCTTCTGTACTATCCATACCAAGTCTTGGAGGTTGTGTAGTATCATTTGTATATATATTTCGGGTTATTGCTTCCACGTTGTCTTATCTTTATATTCTGTTTTCGCTTATTTATGTTCATTGTGCGTATTTGTTAGGTACTAGCCCATTACTAACCATTCCGGTCTATGGGAATTGACCTGCCTATTGGAGGGTTATAGGTGCCATCATGACCTGAGAAATCTGGTCGTGACACTTCCAATCCATGGATGAAAGATAAAATTCATTTGTGGTCCTATCATATTCATTAATTAATATTGTATGGAGTTCAAACTCCTTCTCATAATCTTATTTTATTTTTCCAAATTTGCAAATAGGTTAGTTTTCTTTTTCTCCCATAGGTCCAGGTTTAAAGTCTCCCCCCTTGTAATAATTGCGTACAAAATTCCATTCTTCCATTTCGCTGGATTTAAGTATTCAAAATCATAACAATAGCTGATTTGTTGTGTCCTTTATTTAGTGCATGAGGTGTTAAAAGATCAAGTTTACGAGATTTTATTTGGTACAAAACACTGCTGAAATATTGTGTTTAGGAGCTAATAATATTTGAAGAGATGTGCAAATACTCTCCTTTCTCGTTGCTTTCTTGAATTTCTTTTTTTTTTTTCAAAAAAAACAATGAACCATTTGTTTGGCAGTAGTATGCAGTGATTTGGATTACCTGGACATTTTTTTATGTGTGAATAACGTTTAGCCTATTATTGAGTGAAAACCCGAAATGATTCAGTTCTACATTTATTTTCATTTCATTTTAACAAGGTAGTTTGAAACAACCATTTGAGATGGCTTTCTAAACAAAAATATTTATGCAGTAGCTTCTAAAAGAAAAAAGATTGTTTTTCTTTGGCCCTTTTATGCATTTATAAATTTCTAATGAAAAAAAAAAGGTCAGATCTTGATTAAAATAAGCTATACTTGGCTTTCCTCTTTTTCTATGTTAACAAACATTATTCAAACGATATGTTCCTTGTTTTATTGAATTAGTAGGATGATCCTATCATAAAGCTTGTGCATTTATTCAAATCTTTAAACCCGTCGTTGTTACATGGAATGTTGCATTAACATGTAATAGTCAAGCCATTATTTGGAACCTTGATTTGAGATTTGATTTGTTTTCAAGATGAAGATAAAATAATCGTAGCCCATTGTTCTTATTAAGCTCAGATTCTCTTAGAAAAGGCCAATTTCTTACATTCGTTTTGAAGTAAAAAATATGAAAATGTGCTAAAAAGTAAATGTGTTCAGTTCTGCCTTTCTCTCTTCCCTTTTTATGACTGAACATGATTTCCCATCTTTTATTTCAATAAATAGCTTCCAAAGGTCAGTTTGTTATGTGATAAGTGTAAGGATGTTAAACTGATTAGCTCTCCTTTAAATTTGGTTTAGCTTTCATTGGTTAATATGTGATTTGAATACTAATTCCTTATCCTTTTTTAATGCATGAAATTCCTCCCAATGAGTCCAAATTGGAATTCATCTCCCTGCATCTTCTCGTTGGGGCTTCTAAGCACAACACTTCCTGGTCTACCTCTTTCAAGGCCCCCAAAGGGGTTAAAATTCAAAGTCAATAAGAAAGAAATAAGTGTGTGGCCTAAGTGCTATACACAAGTGAAAGGGAAGCTAAAATACAAGTTGAAGACGAAGAAGAAAATGGGCTTAACCCAATATATTGTTAGTCCAAAATGGACAATTTGTAGGAGTTTGGGCATAAGTGCCTAAACCCAACTTCTTTCTTCTCTTTTAAAATATTTGTATAATTAAGACTTTTGTAAAACAATAACTCTTTTATTAACTTAGTTAAAATACCTTCAGAGTACCATATTTTTTATGTGCGGATTTATAAATCAATTTTTTTGGAGATATTATCATTAAGTTCTACTTACAAAATCTCGTTTAAAATGCTACCAAAAATGATTCTCTCCTTTACTTGTCAAACAATTTTCCATGATTTTCAAATTTAGTCAAATAATATAAGTTAGAAAAATAGTTGGAGAACCACAAGTTAGCGGACATTTCAAATGCTTTCAAATTCTTCTCGAAATGTTAATATGAACTTCTTACTCAAAATCTTAAAATTGAAGTCTTTAAGTATTTTTGAAAGGTTTTCTTAATTTCCCTAAATAATTAAGTGGCGACTTTGTTTTAATTAAATTTGGAGATTTTTTATAAGTTTTTGAGTTTAATTCAAGTCAAAGCCATTTAAAAAATGAAGTTGATTTTTCTTTTCAAAAAGAAGTGAAAATGCGATAAAACAACAGCAACCAGCTGCCACCAGCCTAGCCCACAAGAAACAGAACTCTGACGGACCCTCGGGAATGCATCTAGGGTCTCACGAAAACAAACGACCGGAGCTATTCAACTAGAATGGCATTCCGGACTCAATGGAGTCAAAGAAAATCCCATCGGAGGTTGATTTAATGAAAAGTGGGCCCCGCACCCAAAGATCAACCTTAGGCCAACTATTTCCAAAATGAAACCCAATGGCCAAAAATAAGTCTAAAAGCCTTAGGACCTGAACAAATGGCCCCTTTAGCCTAAACTCGACGTTTCGGATCTAACAGGGATGACAAAATTTCCATCTGAGGTTGTCTTCTCCAAATATTGATCAAAGTCAACTTAGAAAGCCCAACTGGCCTAAAAACACAGAACGAGAGAGAATTTAAAAGTGAAAACCTCCCGGATCCCGACCAAAAGTCCTACTAGACCAAAGTCCATGCCCCGGAGCTAACAAAATTTTCGAAATTAGATTTTGAGCGCAGTCACCAAGAATGTTGACTGAAGTCAACAATTTTAAAAGCCTAAAGCTCTAAAACAAGGAACGGCCAAAAAAAAATCAAAAAAATGGCCCAGGCACCAAACTACCCATCCTAGAGAGCCATAAATGACTTGGGGCCACTAAAGGAAAGCTCTAACAATACATAAAAGGAAAAAACATGTAAATGACCAGAAGGGTCATTACGTCATCCATTACTAAAAATACTTTCATCCTCGAAAGTCAGGAAAGAAGGAAACACTAGAGATCTAAGAATAGTGGATATGAAGCCCTCACTACTCTCTCGGACAACCTGCGTAGCCTTCTCGACCAGACGACACCCAACAAAATAGAACCAAAGAAAACCACCAGGCTTAAAACCCATTACTACCCAAGCTAGATTCCAAACTCATTCTCCAAAACTCCAAAGATCTGCCAACCCAAATTGAACCTCTAGAATCTCAACCAGTAAGCACTGACATAACCTCGAAACTAGAGAAGCAAGGTGACCAGCACACAGAACTTGAATTTTTGAAACCACAACAAAGTTTACCATAAAAGCCATCAACCCAACTCTAACTCATGAACCAGCTGTTCCGCAAAACCCTTTTATTCTGAACTGAATCCTTTTGCACCACCAATAAGAAGCTTCACATAAGTCGAACACTCAAACCACCCTCGAAGCATCAATTGACACACCAGAGATCCTTAGTTCCCTCTTATACTCTACCACGAACGAATTCGCCTTTATTGCTATAGTCAAGCTAAAGTCTACTAGCCTTTGGCATCCAATATAACAATCCAAAGAATATAATCAAAAGATGGAGTTAACTGTCTCAACTGGCCATCAACCAACTAATGAATACATTTTCTAACATCAAACTCGATAACTGAACCCAACTGAACAACCTATCTAAACCTAACTGATGTTTTGCACACCATGGTTAGGAAGGCCATGCATGAACACCCTGTGTTGATGGAGAAACTTCCAATCTATAGAACGAACCCAACCCCGCTAATTCTTGCCAAGCCTAAATCAACTAGAAGCAAATGAACCAGGGAAACCTTCCTAATAGAACCAAACCAAAGCCAAGACCCTGCAAGGAGTGTGGTAAGCCCACAACAAAATCCGTAATCATCAACTAAGCTCCAAACACTAAGAAACATTGCTTCTACTCCAAATACGTAAACACCATTTGGGTTTTAAATCGTCATACTAATTTCATCCCAGAAAGAAGTCCACTACACCGCGAATATCAACTCAAAACACCCCGTAGGCAAGGGAAAGGGTGCCTGAAGTCCAAGGTCACCATATAGATATAGAAATGTTGCATAAACTATCAACTCACCTCTTTGGCTCGAATTAACCGCTCTACTGCATCAGCACACAAAACCACCAACTTTGAAGCATACAACATACCGATCTCTTAGTCTATATCGGTCGAGTCTAACAAACACTGGAACCCCACATCAAAGACAACCCCTGAAGAATCAACTAATTGAGCTTTCAAACTATCCGCAAATGAAGGCGATCATTAGTCTCAAAGTACCATTAGAACTGAAAATAGACTCACTAGTCTTAACCTACACCACCTGATCAAGTACAACACACAACTTTTGAATTTTAAACTAACGCGGTGAGTCTATCCAACCATGGTAGAAGGAACCTCGTACTTTCTACACACTGAAATCTGGAATGTCTAGCCTAACTCAAAGGTTAGCCAAGGACTAGGTGTACAAGTCCAACTGTCACTCCACAACTGAAAATGAGGAAGCTAAGTTGTCTGAACTCATTGCCTTCAAACCCAAAAAGCAGCAATTGAAGATAATTAACCACAAACCATCCATAATAGTTTGCTAGCCCATGTGTTTGAAACTTAATCTCAATTTCCAATCAATGCCTCTGTTTGAACGCTTAAGTAGACCCATACACTATCGATGAACATTCAGGTACCGGAGCCCACTAGGTCATGGATACACAATTTCCTCAATCTGTAGATGCTATTGAAACTTGGTTCCCCAAAGAAAATAACAAGAAAGCTAAAGTAGATGCAACAAGCTCCCTAAGGTAGTACTAAAAATGACCACTACCTCAATCTCAAACTAAAAGGAATTCTGATCTCGAATCTATCAAAGGAAATAAAACCACCACCTGAAGTCGGTAGATGCATGTATCCAACACATAAGCTAAAGCAAACTCTTAGTCATCATCTCAGTCAACTACAAAAACATATAAGCATGCACTCGGAGTCACCTCCCTCATTTTTCAACTAAACAAAACATTTCCTTAGCATATAGTGAACCTTACAAACTCCTTCTCAAATAAAACCTGGAGCGATTCCCTTAGCTCTTACATATATGTTATCAACACTTAGTAAGGCAGGAGAAGAATAGGCTGGATGCCCAACTCACCCATAATGTTACGAATACAACTAAACCACAATGTCATACTCAAACTTGATTCTATTAACAAAAACTTGGGAGAGCAAGAAAGGAAATCAACCAGATATAGAACAAGAGGAAAACATGAAAGAAACCCATACCAGCTAACTTACCAAACCAAATAGCTAAAGAAGGTCGACTCTAATCACCCGAAAAAAAAGAAGCCAATACGTGCTCACTAGCATAACAAATACCTCTCAACTTAAGATAGAAGCCCAAACTCTAGCATAACCACCGATAACACTAAACCAATACAAGAACTTCTAGAATGCTAGATAACAGCCTAGGAAACAACCATCTAGGATTGCTCGACCAAAAAAGGCTAACTAGAACTACCCGCGAGCTACATCTCCTGATAAACACCTATCAATGCTAACTCACCCCATCCACTACTAAAGAATAAACTACTAAGAAAACAATGCATAAGCACTACAACTCAGGTAGTCAAACAACTAATCATTTAGCAAGTAGATATATAAGCAAAAAAGCAATTAAAGGGATGGAATCATAACACAAATAGTATTATCACAAGTCGATAGTAACAAAAGCTTTACCTGGAGAAACGATATCAGGAACCTCTACCTCTGGCCCACCAAGAGAGTCATCAGACTAACGGGATCTAAATTTGGACTGTGTATCCAAAGCTGAAGGCTCAACCATCCCGCGCTGGGGAAAATATCTAAGAGCCACAATCGTCACAACCAAGAAAGTCTTGCCCTGACGTATGGTGCCGATCGACTCTAGATGGATATCTAAACCGCCTGGCTGACAGCCACCTCTAACAATCTGAGGACCACCCCTACAACCATGCACACTACTTCTCACTGCCTAGGGACCACCCCTATTACCCTGCACTCCTCCTCTAGCCGGTGGTACTGGATCCCTGAGAGATAACACTTGCCGACCCTGCTGACTGGAGGGTGGGATCATAGGGCAATACCTAGCAAAGTTACCATGCACAGCTCACTGAAAGCGTATCCCACTGGGTACACAAGGGCGAGGAGATCTCAGTGAACCTGACCAACCACCATGTCCTACATAACCTAAAAGCAAACCTCGATGAATCTATTCCGTACACTGTCCACTACACTCAACATACCCTGTACCACCACCCTCTGCAACCTGTGGAGTAACAAAAACTGGATGAGTAGATATGAAGCAATGGAACCTATCTATGGTGGAGAACCCGCTACCTCGAGCTTGAGAACCTTGGGAATTATCATGGCGATGACGTTTCTTAGCACCACCTCCATAAGTCTCATGGAATAAACCCTCGATAGACCAAGCATGATCAACTACCTGGAGGAAGGTCATCCCAACTATAGCTAAGTGCTCGATCGCCAAACAGATTGGTGAAATTAAACCTCCAACAAAGCTCTGAACCGTATCAAACTCTGATAACGCAGTCCTCACACTACATCAAACCATCTTATGAAATCTCTCCTCATAATCCAACACCGATATACTACCCTACTGAAGAATAGGAAACCTAACTCTAACTGAAGCAGTGTTCAAAGAACCGGGTACTACCTTACAAAAAGGCACTGAAACTCCCATTGGAGGACTCAGAGTCGTAGCCATGGTGCCCTGAAGAACTAGGGTAGAATGAAACTCTACAGAGGTTGGGCTGGCCAAACAACCCCTTTCTGATGTGGCAAACTCTCACCCTTAAATCCTGGCGCTAACGTAAGCACTTAAGCAAAAGGCACAGAAGACTCGACATCACTTGTTGTTGCACTCATCTTAGGAATCTGAGAAGGAATGAAACAATTGAAGTTTAGAAGTCAATAATGCCAAGAACACACAAGAAGGATCTAAGAAGATAAAACTTTTCGTAACAATGGCTTGTATTCTCCGCAGATTAGATACGAATATCATCGTACCGATCCATGAGACTCTACTTAGACACTTGCTTATGTACGAACACACCAGTGAACCTACTCTCCAATACAAAGCTGTCACGAGCCGATTTCTTAGGTCGTGATGTCACCTACAACCCCTGAGAAGGAGAACCAATTCACGTAGCCCAGAACGTATAGTAATGGGCTACTACCAAACTAATATGCAACAAGTCCAAAAAAGCAGAAGCAGAATATAAAGATAGACAAAGCAGAAGAAATAACCTGAATATATACATAATGAAACTACACCAACCCGAAGACTTGGTATCGATAGTACAGAAGCTTCTAATAGAATACAAGTTCCAGAAGTAACAAAATTATAAGTACAAATGTCTCCGAATATACAAAGAGTAACATTTCAAAAGATGAGATATGGTCAAGCCCCGATCGTCAGGTGCTCACCCTAGTCTCGAATATCGAGAAGCTACACAAGTCTCAAACGTGATCAACTAATATTTGCACCAAAGAGTGCAAAAGTTTAGTATGAGCACCAATTGCTAAGCAACGGATACCCAGTAGGCATCATCAGTCGACTGAGCATATAAAAGATAAAAAAATAGTAGTATAGTAGATAGCAGTAACCAAAGCAATAGATAAATCACAAGGAACTAGCATGTAGAATAGTCAACCAAGAGTTATATGCATACAATGCTAGCATAAAATTTAAATATACACAGAACACAGATGAAGGAAAGAAGAACACACATGCAGTCCTTTCACAACAATATAAATAAAGAGAGAGAGTTGAGAAAATGGTGGTATACCAGTATCCTCAAGTAAAAAGGAAAAGAAGGGAAGCTATTTCATATACTCAAGAAGGGATCAATATACTAAAGGAAATCATATTACAAATTCAACTTCAAAAATAATATAAATAGAGATCAACCTCAGAACTATTAACCTAGGATGGAATAACTAAGCCACAATAACTGAGAGCTACCACTCAGAATCAAGATAAGGAACCACATCCGATAACCCACAACCGCTCAGGAGGACACACAACAGAGCCTCAATAATATAGCACTCACTAGCCCCTCAATACTCAAATTCCATGAATCGGAGCCTCAAAAGTCTAAGAACCACTAAACCACCAAGAACCGAGTTCCATAGCAAGATCTATAAGATGACAAGAGTAATATAATCTACCTACAATCCCAACGGCCGCCCATACAACTGAGGAACCCAATCAAGTGGAAAAAAACCCTTCGTCCGCCCATACAATTGGAGCATACACTAAACACACAACAAACAAGGGTGGAATCAAATCTCAATATGCATGATGATGAGAATGAAGCTGGTGTGATAATAGAACCGTATGTTAACCCCTCTTGTACCTATAAGGCCCAATAGAGGCAGGACCCATGGAAGGACCTTTCCCGAGTACCTCTCCTACATCGTCACCCCTCTCCCGACACCCTCAACTCATAACTTGGAGACTAGGAATGATAGGGTCTATGGGGGCTCCCGACCACATTCTAGAAGCCCTACATTCTCGAAAATAAAACCCAAGTAAAGCTTCCCAGAGGGTATCCGAGTCTGAATTAGTAAGTCAAAATATGTCCAGTTCATGGCCCCGCCGAGTCTATTATTCATCTCAAAAGTTGTACTGAAACATATCTATCACTTGACCCCGCTAAGTATAGTACAAGTGGAAATAGTGATAAAACATCCCTTTTATTCTCTCTTACCCCAAGAAGATCCATTAAAATAGTACCAAACCTCTTTACAATCCTTTTTACAAAAAATGTGCAACACGGGCCATGCAAGGTTTAGAAAATCATCAATAGTAGGCCCAAAGCCAAAACCATAGAAAAATCATGTAGAAATCCCCTTACATGCATGAATGATATGTTCGTAAATAATAGATTAGCCCAATTGCTCACAAACATTCCTACCAGCCCTGCACAGGCTCAATAGCTCTACAATAGACATAACAAGCCTAAAACAAAATCTTTATGTCTGGGACTCATGGACATTCCCAAATAACCCACCATCTATGTTTCAGAGTCGATACAAGGACTCACAAGACCGCAAGGGTAATATACAATACTACATGAATACTACAAGCAAAGTATGAAATAAGCAGATAGAAAATACAGACAAGGTCTGAGGGTATCAACCTATAAAAACCCACCCAAGGATACTAACTAATGTAGTTATAGCATATATACACAGAGTCTAAGTAGGGAAAGTCATAACCTACCTGTCGTATGCTGACTAGCTGCGGGGATAGTATTGTCCAAGCTTGAACTGCTCCGGGAAGCTCTAATTTGCAAAACTACTATCAACACAATGATCTACACATTAATACAAGACTAAAGATACCCATAATGCCAAAAATATAACCGGGTCAAAATCAGGGTCACAAACAGGCCTGTGGGCACTGCAACCTAAAATTGGAAATGAAAAACACCCGTGTTCCTTACAATCCCGAGATCATATGCTCAAAATTTGAGCCAAAATGGACAATAATTGGGCCCCAAAATAGCCCACCAAATAAAAATAATTAAAGGGGAAATCAATGGAGAAAACTCGAATAAAGTAGGTTACTTACCCACTTTAGAAGTCGATAATAAAAGTAAGGATCGCCACAAAAACACTCTCCCAACAGTAGGGATGATCAATGGTGGAATATGGAACCTTTGGGGTCTTTGGAAATGGAGGAACAAGCTTTGTAAATATTGGGAAATGAAGAAGAAAGAGAGAAGAAAGATTAGGTGACTAGCTTTGCCCTACACGTAGGCGACTACCCCACCGCATAGGCGAAGCAAAAAATTAGGTGACTAGCTTTGCCCTATGCGTAGGCGGTCAGCCCACCACATAAGCGAAGGGAAATTGGGGCAACATGGTTTAGGCCTATGCATAGGCAGCCAATGCCCGCGTAGGCAAAGGGCAAGCTGGTGCTATGAGAACAACCAGCTGTAAACAACCTAGCCCAAAAGAAATAGAACTCTGATGGACCCTCGGGAATGCATCCAGAGTTTCGCGAACACAAATGGCAGAGCTATTCAACTAGAAATGGTGTTCCGCACCCAATGAAATTGACAAAAATCCCATCGAAGGTAAATTTAATGAAAAAAGTAAGCCCCACACCCAATGATTGACCTTATGCCAATTATTTCTAAAACAGAACTAAATGGCCGAAAACAAGCCCGGAAGCCTCGAGACCCAAACCAATGGTCCCTCTATCCAAAAATCAATGTTCTGGAGCTAACAATGCTGATGGAATTTCTATCCGAGACCATCTTCTTCAAATGTTGACCAAAGTCAACTAAGCAAGCCCAACTAGCCTAAAAACACAGGACGAGAGAGAATTCCAAGATGAAAAGATCCCGGATCCCGACCAAAGGTACTACTAGACCAAAGTTCACACCCCAAAGATAAAGAAACTATCAGAATTTGATTCCAAGCATAGTCACCAAGATGTTGACTGAAACCAATGATTTTAAAAGCCTAAAGCTCTAAAACAAGGAACGGCCAAAAATACCAAACAAATGGCCTGAGCATTGAACTATCGATCCCAGCAAGTAATAAATGACTTAGGGCTTTTACAAGAAATCTCTAATAGTACAAGAAAGGCAAAAATACGTAAATAACTGTAAGGGTCATTACAGTTAGTCGCTTATACTATTGCATATGTTGTTATGTCATAGACAAGGAGTATTTTAAGGGAACTAACAATATGACATAAGGGAGGGAGAGTATCAAAGTAAGGTATGTATAGCTAAAACCTATTTTGCCATCAAGGCATGCCCTAGAGTCACATGTTCCTTCTGGATGTGATAGATTATATGCTACTTGAAAGAAAATCTTATTACTATTATAGGTCTCTCTCATATGGAGTTCTAAGCCTATAGATTTATAATACTCATTTGTAGTCAAAGAAGTCATATATTTCACATGACCATGTGTGTCTTTAATTGAAACTCCTAGATGTTGTCGAGCATATATGTCATGAAACTTAGAGAAAGTAATTGACAACAGAATAACACTGAGTATATAGATCATATAGATATATGATTCATCCGTTAAAAGAAAGTAATCAATATTTAGATAATGAGTTATATGATTCATAAGTTTCTTACCATGGGAATTTACAAGAAAGATAAGATTATAACCTACTTTGCAGCGTAGGGTGGGTATCTTTAGGGCCACTAAGTGCGATGCTATTCTGAGCATAGATTTTAGACAGAGTTAGATGGAACTTCCAATCGTGGATTCCCCTGACTACACAGACCTATGGGCAGACCTTACAGGAGCCCTGGAAGGAATACCTTGGCAGACCAAGTTATACAGACTAAGAGATTTCACACATGGTTGGTGATAGTTGGCTACAAATGTTAAACAAGTGTCACTAATCACCGATAGTAGGCCTTCTTATGACTTTCTGACAGTGAGTATTACATATTGAATAGATAAGCTATATAAAATGGTAAAGATGAAACCTAGGCAAATTCTAGGAATTTTAAATATCTGTAAATAAGTAATGCATAGGACGTTATATAAAAACCTCTGATATTTGTCATCGTATCAGTTTCAGATTACATTCCCTATATGTGTATTCTCAGATTTTCCTATTTTTGATATTCAATTCAATAAGCATTCTTACATGTCTACTTGTTATTCAGTCTACTTAATATACCAGTACATGTTTTATATGTACTAACGTCCTTTTATTCTTGAATGCTACATTTTTATGAATGCAGGCTTAGGTACTCAGGCTAGTAGACATCCACAAGAGATCATTGCCTTCCAGTTGATCAGTTGGTAAGATCCACCTCTCTCTGGAGCTATCATATGCCTAGGTCATATGTTTTGGATTCATGTATGTAGTTTATAGAGGGTATGTTGAGGCCCTGTCTCAACTAGTTATCAGATTTTCAGTTGCAGACTCTTTAGAGGCTTCTTATATATAGTTTTGTTTCAGTTATACAGCTAGTCCAGTGGGCCCTTCAGTTATCTATGTTTCAACATATGTAAACACATGTTGATGTTCATGTTGTTGCTTATCAGTTTACAAATTTACCATGAGTTTAGTATATATGTCAGGCAAGTGCTCGTATAACTCTTTGATTTCTTCCCGTCCTTGCTAGGGGCGTGACAATAAAGCACTTAGAAGCTCAAATGAACAATCTCTCTTCTCAAATAAACCCACGTTTGAAAGGTACTCTTCCAAGTATCACTCTTGCGAATCCAAAAAAGGATGGCCATGTCATGGAAATTGTGACATAAAGTGGAAGAATGCTTAGTAGTGTGAGGAAACCAACCATAGAAGTCACAAAGAAGTGAGATGACAAGATAGAAGAGAAAGTCGTGATTGAGAAAAAGAGAGATGAAAGCCTAGATATTGGGGTGAAGCTTAGTGAACCTAATGTGATTATTGATTATGATAACCAATATAACGAGAAGGATGAAGCAGAGTTGGCTTCTCAAACTGCTATTAAGATCGAGGAGAAAGCTCCAACTATGCTAAGGTCGTTGCCTAAAAATCCTCCTCCATATCCTTAGAGGTTAATCAAGAAAAAGGAAGTAATCAATTCAAAAATTTTGTAGACATGTTCATCAAACTATCAATTAATATTCCTTTATTTGACACTCTTATACAAATGTCGGGTTAAGCTAACTTTATGAAAGAGTTGCTAAAGAAGAAGAGGGTGATTAATGTGGGGACGGTTGAAGTGTCCCATAATTGTAGTGTTGTCATGACGAGCAATATAGCTCCTTAATGGGAGGATCTGGGAGTTTTCACCATCCTTTGTACCATTGGGGTTTTTTTATTTAGGAAAGCCTTGTGTGACCTCAGAGCATGCATCAACTTAATTCCCCTTGTGATTTTCAGAAAGTTAGGTCTAGGTCCTCCTAAACCCACACCGATGATGCTACTAATAGCTGACCATTCAATAAAGCATTCAGTGGGAATACTATTTGATG
This sequence comes from Jaltomata sinuosa, assembly GCA_003996215.1. Taxonomy (NCBI): domain Eukaryota; kingdom Viridiplantae; phylum Streptophyta; class Magnoliopsida; order Solanales; family Solanaceae; genus Jaltomata; species Jaltomata sinuosa. The sequence continues at coordinate 33,860 of QJPP01002412.1, forward strand.
TGTTTGTAAAGGTAGACAGGTTCATCTTCCCAACTGATTTTGTGGTCTTGGATTATAATGTTGATCTTGAGATGCCCATCTTATTGGGTTATCACTTTTATCCAAAGAAGGGGATCATGTTGATGTGGAACTAGGGGAACTCAAATTCCTAGTAGGGATCCAAGGATTCATGTTTAACGTGTGTCAACCCGCCAAACCACCAAATGGTTAAAGAGTTGTATCCGTGATAGCTACCGAGGGAAAAATGGTTGAAGCCCCTGGAGAGGTTGAAGGTAAGGATGCACAACCCAATGATTAACTTGTGGTCTTGAATGTTTGTAAAAGGACGAATTTCTAGAGGTTGCACTTGACTAAGTCACCATACATGGTAGACATGCACATGAATTCAAATGACACCCTCCAAGTGCCCATATCTATGATGTTGTCAACTTGGCAACAAGAAGAAGTGATGGGGATTATGAAGAAGTATTTCCATTGCTAAGGATGGTGATATGCCAACCATATTGGTATTCTACTAGGCAATGATTGAGAGTTGAGGTACTATCATCGAGCCGCGATGTAAAATCAAGTGCTTCTTGGGAAGCAACGCAAGTGTTTTTAATTTAATTATTTTAGCTTCTGTTATGTATGGTATGTTTTAGGAATGCATGGAGATTGAAAAATGACTAAGTGAAAGAAAATCTCAGAGGGCATGTGCGATGGGCCATGCATTTTGCATGCCCTATTGTCTAGCCGCATGTTGCATCACATTGACAACCAGTAAGATGAGAAGAAAAAAATGAAATCTGAAGGCATATGTGATCAAGGGTTCAGATTGTACCCTTCTTTGTGCGTGTTGCACCTCTATCTTATGTCAAACCAGAAAACTTGCAAAAATCCAGCACAAGATTGTCCCTTGTGAAGCGACATGCAATACACGCATTGCCATATGTAAATTGTAAGTCACGGTGCATGCAGGTAAGTTTAAAAAGTATTTGTTGACCTACTGTACTTACCTTTTTGGTCATTTACACGTTTTCACCTTTCTTGTACCATTAGAGCTTACTTGTAGCGGCCCAAGTCATTTATGGCTTGTCGGGACCGGTAGTTCGGTGACCGGGCCATTTGCTTGGTCTTTATGGCCGTTACTCATTTTAGAGCTTCAACTTTGGAAATCGTTGACTTCCGACAACATTCTTGGTAATATCAAAGAATTAAACCAAGGTTCTAGGTCAAAGGAATCCCTTACTCGAAAGTTTGAGTTAAAGAAATGCCTCGTGTAACACATCTCCCGTTTGGAAGGTTTAAGGTAACCCGTGCCTTTGGGGTAAGACTAATAGTGTCTAATATACTAATAAGGATGTGTTATAAGGTATTATAATCACAAAATGGTCGTATGATAAGTTTTTAAGTCAAGCAAGTTGCGACACAAAAGTCGGAAAAAGTTATTGTAAATTCCTTTAAGGAATTCTCTTCAAATTTGGGTTCAATGTCTTGGGGTGTTTCTACTTATCTATAAATATTTAGTGGGCCACAAATATACCAAATCGAAGTTCTAGGAGTATAGTTTTCAACGCACTAAACCGTTCGTCCATACGACTTCAGAATAGTGATATATTCACATTTTTGTAAGACTGCACAAGCAGACACGTCAAAGTGGGGTCCACATCCTATGTCGGTTTTGCTTTATAAAAGGTGTTCCAGCTTCGTTTTAATTCATAAAAATAACCCAAAAACTTCAGAAAATCAGAAGGAAAGTCCATAAATAATCCATGGACTTTGATCCTTTCAATTCAGAAGTTTAACGGAAGTTGCTCTACGTCGCGAGCTCGTCATTTTGGTATAGTTTACCCCATCGATTTCATGGCGTATCTTCGTGGGTGTTGATGTAGCGAGCTAGCAGGTGCTTTCTAAGTATTTGGCAGTAGCTATAGAGTTATTTTGGTGAGGTATGGATCCCGTACACTTATCTATTTGTTGGATCAAGATTTTAAGCTTCTAGTTATGAAAAGTTGTTGTTGCCGATACCTTGTAGTAGTTTCTTGATGATTTTGGATTTGTTTGTTGTTCCTGCAAGGAGGCAGGTTGTTAATCTTGGGATATTGAATATTTTTGTCAAGGAAATCTCTCCCCTACGATCCTCCTTCATAATTACATGTTTTAGTATCATTTTTAAAGCTTTTCGAGCCACGAAGTGGTGTTTTGGATATTGTGGCTTTGGACAACCCCTTTATCTTGTTATGTTTGGTTATTGTTGTGGTATTCTGGTTGTGGTAAGGTTCTGGAGGGATTGGGAAATTATGCGATTCTTTTTGGATCACAAACAATAGTGATTGGATTGTACAACGTGAAGTACGTCTTGAAATAGTGCCTCGGGAGCTCGTCGCTCCTTTGAGATTTGGTAAACATATTATTTTTGGATTTAGCTGCCATTTCTTATTTTTATTGGCCTCATTTTATTTCTTGGAGTTGGCTGGTCACGAGTGTGACATTAACACCTTATCAAATGGCTATGGCTCGTTCTTGCAGCCTCGTCGATTCTAGCAATTGTTCCATTACCTTGGTTGGTCAGCCTTCATAGAGACGCCTTTGGGGCTTCAGTTAAAAGTATTCTTTTGTGATTTGGAGCTTTCCGGAGCGGTTAGAGTCTGGACGATGCCGTTCCCGCAGCTAGTCATCGGATGACTAGTAGGTTATGGTTTTTCCCTATCTAGACTCTCCGTATATAGGCTATAACTGCATTAATTGGCATCCTTGGATGGGTTGTTATAGGTTGGTACCCCAGACCTTGTCCGCCTTTCGTCCATCTATTTCATAGGTTGTATGTAGTATTCGTAGTATTGTATATTACCTTTGTGGTCCTGTGTGGCGTTGTATTGACTCTGGAACATAGATGGTGGGTTATTTGGGGAATGTCCGTGAGACCCAGACATAGAGATAATCCTATTAGGGTGGTTATGTCAGCTGAGTAGTTGTTGGGCCTGTGCAGGGCTGATATGAGTTGTTGTGAGCCGTTGGGATACTTTTATATTTGTGTGCGAGCATATCATCCATGTAAAAGATTTTCCCCTGCATGTTTTATTACAGTTTTGAATGCGATCCACTACTGATAGTTTTCCTAAATCTGCATGGCCCAGGGGGGCCTTTTTTGGTAATATTGATGATAGAAAAGGGGCAGAGCACTAGACTTGATTTTATTACTGATACTAATCTCTGCGGGGCAGAGCACCAGACTTGATTTTATTACTGATACTAGTCTCTGCGAGGCAGAGCACCAGACTTGATTTTATTACTGATACTAGTCCCTGCGGGGCAGAGCACTAGACTTGATTTACTACAGTTTTAGACCCGGTTATGCCCGGGCACCCTTGGAGGGGTTTTTGAGGCATTTTCTACTGCTTTAGTCTTGGACAGGGTCTGGGCATGCATATTTGAGACTGTGTCTCTATCTTGATCCCAGACTTGCTTCCGGATGACATGTCTTAATACTGAGTTTTAGTATGGGGTCGGTGACCTTCATGGACCTTGCCGCTCTAGGCCTGGGGCTTCGAGCTGTGTGCGCTGGAGGGAAGGGTATACGGTGGAGTAGAGGTATACAAGCTGAGTCCTTCCATGGAACCTGCCTGCTGGTCCTGATTGACACCGAAGGAAGTACATACAGAGGTTCTATTTCACCTCATATCATATCATGCATTGGATTCCACCCTTGTTTGTTGTGTGTTTAGTGTACACTCTGGTAGTATGGGATGTCGGAGGGTTTGTTTTTACTTGATTGTGTTCCTCTGTTGTATGGGCGGCCGTTGGTACTGTAGGTAGACTATATTTACTACTGTTTTTACTTAGAGCTTGTCTTGGCACCCGGTTCTTGAAAGATTAGTGATGGCTAGCCTGTTGAGGCTCTGGTTGTAAGATTTTTGATTATTGAGAGGGCTTTAGAGTTCTATCTTATTGAGGCACTTTTGTGTGTCCTTCTGAGCAGAGTGTGAGCCTCTGGTTCTATTCTTGTGGGAAGCTGAGTGGTATCTCTCAGTTATTGTGGCCTAGTTATTTCATCCTAGGGTTGTACTTGTGAGGTGATTCCCTGGTTATTCTATCATATGATTGGATTGGTGTTATGATTTCCTTATACTGGTTGATTCCATTTTGAGTATGTTAGACTGCTCTCCGTCTTTTTCTTCCACTTGAGGTTACCGGTATACCGCCATTTTCTCAACTCTCTCTCTACTTACTTATATTATTGTGCAAGGACTCCAGGTGTGTTCTCCTTTCCTTCACTTGTGATTTTGTGTAATTGTAGCTCTGTGCTAGCATGTGTTACTTGAAGCTCTTTGTTATGGATGATATGTGCTAGCTCCTTGTGCCTTTCTTATTGCTTCAGTGACGGCTTTCTTGCTATCTGTTACTTACTGCTTTTATATCTTATATGCACTCAGTCGGCCGATGATGCCTACTGAGTACCCGTGGTTTTGGTGCTCATACTACACTTCTGCAATTTTTTGTGCAGATATTACCTGAGCTTTCGCCGTTGATCACGTTGGAGACTCGTGCAACTTTTGATCTTCGAGACTAAGGTGAGCGCCTGACGGTCGGGGCTTGTCTACATCTCATCTGTTGTACTGTTGCTCCTTGTACTTTTGGAGGCAATTTATGTTGTATTTTGTTACTACTAGTCCTTGTATCCTATTAGAAGCTTCTGTACTATTGATACCAAGTCTTGGGGTTTGTGTAGTTTCCTTTATGTATTTATATTCGAGTTTTGCTTTCACTTATTTCTGCTTGCTGGTGCGTTTTGGTTAGGTAGTAGCCCATTACTAACCGTTCTGGGCTACGGGAAATGGTTCACCTACTGGGGGATTGTAGGTGTCATCATGACTTGAGAAATCGGGTCGTGATAGCTTGGTATCAGAGCTCTAGGTTCACCGGTGTCATGGTACAGAAGAAAGTGTCTAGGTGGAGTCTCACGGATCGGTACGATGACATCTGTATCCTATCTGCGGGAGGATACAGGGCATTGTTAGGAAAAGTTTCATCTTCTTGGCTCCTCATCATGTGTTCCTGGCTCTATTGACTTCTAAACTTTGGTTGTTCATTCATTTTGAGATGCCTCATACGAGTGCGATAGCGGTTGGTGCCGAGGCTTCTGTGCCTGTTGCTTCAATGCTTCTATCAGCACCAGGACTCCAGAGTGAGTATTTACCGTATTTGATAGGGGTGTGGGGTCAGCCCAACCTCCAATTGGATTTATAGCGACCTTAGTACTTCAGCACACCGTGGCTAGGTCTCTTAGTCCTCCGGTGATTGTTTCAGTACCTGATTCTGCGAGTGGTGCTTCAGTTAGAGTTGAGCTTCCAGTTCTTAAGCAAGGTTATATATCGGTATTAGAGTACGAGGTGAGATTTTCCCACCGGACTTCATCTGGTAGAGGTTGTTTTTGGTGTGGTGAGCATGGGCACTTTGCTAGGAATTACCCCATGATTTTGTATCCCGGACAGCCTGGTTGTTATCATTGTGGAGAGATTTGTCACCTTTATAGATCTTGTCCCCAGCAAGGGCCGGTTGGGCCTTCAGTTTTGACTACTCAGTCCAGAGTTAGATCCCGTCAGCTTGATACTCCTCTTGGTGGGCCAGAGGTAGAGGTTCCTGACACCGGTGCTCTAGGTCAGGCTTTTGCTACCTTCGACTTATGTTAGTCCCGCTCGTGTTGCGACTCTATCCCTTTTGTCGTGTATTTGCTTATATGCCTACCTGCTACTTGTTTAAGTTGTTGGCTACCTAAATTGTAGTATCAATATGTTGTTTTATTGTTAGTTTATTCTTTAGTAGTGGATGGGGGTAAGTTAGCCTTGAGAGGTGTTTTTCCGGAGTTGTAGCTCGTGGGTAGTTCTTGTTAGTCTGTTTCTAATTGGGTTATCCCTGTTTCATTGTGATTTTGTACTTGTGGTTAAGTGCCCTTGTTGAGCAGTCCTAGATGGTGGTTTCCTAGGCCGTTATCTAGCGTGGCTAGAGATCTGTGTGATGGTTTTGTATATTACCGGTAGTTAGGCTGGAGTTGAGATTTTGCCTCAGTTGCGAGGTATTGGTTATGCTAGTGTGCATAGATTGGTTTGGTCTCCCGAGTGTCTAGAGTCGACCCTCTTTGTTGATTAGTTTAGGAGGTTGGTAGGTATGTGGGTTGTTCCCATAGTCTCCTCCACTTCCTGGTCCGTTGGGCATTTTGTTGTATCCCTAGCTCCAGTTGGAATGAATGTTGATCGTAGTTTGTTTGATGAGATCTTGATGTTGGCATCGTGATTGGGTCTTGACTTTAAGCATTTCCGACTAAGTGTTGATAGTAACCTCATGGTTAGGTTGTATTTGTAAGCATTTCGGGTGAGTTGGGCATCCGGCCCATCCTTCTCCTGCCTTATTGAATTTGACGTGTAGCTATGAGTAGTAAGGTAATGGCTTCAGGTTCTTATTCGAGAAAGGATTTGTAAGGTTTAGTATGTGCTAAGGAAGCATTTTTGTTTAGTTCAAAAAGAAGGGAGATACTCTTTGTATGTGTTTATATGTCCTCGTAGTTGCCTGAGGTAGCGATGAAGGTTTTCTTTGGGATTGTGTGTCGGTGATTCCATTCAGCCATCTACACATTGTCGTGGGTTTTCCATCGATTGGTTTTGTGTCAGTAGCAATTGCGGTGTTGGCAACTTGTATTTTCAGGCCTAGTTGGCTTGGGTTCTTAAGGGTTCATTGGCAGCATAAAGGTTTGACCAAGTCTTTGGTTGGCAGTTTTGAAAGTCGGTGTTCAGAATCATAACTTGGCAGGTTACACCGGATGGTTTGTGTCAGTTTCTATTTGGTTGCAGCATCCTAGTGCCGGGAGGAAGTGGGTGCGGGAAGCTTAGCTTCTTTTACTTTAGTTGTGGATGCGGCTATTGGCCTTGGACACCTAGTCCTTGGCTAACCTCTGCAAGAGGCGAGATATTCTAGATTTCAGCAGTGTTTTAGTTAGTACGAGATTCTTCTACCATGGTTGGATAGACTCAGCGGCGTAAGTTTGAGCTTCAGTAGTGGTGTATGCTTTATGTGGTCAGCTTGTACGGGTTAAGACCAGCGAGGCTATTTTTAGCTCTGATGATACATAGAGACTCATAATCGCCATTCATTTGCCCAGGATTTGAAAGCTTGTCTAATCGATTCCTCCGGAGTTATGTTTATGTGGGGTTCTAGTATTGGTTAGACTCGGCCAGTATGGACGAGAAGTTCATTATGATAGATGATTCGAAGTGGTTGGTTGTTTGTAAAACCAGTAGAGAGGTTGATTCGAGCCAAAGGAATGAGTTGAAAGTATATGCAAAAATTTCTATAGCTAGATGGTAACTTTGAACCCCAGGCACCTTTTTCCTTTGCCTTCGGGGTGTTTGGACTTGATATTTGTGGCATGGTGGACTTCTTCCTGAAGTGAGATTCGTAAGGCAATTTCACATTAAAATGGTGTTGGAGTGTTCGGAGTAGCAGTAGTGTTTTCTAGGGTTGGGAGCTTGGCTCATGGTTACAGACTTCGTGGTAGGCTTAACACACTTCCTGCAGGATCGCGGTTTTGGTTTGGGTCTTTCGGGCAGGTTGCCCTACTTCATTCACTTTCAGTTGATTCAGACCTGGCACGGTTCAATTAGCAAGTTCGATGTTAGCAAAAGTGTTCGTTCGTTGGTTGGTGGTCAGTCAAGGCAGGTAACATTAGTTTCAATGATATGCTACGGGTTGTTATCTTGGATGGCAAAGACTAGTAGCCTATATCTTGGCTTAAAATACATTTGTACAATGGGTGACTTCGTTCATGGTAAAGTATAAGCAGGAACTATGGATCTCTGGTGTGTCAAATGATGCTTCGAGGGTGGTTTGATTATTCGGCTTGTATGCAGCTTCCTATTTGTGGTGCTAAAGATTCAGTTCAAAATAAAAAAAAGGGGTTTTGTGGATCAGCGGGCTCATGAGTTGGAGTTTTGGGTTGATGGATTTTCTGGTAAACTTGGCATAGTATTGAGGATTCGAGTTTTGTGTGTTGATAGACTTGGTGCTCTAGTTTTGGTGTTATGTAGGTGCTTTTTGGTTAAGATTCTCGAGGTTCAGTTTGGGTTGGCAGATCTTTGGAGGTGAAATCTAGCTTGGCCAGTAAGAAATTAACGCTTGGTTGCTTTCTTTGGTTCTATTCTATTGGGTGCCGTCCGGTCGTGGAGGCTACCCGAGTTGTCTGCGAGAGTAGTGCGGGCGTTGTATCCGCTATTCTTAAATCTCTGGTATTTTCTTCCTTCCTGACTTTCGGGGACGAAAGCCTTTTTAGTAGTGGATAATGTAATGACCCTTCCTGTCATTTACACGTTTTCGCCTTTCTTGTAACATTAGAGCTTACTTGTAGCGGCCCAAGTCATTTATGGTTTGTCGGGACCGGTAGTTCGGTGACCGGGCCATTTGTTTGGTCTTTATGGCCGTTCCTCATTTTAGAGCTTTAACTTTGGAAATCGTTGACTTCCGACAACATTCTTGGTAATATCTAAGAATTAAACCAAGGTTCTAGGTCAAAGGAATCCCTTACTCGAAAGTTTGAGTTAAAGAAATGCCTCGTGTAACACCTCGCCCGTTTCGAAGGTTTAAAGTAACCCGTGCCTTTGGGGTAAGACTAATAGTGTCTAATATACTAAGAAGGATGTGTTATGAGGTATTATAATCGTAAAATGGTCGTATGATAAGTTTTTAAGTCAAGCAAGTTGCGAAACAAAAGTCGGAAAAAATTATTGTAAATTCCTTTATGGAATTCTCTTCAAATTTGGGTAAAATATCTTGGGGTATTTCTCCCTATATATAAATATTTAGTGGGCCCCCAATATACCAAATCGAAGGTCTATTAGTCTACTTTCCAACGCACTAAACCGTTCGTCAATACGACTTCAGAATAGAGAGATATTCACATTTTCGTAAGACTGCGCAAGCAGACACATCAAAGTGGGGTCCACATCCTAAGTCGGTTTTTCTTTATAAAAGGTGTTCCAGCTTCGTTTTAATTCATAAAAATCACCCAAAAGCTTCAGAAAATCAGAAGGAAAGTCCATAAATAATCCATGGACTTTGATCCTTTCAATTCGGAAGTTTAATGGAAGTTGCTCTTCGTCGCGAGCTCGTCATTTTGGTATAGTTTTCCCCATCGATTTCATGGCATATCTTCGTGGGTGTTGATGCAGCGAGCTAGCAGGTGCTTTCTAAGTATTTGGCAGTAGCTATGGAGTTATTTTGGTGAGGTATGGATCCCTTACACTTATCTATTTGTTGGATCGAGATTTTAAGCTTCTAATTATAAAAAGTTTTTGTTGCCGATACCTTGTAGTAGTTTCTTGATGATTTTGGATCTGTTTGTTGTTCCTGCAAGGAGGCAGGTTGTTAATCTTGGGATATTGAATATTTTTGTCAAGGAAATCTCTCCCCTACGATCCTCCTTCGTAATTACATGTTGTAGTATCATTTTTACAGCTTTTCGAACCACGAAGTGGTATTTTGGATATTGTGGCTTTGGATAGCCCCTTTATCTTGTTATGTTTGGTTATTTTTGTGGTGTTCTGGTTGTGGTAAGGTGCTGGAGGGATTGGGATATTGTGCGCCTTGAAATAACGTGAAGTACGCCTTGAAATAGTGCCTCGGGAGCTCGTCGCTCCTTTGAGATGTGGTTAACATATTATTGTTGGATTTAGCTTCCATTTCTTATTGTTGTTGGCCTCATTTTATGTCTTGGAGTTGGCTGGTCGTGAGTGTGACATTAACACCTTATCAAATGTCTATGGCTCGTTCTTGCAGCCTCGTCGATTCTAGCAATTGTTCCATTACCTTGGTTGGTCAGCCTTCATAGAGACGCCTTTGGGGCTTCAGTTAAAAGTATTCTTTTATGATTTGGAGCTTCTCGGAGCAGTTCGAGTCTGGATGACGCCGTTCCCACATCTAGTCATCGGATGACAGGTAGGTTATGGTTTTTCCCTATCTAGACTCTGCGTATATAGGCTATAACTGCATTAATTAGCATCTTTGGATGGGTTGTTATAGGTTGGTACCCTAGACCTTGTCCGCCTTTCGTCCGTCTATGTGTGGCCTTTTATTAACTCTGGAACATAGATGGTGGGTTATTTAAGGAATGTCCGCGAGACCCGGACATAGAGATAATCCTATTAGGCTGGTTATATCTGCTGAGTAGCTGTTGGGCCTGTGCAGGGCTAATAGGAGTTGTTGTGAGCCGTTGGGATACTTTTATATTTGTGTGCGAGCATATCATCCATGAAAAAGGTTTTCCCCCGCATGTTTTATTACAGTTTTGGATGCGATCCACTACTGATAGTTTTCCTAAATTTTCATTGCCCGGGGGGCCTTTTTTGGTACTGTTGATGATAGAAAAGGGGATTTTTGGATGTTTTCGCACTGATTTTATTACTGGTATTAGTTTATGCAGGGCAGAGCACTAGACTTGATTTTATTACTGATACTAGTCTCTGCGGGGCAGAGCACCAGACTTGCTTTTATTACTGATACTAGTCTCTGCGGGGCAAAGCACCAAACTTGATTTTATTACTGATACTAGTCTCTGCGGGGCAGAGCACTAGACTTGATTTACTACAGTTTTAGACCCTGTTATGCCTGGTCACCCTTGGAGGGGTTTTTGAGGCATTTTCTACTGCTTTAGTCCTGGACAGGGTCTGGGCATGCATATTTGAGACTGGGTCTCGATCTTAATCCCGGACTTGTATCTGGATGACATGTCTTGATACTGAGTTTTAGTATGGGGTCAGGGACCTTCATGGACCTTGCCGCTCTGGGCCTGGGGCTTCGGGCTGCGTGCACCAGAGGGAAGGATATAAGGTGGAGTAAAGGTTTACAGGCTGAGTCCTTCCATGGAACCTGCCTGCTGGGCCTGATTGGCACCAGATGAGGTACATACAGAGGTTCTATTTCACATCATATCATATCATGCATTGGATTCCACCCTTGTTTGTTGCATGTTCAGTGTACGCTTCGGTAGTATGGGATGCCAGAGGTTTTTTTTTCACTTGATTGTGTTCCTCGGTTGTATGGGTGGCCGTTGGTACTGTAGGTAGACTATTTTTACTCCTGTTTTTACTTAGAGCTTGTCTTGGCACCCGGTTCTTAAAAGATTAGTGATGGCTAGCCTGTTGAGGCTTTGGTTGTGGGATTTTTGATTATTGAGAGGGCTTTAGAGTCCTATCTTATTGAGGCACTTTTGTGTGGCCTTCTGAGCAGGGTGTGAGACTCTGGTTCTATTCTTGTGGGAAGCTAAGTGGTATCTCTCAGTTATTGTAGCCTAGTTATTTCATCCTATGGTTGTACTTGTGAGGTGATTCCCTGGTTATGCTATCATATGATTGGATTGGTGTTTTGATTTCCTTATACTGGTTGATTCCATTTTGAGTATGTTAGACTGCTCTCCGTCTTTTCCTTCCACTAAAGGTTACCGGTATACCACCATTTTCTCAACTCTCTCTCTACTTACTTATATTATTGTGCAAGGACTCCTGGTGTGTTCTCCTTTCCTTCACCTGTGATTCTGTGTAATTGTATCTCTGTGCTAGCATGTGTTACTTGAAGCTCTTGGTTATGGATGATCTGTGCTAGCTCCTTGTGCCTTGCTTATTGCTTCAGTGACTGTTTTCTTACTAACTATTACTTACTGCTTTTATATCTTATATGCGCTCAGTCGGCCGATGATGCCACTGAGTACCCTTGGTTTCGGTGCTCATACTACACTTTTGCACTTTTTTGTGCAGATATTAGCTGAGCTTTTGCCGTTGATCACGTTGGAGACTCGTGCAACTTTTTGATCTTTGAGACTAGGGTGAGCGCCTGACGGTCGGGGCTTGTCTACATCTTATCTGTTGTACTGTTGCTCCTTGTACTTTCGGAGGCAATTTATGTTGTATTCTGTTACTACTAGCACTTGTATCCTATTAGAAGCTTCTGTACTATTGATACCAAGTCTTGGGGTTGGTGTAGTTTCCTTTATGTATTTATATTCGAGTTTTGCTTTCGCTTATTTCTGCTTGCTGGTGCGTTTTGGTTAGGTAGTAGCCCATTAGTAACCATTCTGGGCTACGGGAATTGGTTCGCCTACTGAGGGATTGTAGGTGCCATCATGACTTGAGAAATTGGGTCATGACACCCACCCATTGACCGAACCGACCCACACTTTAACTCGCATCTTTTCCCCTTCCTTCTCCCTTTAAACCATCACCTTCTCCCAACTTCTCCCAAAACCTCAATTATTCTCTCCTAAATCCTCAAAACTTTCATCACAACCTCTTTCTTCCTCACTACTCGCTCACTATCGCTGCCATAATCACTGCCACACCACTTTTTTCCAGTGAAAAAGTTGGGTCTTAATTTTTAGGCACTAAAAGCTTCATGTTTTTGCTTTTTACTCCCTTATCTTAGCTTGTGATATGTTCCCTAATGTTAAATCCATGTTTTTAAGTAGATTGGGAATATTATTTCTGAAACATGCTAGTTAAATCATCCATATTGATTTCGGATGAGATCTAATTTTTGTGATCCCAATTATGGGGAATATTATTGATTTTGCTTAAGAAAAAATTGGTAGATCATGTTTTTAGGATGACGCATGTAAGTTGCGTTAATTCTTAACCTTAAATATCATATTTTTGGGTGATGTCTGAATAACCCACTTGCATTGATGCATGGTTTGATTCAATGATGGATTGGGTGATGTCATTCTTAAGGGCAAATCATTATCTTTGCAAGGTTTTGGTTGAATAGTGTTGTGTGGGCTGAAATCTCATGTACCACTGCGCCCTTGTGTTATTTCAATTGATTATAGTTGTCTGGTGAGAAATTGGCTGAAGGGAGTGAAATCTTGATGCGTTAAATGTGTTTAATTGATTTTTATAAATGCTTGATCTTCCCGATGATAGATAGGGTAACGTCTTTCTTAAGGGAAGTCATTGAGCAAATCTTATGTCTTGTGTGGGTCTTGAATGTGTTTGATGTTTTTCGCGGAAGTCTGAGTACCCAGATAACCTGGTTATTGGAAAATTCATGCTTATGCCATATTAATGTTTGTGTTTATCGCCTTGGTTGCACTTGCATTCCACATGTATTGCTATGTGAATTACAGATGCAATGCACTTAGAAATGAATAATTAAAAAATTCATACTATTTCTTCATGCATTTCGCATGCAACCCGCATATCTTTACCTGCAGATTGCATAAAGAGTATCATGCCTGTGTTTAATTTGCCAGTTCACTGCCTGCAAAGGAGAAGGAATGTGCAACATGCACAATTGCTGAGGTGAGTCACATTCGCCTTCACACCTTGAAGTTGTCTTACTCTGGTTTTTACTAGCATGGGCGAAGCCACATGCGACACACACTTTTCCACGTGTATTTCACATATGACTCGCACATGCCAGCAGCCACCTGGTGTCTTTTTCTTATCCTATGCATTCAATTTTCTTTTAGTTCATTAAATTTTTGTAGCATTTTCTTCTTTCATTATTCTGAAAAATACAAAAATATTTTGTTATTTCTTTTGAGTACTCACAATCTCCTTTTGAAGAAAATGACTTCTAGCAAGGTAAATTCAGGTCACAGCACAAGAAGGCCCCCATCTCCTCCTACCTCCACGTCCAAGTCCAAAGGAAAGAAGAAATCCCCTGCTGCTGCCCCAGCACCTCATCTTGTGTAAGTTTTTTAGAAGGATAGGATTCACTTTGGGGGTAGAGGGCATGCAATCCTTCTACGACAGAGACAGGTCAAGGACCTTCACCCCGGAGTGCATCTTTAACCTTGTAGCAATTGGGGATTATTTACCTAACATCCACTAATAATTCACTACTCGCCAATGGTTCCTGTTCGTAGAGGTGCCTGGAGGTTATCACGCCAAGGTGGTTCAGGAATTTTATGCCTCTTACCAAGACAAGCAGGACTCAATGGGGAACATGGGCAATGTTGAGGATTACCCTTATTTAGATTCAGTGATGGTCCGGAGTGAATAAGTTCACATCACACGAGTTGCTATTAATGCCATCTACTAGGCTAACCTGATTGAGCCTGCACCAAAATATTTGGGTAAGGTGCTCCCAAAGGAAAAACCACTTGGCTAGGCTGCTACTATTATTGCACCTGGGACTCCTATGGTATGACTTTGTCTACTCCTGCTTCTTACCTTCTAAAAATGTTCAAAAGGTTACATAGGAGGGCTCTATTCTAGTAGCCTCTATTATGTCATGGGAACATGTGAATTTTGGTGAAATTATAGTGGTGGTAATCAAAAGAAAAGCACGTCGGGCTGGTAACTCATTCCCCTACCCTGTGATTATTAGTAAGTTATGTGCTAAGGCTGGAATCCCATATTTTACCTCTAATGTCTCTACCCTGCCACTAGTATGATTGAACTTGATTAGAAGATTGATGTTGATGCTCCTAGGATGAAGAGATGTAGGATGCAGCCCTTTGCCGATGTGCAGGTTGAGGATAATTATATTGATCCTATCGCTTGATCTCCTTCTAGATCAGCCTCAGGTTTACCTACTTCCTAAGGGTTGGGAAATCCTACAGTTGTTGTTCCTCCTAGGCCTTCCCCATTATCATAATCCTCGACCCCAGCAGGCCTTAAAAAGCTTGTTAACATGACCTACTTTCATGATAATCAATTCATCACCCTAGCTGAGAAGATGCATGACATGATTCAAAGGGCCAAAAATAATTCTATGAAGGAGGTAGTGAACAGCGTGGCAAAATTGTGCAAAAGGGTGGAAGTTTTTGAGCGTGCTATAGTGGATATCTGGAAAGATGTTGACAAAGATAAGAGTAAGGCACCAATGGGTGAGGCTGATTAGAGTGCTCTTGAGGCTGCCTTGGCTACTCTCCATCCTACTTCTGTCCCCATGGATGAATTGTTTGCTACCTTGGGTGGCATGGATGAGTAGATTGATGATTCTCGGGACCGAGTACTTTAGCAGGTGATTTTTTATTCCTAGCACACTGCACACTCTTGTCAAAAATGAGAAGGTACCAGCTTAGAGCCAACAGTGCAGGATGAGGATGAGGAGGAGTAGCTAGTACAGGGAGTCTTTGCACCTTTCCCTTATTTACTTTGAGATTAAGCATTGAGGGTAATGCTTTATTTAGAGTGGGTGAGGTGGTGTATTGATTATTGATTGGTTTCCTATGTTGGGCTTTGAGTTATTGCTTTTTATTGCCCTTTTTGGTCCTTTTATTTTTTTGTTACACAATTTATTTGGCCCTTGTCGGGTATAGTTTGGATGATTGTGGTATTTCCCTTGCTGGGTCTTTTATTTTCTTAATGCCTAAACTGTGCCCTTGACAAGCTTATCTTATTGATTTTCTTGTGTTGCGATATTGCCGGGTTAGTCCTACACGCTTAATTATTTCACTACCCATGCCTTGCAAATGCACTTAGTGCCTACACCAAGGCTTGTTTTCCATTAATCTAAGATCACTTTTCTTACCTTTGTCTTGTTAATAGTAGATTAGTCGAATAAACTCCAAGAGTTTTTTCATACCACAGTTCTTTCCCAAGGAGCTATTGTTTCTTTTGTTAATTTTTGTGTCGAACTGGGTTGGTGTTTCCCTATGATAGATTGAGAGGCGACTTTCTTAAGGGAAAATCCCAAATTTTTGTGTTAAGTTGAGTCTGTGTTTTGCTTGTCTGGAAAGGGGCTCACCTAAAATTTTCTTGGCAAGAAGTTTTGCAAATTGAAAGAAACAGGGGAAAATGATTTTTCTAAATCATTCTCTTATTATGACTTTCACATTCCCCGTTTAGCTTGATTGATTCCCAAACAAGTGTGTAAAAGAACTCAGAATAGCTTGTTAAAATATTTTTATCCTAATTGATTTTGAGACTAATTGTGAAATTCTTGTGTTGTGATGCCTTTTGTGGTAAGGTTATACTTCATTCTTGTCTATATGTGTTGTCTAGAACTTTTCTCGAATGTGATTCAAGGTGAAATCCTAGATGTCACTGAGCTTGGAAGATGACCTTCGGCCCTTTTTGTATAGCCACTTCACCCAAATTGACTTCCCTTTACATTGATTCTAATAAGCCCCTTTGAGCTTGTGACTTTTCTTTGGCACCTTATTAGAGACCTCAACCCTTTTTGGACCCTCTATTCTTGCACCCATCCTCCCTAATGTCTTGAAAATGAAATGTAGTCTAAAAGCCTATGTTTTGGGGTGAATCAAAATGATAACATAGGCAAAAGCCTAAGTTTGGGGGGTGTATGCACAAAGTGTGGAGAAGAAAAGGGATGCACATCAATGCAAGGTAGCACCTTATGCCTAAGATGAAAATTCCTTCGAAAAGTCTAATGAAATGGGCAAAATGAAAAGAAAGGAAGAAGTTGGTACTTCCAAGTGAAGATAATAAAAGGATGTTGAATGATCAAGTTGAAGGGAAACTTGGGTTGTGAGAGGGAGAAATAAGGTGAAGTTAATGTTCAAAAATGTGAGTAGTGTTTTGAATGATCACAAGGAGAATTAGTGTGATTTAGTTATTTGAAATAAACTTAATACTCACCTTAACCCTATCAAACATCATAGCCCCCAAGTCCTTAGTGATTCCTAGCTTGGTAACTCTACATTAGTGGCGAATTACATGAAGGCAAATCCTATGGGTCGATACTGTGCACTTGAACTTTTTTTAGAGAGTGAGACTCTTCATGTTCTCTTATAATCCCTCTAATTTGAATTGCATAAGTGTTAATGGGAGTTTCTCTTGTGTTAAGGGCATCATGCACTTGAATCAAAAAATGAAGTCTCTATTTCTATTGAGAGGAATGAATAAGACAAGTTGTGTAGCGAATCTAGAGAAAAAACTTGAAGGTCCATGCCAATGACTTGAGAAGCTTGATAATCTTGTTTTGAATAAAAAACCCCTTGCTTTTGAATGAGAAATGAATTCCTTTTCAGTGGAGTTTTGAAATGAGCACTTGCCTTGAAAGTATGGTGATACCATTTGAGATAAGCATTGTAGTTGAGTCTTTTGTTGTTATTTTCTTTGGTTTTAGAGTAGAGTTATTCATGTCTACAACCCTTGTGTTTTGAGAACCTATTTTATTCCTTATCTTGTGAGTATCTTGTTTAAGGAAAAGCAATATTTCAAGTTTTGGGTTTGATAAGTTGGTAATCTACCAACTTATTAGGCCTTTATTCATGAATTATTGACATGCTTTGAATAGAATTAGAGGTACTTATTGCCTTTATTGACATAAATACGAGTATTCTTGGTAGAGTGAAGAAAGCAAAGGAATTGAACCCAAAGAGCATAAAAAAGTTAAAGTGTGAAGGTGATAATAAAGGGGAAGCTATTATTGTAGGAAAACTCGATAAGATGTAAGTGATCATCCCAATTACCTTTGAAATCAATCATACAAGCTCTCCACATATCCTCCAAAGTTTAAATAGTATGCTCTGCCTGGCTGTCTCTCTGAGGGTGAAAATTTTTGCTAAGCTTCACTTGATTACTAAGACCTCTCTAAAACGATCTCAGAAACTGGGATGTAAACTGAGTACCCCTATCTGAAATGATGGACAAAGGAACACCATGCAACCAAACTATCTCCCAGATGTAGAGTCTGGCATAATCATCCGCTGAATATATAAGTCTTAACAACCAAGAAATGGGATGATTTAGTCATCCGGTCTACAATCACCCAAATAGAATCATGTTGCCTTTGATTACGAGGCAAACCTGTAATGAAGTCTATATTGATCACTTCCACTTCCAAGTAGGAAGGTTAATATCCTGAATCATGCCACCCGGTCGCTGGTGCTTTACCTTCACTTGCTGACAGTTGGGACACTTAGCCACAAAATTGGCTATTTCCCTCTTAATACCATTCCACCAATAGACTTCCCGTAGATCATAGTATATCTTGGTGGCACTGAGGTGAATGGAATATCTGGAACTATGAGCCTCAGTCAAAGTCTGTTGGCGCAACCTATATATATCTTACACACTTAGTAGACCCTGATAACGAAGTACACCATCTGCCCCTTGGGAGAAAACCTCAACCATTTGCTGATGGGCTGCACCCTTAAGCTAAAGTAAAATGGGATCACTATCTTGCTTTTCCTTCACTTCTGCTACAAAGGATGATTTGGAAACATTCTGAACAATAACACCACTTTGTGTCGAGTCCATAAGGTAAACTCCCAACCGAGTTAGCCTATGAACCTCCTTAACCAGTTCCTTCTTTCCTTCTTCGACTGAAAACACACTACCCATCGATAATCTACTAAGTGCATCCGCCATAACATTGGCCTTACTCGGATGGTAAAGCACACTCATGTCATAATCCTTAAGAAGCTCAATCCATCTTCTTTGTCGCAAAACCAATTCCTTCTAAGTGAACACATACTAAAGACTCTTATGATCAGTGAATACATCCACGTGCACCCCATACAAGTAATGTCTCCAAATCTTCAAAGAAAAGATCACAGCTGCGAACTCAAGATCATAAGTAGGTAGTTCTTCTCATGAGTCTTAAGCTGTCTTGAAGCATAAGAAATCACTTTACCACACCGCATCAAAACACAACCCAAACCAATCCTAGAAGCATCAGAATACACAACAAAATCATCTAGGCCCTCGGGTAGAGCTAACATTTGGGTTGTGGTCAATGTAGTCTTCAATTCCTGAAAGTTCTTCTCACACAACTCAAACCACTGAAATTTTACCTTCTTCTGAGTCAATCGGGTCAAAGGGGTAGCAATGGAAGAAAATCCTTCCACAAACCTCCTATAGTAACCAACCAAACCCAAAAAACTTGTAATATCAGATGGGGAAGTTGGTCTAGGCCAGTTCTTTACTGCTTCTATCTTTTAAGAATCAGCTCGAGTACCATCTTTAGTCATAATATGACCCAGAAAAGAAACAGTCTACATCCAAAACTCATACTTGCTAAACTTAGCAAATAACTGTCAATCCTTGAGAGTTTGCAACACAACTCTCAAATGGTCCACATGCTCCTCCTCACTCTGAGAGTAGATAAGAATATCATCAATGAAAATAATCACAAATATATCTAAGTACTGCTTGAACACACGGTTCATCAAATCCGTAAAAGCTGTAGGAGCATTCGTTAGACCAAAAGCTATATTCAGAATATCACACTCTCTAACATGAAGCTGATTATAACCGGATCTAAGGTTGATTTTGGAGAAGAAACTAGCACCCTGAAGCTGATCGAAAAAGTCATCAATCCTAGGAATGGGTTACTTATTCTTGATTGTGACCTTGTTCAACTGGTAGTAGTCAATACTCATTCTAAGGAACCATGTTTCTTTCTCACGAATAAAACTGTAGCACCCTATAGAGAAATGCTAGGCCTGATAAAACCCTTATCAAGAAGATCCTTCACCTGATCCATTAACTCCTTAAGTTCTACAGGGGCCATTCTATAGGGAGGGATAGAGATAGGATTTGTATCTAGAAGAAGATCTATCCCAAAAGCGATTTCTCGCTTGGGAGGGACTCCAGGTACATCCTTGGGGAACACTTCTAGAAATTCATTCACAACAGGAACCGAATGAAGGGATGGGGTTTTGGACTCCGTGTCCATAACTCAAACTACATGATAAAGATACCCCTTTGAAATCATCTTCCTAGCCTTAAGATAAGATATGAAATGACCATTCGAGGATGGGGGACTACCTTTCAATTATAAGACGGTTTCATTTAGAAACTTAAAAATTGACAACCCGAGTATGACAATCAACTGAAGCATAACAAGCATGCATCCAATCCATAACAAGAATAACATCAAAATCAGTCATCTCCAACTCTGCTAAATCCGCTGAAGTGATTCTATGAAGGACTGAGATAGGGTAATTTTGATAGATTGTTTTGGCTAATAATGACTCACCAACAGGAGTAGAAACACAAAAGGGTTCTAAATGCAATTTAGGACAAACTTCGAATTTGCATGCTATATAAGAGGTCACAAAAGATAAGGAGGCACCAGGGTCCAACAAAGCATACACATCGAAAGAGTAGACTTTTAACATACCAGTAACAACATCTGGGGAACCCTCTTGGTCCTGACAAGAGGACATAGCATAAAGGTGGTTCTGGTGCTGACCACCAGAACTAGAAGCTATTCCCTGTTGGGCAGGTCGACCTCCTGGGGCTGCTAGAGAAGACTGAGCCCTACTACCTCCCTGCCCATTCTTAGCTGAAGGGCAGTCACTAATCATGTGTCAAAGCTGTCAGCACCTAAAGTATGCACATGTTCCCAAATGACACTTTCCCGGGTAAATCTTCCCACACTTACTGCAAATGTGGTGGGAAGATCCCTTAGCAACACTCCCCTGAAACTGTGAATAGGAACCAGAACCTCTACTAGTCTGATTATGATGAGGCCTATGGGACTGGATAGGAGCACTAGCAGAAGAATGAACGGGTCCTGATGACTTCTTCTGGAATGAGGAGTGATGTCCGCCACCGAACCTCTGATTACCAAAACCTCAACCCTCCGATCTTGACCTTTTGTTATCCCTAGCCATCTCCCTAAGACTATCTCCCTCGATCTGGTGAGCATGGGTTCATGAGTCTGGAAATGTTCATATTACTCTGCAGCATAGCAGACCTATACTCCTTCACCAAATCTAAAACCCCATAGATAAACTTTCTCATTTGATCATGCAGCTCCGCTACCATAGAGGGGGAATACCTATACAACTGAGTGGACTTTAAATTGTACTCTTGGACTGACATTGACCCCTATCTTAAGTTCACAAACTCCTTAGTATTTGCTTGCCTCAACTCTCGAGGAAAGAACCGGTCAAGGAAGGCCCTCTCGAAACACTCCCAAGTCATAGGGACCACATCCCTAGCTCTAGCTTCCTTCCATTGCATGAACCAGATATGAGCCACATCCTTGAGTTGATAGGATGCTAACTCAACACAATCAACACCAACCACTTGCATCACATCAAAGATTTTCTTCACTTCATCAATAAAATTTAGCGGATCCTCATTAACTTTCGAACCTCAAAACTCCAGCGGGTTCATACAGACAAAATCATGAACACGAGCCACTACCCCACCTTGAAGGTGGATGGGGATAGGAGTCGGCTGGTAGGCCTGAGCGGCCAGGGTTTGGGCTAGCAAATGGATGGCATTCCTAAATTCCTCATTTGTGACCTTGGGGGCTGGAACTGGAGGAGCGACATTCTGAGTGGCTCGGTGAGCCATAGCACATCGAGGCATAATCTAAAATGTATAAGGTAAAGAGTAGATTAACATTAGAGTTAAGCTCTATCACACGATATGATCATGAAAAAAGTGAAGTTTTCTAAGACACATCATAGCTTCCCTCTCATATGTGTGGCATGCTTCACATAAATGAAAGAGACTCAACTCGATCTCGATGCGGCTTTCAGACATCCTAGGACTCTTAAACCTGAGGCTCTGATACCAAGTTTGTCATGCCCCGAGGCTACTCCCTAGGCGTAACAAGGGATCTAAGACCACGAGTTCCCCGAGCTAAACCTTGGTTATATCATCAAGTATATCAATTAAGCATAGAAGAAGCATAATACGAATTAGATAACTGAATCCATAAGATAAAATCAAAAGAACATAATTGGAAGAAGACCCGAATATCGTCAATGTCTAAAAAGCCTCTATACATGACATAAGGAGTTGCTAGGACAAGACCCTAGATAACTCAAAGTACAAACATAAGTAGTCTAAACAAACTAGAGTCATAACTAGCCCTCAAAGCATAAGGACTCACCAATACTAAATGGATATCCAGTTTCATCTAGCCACGAGGCTGATGGGAAACACCTGAATCTGCATCATCAAGAGGATGCATCGCAAAATATGCATCAGTACTATAGGATGTACCGAGTATGTGAGATATGCATGATCATGATAAAAACATACTTAAACATGCTTAAGGTGAACCTTTTCATAAAGAAATAACATAAGAGGATTATCAAGATATAGGACATAAAAACATAAAGTATGGTAAAAATTCTAAGTATGATATTATATAACTTTATAGCTTGAAAATAATCATATGGGAGTTTCTCTTACCCAACATAAACCATGCTGAGCTACATGGAGTCCAGTGTCATGCACCCACACTGAAAAAAGTTGTCCTAACTAGCCAAAGTTAGAACCATGTCCATAAGGATCCTGTCATAAGCCACGGAGGGCAACCTAGAATGGCAACATAGTTTTAGACTTGGGTTATCTAGAACCCTCATCGCTCGGTGCTAAATACTACTCCCAAAACATATAACATAAGGCTCACATTCATGTGACATATCTAGATGTCAAGCTTGTTCATAAACATGTTCATACCCCGAATCTTCATACTACTCTCAAATCTTGGTTTAGAAAATGAATGATGAGCATTGATGGCATATCGGGTGTCTTGCATTGCATAATAATTTATAACTTGAAAACTTTCATAGCCTTATTTCAATTTCATAATAACATATACTTTCATAGAACATAGGAACTAGGAATGCACTTGCTTGAAATTCATGAAATCATGTTATCATTTTCCCCAATTTGGTTAAATCAATTCATGCATGTAGGATTTACCATAATTGACCTTCAACTCATGAAATAGGAACTCATATGTAAAAACCCATGCAAAATCATGCAATTTTATGAAATTTCATAATAATATCATGAGATGGTAATTTATAGCAAATCCTATAAGAATTGGGTAAGAACCCTAATTTGAAAGTTCATGAAATCACAAATTGAAATTTGGGGTTTTGGGAACAAGGGTGGAAGGAACCCATTGTTAAATACCCACATACCTTTATTGGAGTTAACCCACTTGAAATTGAAATGATTAGGAGACTTGGACTTGGAGCTTGAGACCTTGAGTTTGAGAGAGTTATTTTCCTTTTTGGGAGATGAATGAGGTAATGAGGACAGACTTAGGATAATAAGTTTAGGATTCATGCTAAAATGGTCAAAACGACCTCACTTAGGAGTTAAAAGGGTGGTAATGTCTTAAATACCCTTGGGACTTTATTAAGAAAAAACAGATTTAAAACTCAGCTTTAGGTTCCACGGGTCCCTTCCACGGACCATAGAACTAACCACGGCTCATGGAGTAGAGTTGTGATTCCTGAGCCAATGTTTCAGGCTGCATATGAGTTCCAACGACTCAACGGGACGACCCATAGAAACTTCTATGAGTCGTGGAACAAATTCATGATTTCAGGGAAAATGACTACTCTCTGTCTGAGTTCCACGGGTTGGTTCCATGACCCGTGGAAGCTTCCACGAACCGTGAGACTAACCTTTGGTTCTCAAACCTGAGGGTGGTTTACAAGACTAGAATAACGAGTCCTTTCCACGACTCATGGAACTTTCCATGGATCATGGACTTGACTTGTGATCCTTGAGAGTTCAAAGTTTTAGCAAGTTTTCTGAGTT
The DNA here is from genome assembly GCA_003996215.1 of Jaltomata sinuosa. NCBI lineage: Eukaryota > Viridiplantae > Streptophyta > Magnoliopsida > Solanales > Solanaceae > Jaltomata > Jaltomata sinuosa. The sequence goes on from QJPP01002412.1 coordinate 57,322, forward strand.
TAAAAGCTGGATCGATTTCAGGGGTGTTACATTAAGGGAATGGATGTGAAATTATATCTTGTTGTTAATCACATACAATGAACTTTTTTTATATGCTTGTTGGTCATACAAGTGTGGTTATGTTTATTGTGTTTGTGATTGGATAATATTTGTGTTTCTTTGGTTAGCTTAAGTACTATGTCTGGTATAGATAATTTTTTGGCTCAGTTAACATGACTGGTATGGGATATCTATCGGTTGGCTCAGGTACCACGCTTGGTATAGGTTCTATTATGATTTTCTTAAGTATAATTCCTGGTACATGTTTGGTTATGCTTTGCGTGTTAGTTCCAAAAGTGGACCAGGTTTATTTTTTGTGATGTAATCACTACATATTGTTCCATGAGTGGTTGGGTTTTTATGTATACATATTGGGACGGTTCTTATGTAGTCCGAGCTTGCATGTGAAACAGTGTATACAATGCCTTAGAGATCCTTGGGTGGTCCAAGTTATTAGAAGGTGTGTCATAATCGTGCAGGGGTAGTTGATTGAATTATGAGCCAGGAGGTTATGAGGTTTAGTACATTATGGGATGGGATATAGGTATATGGTGTTTGAGTCTGGATGGTAATAAAAGTTTTCAAGTTATCTATTTTATTGCCTAAGGGTCAAGGGCCAGTGTGGTTTGCATAGGACCTTAGAGAGAGGGATGGACTAACTAACAACAATAGTTAATAATTGTGATTTATGGATTGGAACCATTAAAGTAATTCTAGTGTTGGTAAGATAGGTAAGATTGGAAAGCATTGGTGTGATAGGGGGTCAGGCTATGACTAGGATAGAAGGGGGGAAATTGCTTCTCATTGTGTAGTTGGCAGTGGAAGGAGGTAATGAGGCATGGGATAGAGTGTATAATTTCAGAGATGTTATACCTAGGTGTTAAGGGTTGTTGATGAAGGGCCAGGGCTTTATAACTTTAAGTTGCATGTATTCTTCTATTATTTACATAATATTATGCGGTAAATTTTGGTAGACCAATGATGCCTACCATTGCGTGTTGGTACTACTCTTGCTATACCTTTAATATAGTCTGGTTGTAGGATCAGTGATGTTCCTAGGTAAAGGCAATGGGGATCTCCAACATCTTCTACTCCTTTGTTCCTATGGTGGGAGTTGTGTCTTATTTACTATTGTACTTCTCTTAGAAGCTCTTGTACCTATTTAGACTAGTCCCTTAGGAGGGTTTTTACTTGAACTTGTATTGTACTCAAATATGTGTAACTATTTATTTTAAATACTAAAGGTAAAGTTGTATTTTCTTAATTACTTCCGCATACCTATTTTAAATTAGGTGGTAAGCGTTCTTCTATCTACCTTATTTAGAGTAGGTTCTAGCACAACTTTGTAGTTAGGTCTTGATAATTTAATATTAGAGCCTACATTACTGGTCGCCAACTATAAGAGCAAATGTCGAATAGAGTCCTGCAGATTAGTGCGTTAATGTCCACATCTAATCTTCAGGAAGCTGTGAAGCATTTTAGGAAATTATTCCACTTCTTGCACTCTTTTATGCGGTCTGTTGCTTGCTTGTATAGGTTGAGTCTAATTGGTATCTCAACAAACTAAATTGAATGCCATTATCTTTGACTGAAATGACACAAGCAAGGGATGTTGGAACTAGGAAGGTTCCAATTGGTATCTGGCCCTAGAGGCTATGTGAATGCATGGATTAATGGTCTTCCATGAGACGAATAAAGATAATAAGCATGACTTGATTTAGTGATAAAGCTTGAGATTTGTGATTATGTGCATTGTATTACTTGAATGACTAAGAATGTGTGGTTTGTAGTTGCTTTCCTTACTGTGAAATTCGTGGTTAGGAAGGGGTCATAACTTGGTTATGTGAGATGTGTATAGTGATAAATTATTATGTGGCTTAATTGGAAATTTTTGTGTTGAATTTTTTGCACGGAATTACTGTGGGTAAAAATGGTAAAAGGGACATGGCCATTTGTGACTGTGGGGAAACTCTGGTTTTAGGATGGTCGGGATTGGTTGGGAACCATGGGGGAAAAGGGCTATTCTTGTATGATAGCGTGAATGTGATATTATGAACAACTTTTGGTGTGATTCGTAAATAATTTATGATAATGTGGGGCTAGATTCTTCAACATGCATTGTTGGGGTTAGTCTTGAGGTTATACATAAGACCATGATCCGATTTCAAAGGTTATTATTCATAACAGGGAATGGGAAGTGAGAGAACTTTGCAGAAAAATGAAATTTTTGGGTTGCTGCCATTCGGGGCAGCCATAGCGGGATAGACCCGCTACGGTGATCCCACTATAGCAAGAATTTCTCCACTATAGAGATTTCACCATAGTAGCATGCAAGCCGCTATAGCGGGATGGGCAGGATAGAATCCCTGCCCTGTTTTCCCCTGTTTTGATTTTATTTCTCGAGGTGTTTTAAATCATTAGTTTCAGGTGGGAGCTACTACGGTAAAAAAGGGAATCGCTTAAAAACATACTTAGCATGTACAAATGATTAATACTTTTCAACTAGAATCCATGTGTGCTAATAAAACGGAAGGGGAAAAGGGAATCAATATCCACTACATACCCTAAACGGGGGAAAACCTAAAAACAATAGATAGAGTATAATAAAGAGGGGGGACAAGTCCTAGTTGGATGCCTCATCACCATGAGGGGCTGGGGTCCTCAGCCTCAGTGCCATTCAGAAATACGAACTCCCGCAAGTCCTCAGGCTTGAGCTGGGAAACCTTCAAATCAAGGACAACATTGTTGAACATGACCTTTATGGTCTTCCATATCCGTGGAAGCATGTGGTCCCAAAAGCGCCTCTTTTTTTTCTCCTCATCAAGCTCTCTGTAGAGCGCTGCAGAGTCCTGACTAGGGGGAGGTAGGGCTACGGTTCCGGCAGAGGCACCCTCCATGAATTGCCTAACCGCAGCCAAGTCCTCTTCCAGGTGGCTACTAGAGATTGGGGGCTGGGACTAGGAAGGAGAAGCAAGATCCTCATCATCGTTATCATCAGTGCCCTCGAAAACCCGGCTACTCTCTGTCTCACCCACCTTCCTCTTCTTCCCCTTGGAAGTGACTACCTTTACCTGAAGAGGGTTAAAGGAGGCATCCATCTCTACCTCCCTTTCGGTATCATCCTTAGGAACCTCAAATCGCCTACACAGTGCAGACTCTAGACCAGCAAAAAATGGGCCCTTCTTGGTGCCCTAATAGAAGTCCTTCCACTCTGACATAATCTATGACCCCATATTCAGTTGAATGCCCTGTATAGCACAAGCCACTATCGAAGCTCGGGGGTAGGTCATGGTGGTAATATTTCCAGACAAATGAATCCTCAAGGATACCAGATTCAGCCATCTACTAGTGTCAGCTGAGAAGTAAGTGCTCATGATTCCCTCCGCGGTGGGCCAGTAGGCCTGGTCCTTGAACTCCTCCTCTATTAAAGTATCCCAAAGTCATTCCATATCCCACTTTCAAAGCTTTGCTTCAAAAATAGAATTTGAGACATATGGCACTCCTAGTACATGATTTATTGTCTGCACATCCACTCCTATAAGACGGATGGTAGGGTTGGGATAATCCCAAAGTACGGCGGATAGTATGGTGTAGAACTTTCTTACCCATTCCGAGTGTTGAGAAGGGGGGTCCTTCACTAATGGGCCTAATCTGAACTCATGGAGCGTGAGATAGAATACCCTTGCTTGTTCTATCATACCTTTCATGTTAAAAGCCCTCTTGTTACAAAGACCAATCCTCCGGTAGTCTCAAAATATCTCTCGACTAGCCTCATCAGAGAACCTCTCACAAAGTGTAATATGTTCTTGGTTGGCGTCCATTGAGTTGTTGAATGTGCAATATTAACAAATGGTTGTATTAGAAATCGTAAGATGCAAGAAAAATCAAAGTTTGAAAAAAGTCAATTCCTGACCCTACCTAGGAGGCTACTGCCTGCAACCTCCCGTTATAGCAGGCTGTCTCCCTATATGGAGATGGTGATATAGCGGGAATTTATCCTCTATGGCAGCATCACTATAGCGACCTTGCTCCTCTATAACAACCTTCATTGTTCTATATTTTCAAGAGGTGCATCAATGCACTTCTTGACCGAAAATTTTGTTGTTAACATTCCAAGTTTAGATCAGTGTTTCCGAAGTACCCTACTACTAATTAATGCAAAAATTTGGGCATTATAACTCCTATAAATTGCCCAAATGATAATTTTTTCACTAGAATAACCTTTCACATTCCCTACCAATTTTGAACCAATTTTTGGCCATGAACCCCGTAATTCTTATGCCCAGAACACTGTGGGAGCATTGTAAATGTAAGGGAAGCATCCATTTTTTGAGGATTCGAACAACTCAAGGCAAAAAATTAAAAACCAACCCAATGTCTATTCTATTCACTAAATTCAAGCATAAAATGATCTATATTCATGCAATGAGGTTAGGAAAGTAAAGAGTTATGATTATTACCTTGTCTTTCCAATGTCAACAGAAAAGCGATCGGTTGGGAAGTGGTGTTTTTGGGTGAAATAGGGGTGGAATGGGCGAGAAAACCATTTCTCACCCCTATAAACTGTTACCACTCGCTATAGTGGGAGGATGGCCGCTATAGCAGGATTATTATCTCTATAGCTGGGTTAAGATCGACTACTAATGGGGAGGGGGGAACTTTGTTTTTTTGCCCATTTAAAATCCCCGACCAAGTATATTATTGAGGCCCCAAATTATTTGGGGACTCGAGAAGGATTACTTTAATTTTTTCCATGCAACTTCAGTGAAGGGATTCCCTGGCTGAGCAAAATTGAATAAATTTTCAGTTGTGTTGGATACACTTAGAGAAATGGAAATTTCCATGGTTTGTGTAAAGTTATAATTATGATGTCAAGGTAGGGTGATAACCTTGAAGGGGCTGTCTCTTTATTTTCTCTGCCTTAGAAAATCATTCGGGGATGAATGATGAATAAATTGGTATATGTTGTAATGACCTATTTAGTTGTAATTTAAAGGCACCTCATTGTTCATTGCGGGAATTATTGAAATGCTCTAATTAGGTTTATTTGGTGTGAAACAGTGAAACATTTTGGAATTATAATTTTGCTCGAGCTGATGTTATCCCGTTATAGCAGGAATTTTCCCACTAGCATCACCACTGTAGCGGCTGACAGGTTGATATAGCAGGCTGACAGAACCAGTAGCTAGAAAACATAGATTTATATCGTACTTCTACTCTTTAGTTGCAAAAAGTATGAGAGTTGCTCAAAAAACCCTCCTAGGCTGCTCCAAAGCTTGGGAGCAATGGATAGGAAAGATTCCCGCACAAATGGGGTAAAACCCAGACATTCCAGGACTATTTTTGACAGGATTCACCTTCATGGATCTAGAAGTTCATGTTCAGACTTTTGCAATAGATTCTTGGTATCCATGTAGGCTAGGCTTAACTAAGTAGTTTAGACATGTTTCCTAATGCTTAATATATTGTAGTTTGATGGGAGATTTCATGCCTAGGCCTTAGAGTACGGAGTCTGGAGGAATATACGTATTGGAGGTCGTGTGGTTTAGGGTGGAATTATTCTGTTATAAGCAAAGTGACCCCAATACTTGATTTGTTATTAACGATAGGGTTATAAATCCTAGGGAGACTAGATTTTGGGTGGGCTCGAGGGACCGATAATGTTTAGATGTAAAGGGACTGCTAAGCTATAGTGGATTCCCGGGTTTTATATGAACATGGGAAATGGGATAAACTAGGAAGGTACTGAGTTTGTGGTATTAGGAAAGGGATTTCTTGGGGACGGTTGTATGCTTCTAAATAAGTCCAGTATGGGGATTTTTTTATTATGTGCTTTAATGATTATGCTGGAGTTACATCGGATAGGCCTTCAACGCCTAGAGAATGAACTAAGTTAGTTGTAAAAGGTTATGGGTGAATTGTTTCCCAATTATGATATGTGCATGTTAAGTGTTTAATTAGTATTACCTGTACATTTCTTGTTTAGTTATTGACGGAATGGATGTGAAATGATATCTTGTTATTAATCTCATGCAATGAACTTGTTTTATATGCATGTTAGTCAAACAAGTGTAGTTGTGTTCATTGTGTTTGTGATTGAATGATATATCTATTTCTTTGGTTGGCACGGGTACCACGCATGGTATATATTATTGGTTGGCTCGGGTACCATTCGTGGTATGGGATATCTATCGGTTGGCTCAGATACTATGCCTAGTACAGGTTCTATTATGGTTGGCTCTGGTACTGATAAGTTGGTATCCTACCTACTTATCTAGCTCTTAATCTTATGATTTTTCTAGGATAATTGAGATAAATAGTGCATATGACATGAATTGCTATTATTTTATAGGTGTATGTGATTTAAACGTGATTGGTGCAGAATCGGATGAAAACAAGTCAAAATTGAGAATTTCTTAAAATCTAGGCAACTCAAGGAAGAGGTTAAGGCTTGTGCACGATCACACTGGGATTGTGCAATTGCGTTGCATTGAGAAATGGTCAACGTTAGTCAACACATGTGCGCGATCGCACAAACACAGCACGATGGCGCTGACCAGAATTAATCTCTTCAACGTGATAGCGCTGGTTTAGCGCGATGGCATTTCACTGAGCATGAGCCTGAAACTGGGCAAAAATGTGGTTTTGGACTTGTGGAAACCCCAATCCACACAAAATACTCTTCACCCATTTTTGAAAGCATCTTTGGTAAAATTCACAACTCTTGGATAGCTTGGAGAGCAAGTTTATCTTCCCACACCACAAAAATGAAGATTTGGATGTTCTTTATTGTAAAATCTTTTGTTTTCGTTGTTCAACTCTTGTTCTTTATTGCTAAGTTGTTGGTGTAATTGTTGAATTGAGATTTGGGTTTTGCATTAGAAATAATACTAAATTTGGGTATTTAATTCTTATCTTGTTCTTTCTCTTGATTAATGATGTGGGTCTATTGAAACTTCCATGCCTTAATCTTATAATATATGATTGTGAACACTGTCTTAGCATACTAATTATGTTCTTGCTCGAAAGAGGAGTTCCTCAATTATGGAAGGTTTAATAGTGGGGATTTGGGGTTTCCACTCTAGATCAAGGCTAGAGATAGTTTGGTTGCCAAAAACTCCCATCCAAGAGTTGGGGTTAGAAATAGCCCAACTTACATTAGTTAATTTGTTGTTTATTGCTCACTCGTAGTGATTCAAGAGAACCCATGAGGATAATTACTCGATTGGTTAAAAGATTGTTAAGTATACCTTTACCCAAGATTACCCATGTGTTAATTGGGTGCAAGTCTTGTGAATTGAATTCTGATTCCCAATTCTCCCTTGTTGTCCTTGCTTGGTGAAAGCAAGGTGAAAGCCATTGATCAAATCTATCTTGTTTTTGAATTTCTTCTATCCTTTGGTTTAGTTAAAAAAAACCCTATAGTTATCTTTTCTTTTTTCTCGTTGAACTCCAATAAGTGCCTTGGATTCTTTATTAGCTCAATCGCGATTACATTTTTCTTTGTGGGATAGACACCGACTCCTTTTGGGAATATAAATATGTTTTGCTTAACGATCGCTGATACCTCCACTTTTCAGAGTATGTTTAAGCGTTATCAAAAATGGTGCCATTGTCAGGGACCAATTTGGCGTATTAAGTTAATTTAGAATTTGAGTTTACTTACTTTAGTTCAAATTTGTGAATATTCATTTTTATTTTTTTTTAGTTTTATTTTGTTGATTGATTTCATAGCATCTCAGAATGTTAGAAAAGTTGGTAGTTACATCCCAGTATATTCCCGACTATTGTGTTTATTGTGGAGGGACCCACCTTGGGTGAATGTTTAAAATTGGCCCTAAGAGAGGGAGGTATTCAACTTCTCTCTTCTATGATGGGCACAATTTCTATTTGTGTGGTGGTCATGATGGACATTTGAGCGAATGCCCTAATGATGGTCGTCCTCCTCCCCCCTCTTGTGCTAACAATGTTGCTAGTTGTACTTGTGATCTTAATAGGACCCATGACTTAGCAACAAAAGAAAGCATTTGTGCCAAGCTACAAACGCTCTTGGCCACGCAAGATAGCTTAAAGAAGGGTGTGCAATCTATAAAGCAAGGCTTTGTGGATGCGAGAGCTAAGGAAGAAAAGAAGAGAAATCGTGCCACACAACTTATGGCAGATTTGTCTACTCCTCTTGGTTAAATTAATGGAAAAAATCCTCCAAACCAAGAAAATGAACTTGTGTCAAACATTGAGCTCAATCGAACTCACTTTAGGGACGACGATGAAGATTTGCGAAATATGAAATCATTCGAGAGTGAGTTTGTTCCGGTAGTGCTTGAACCCAAACAAGAAGAAAAATTTGTATTAGGTGAAGTTGTGAGCCTAGAATGAATGTTAATCAATCTCACCAACTTGAGGCCTATGGGGAACAACATAATAGAATGCTACCAATGTTCGAGATATTGTGAAAAAGGCATGCCAAGAGAAGTCAAAAATAAGGGTTGCTTGAAATTGCTATCCGGAATTTGAACACCGATTTGAATGCTCGTGTTGACACATGCACAATTGCGGGTAGCAGTTTTGAGTTGTTCCCTATTGAAGAAGAGAACACAAGGGATACTCATGAATTAAAGGTGTTGTGGCAACCAACTACCCTACATATGAAACAGAGGTCAAAATCAAACGAATGACACTTGAGTTGCAATGAAAATTTCAACGATTCATCTCGAAAGACTCTAATTCATTTAAAAGTGAGGATGTTATGAAGGAAGAAAACTTGAGAGTGGAGACACCCAAATCTTACTCCAACCACTTTTCAACCTTAAGTTTGGTTAAATGGATGAAAGTCAAAGTAATCAAGCTTTTGGAAGACCTTGGAAGAAGGATTAATCGAGGTTTATCCGGTTTCATGTTTGTCACTGAAAGAAGGCAAAGCAATCTTCTTCACTTGAAGGCAAAAAAGTGCAAAATGCAAAACCACAAAAATGGCCTTCTCATGTTCACACCTTCACCCTAACATTTTCACCGGATGTTTCATTCAAGTTTTTGTCGATGGTTCAAATCTTCCAAGGGGAGATCTAGATGTTTAGGTGACTTGCATCGCTCTGCGACGTTAAATTGTGCGCTTTATGGGAGGCAACCCATCGTTTCAAAATTTTAAATGTTTACAATTTTGTCTTTTCTTTATTAGAATAGGTTAGTTGTAGATTTTTGACTAATCCATTTAGTATCAAATCTTTTTTGAGATATTTGGGCAGGTTGAGAAGTGGAGGCCTCAAAAAAATCCAATCAAGGACCAAAAAGGGTGCTAAAATGACGTGCTTAATGTGCTGCAAAACGCACATCTATGTGTGTGTGTTGCACATATAATTTCACCCTAAAGTAGTGAGGATGCTAAGATGGTCGAAGTGTGAAAAATGGGTGCATTTTGCACTTGGAAGTGTTCCAATCGCACTAGCCATCGTACCCCAAAACAATAAGTTGCTAAAAATTGGTTGGAACGTGCGAAGTGGGTGTGTTTCGCACCTGATAGAGAGCGTATCACACCAACCGTCGCACATCAAAGAAGTGAACTGCTAAAAAGAAATTTTTTGGAAAGCAGTGCAACACAATTGTGCTATAGTTGCACTGATGGCGCTAAGAAATATTTCACAAAGCAGAACAATCACGCTGGTCTAACGCGATCGCGCTGAAACAAATGTCAGGGCAGTGAATTAAAACAATGAAGATCTTTAGTTCCTCCACATCTCCTAAAGTTCAATAGGTATTCTCCATTGCTCAAATTACCTCTCCCCCAAGTAATTACCTAAAGTTCTGCACACCTAAATCACGAGCAAAAGCAACTGGGTCTAATCAAAATTGCAAGCACAAGTTGCTTCTGCTCTTCTCTCTTATTTTGCCCACCGAAATCGTCCATCCCATTATGTCTCTGTTCGTCCCTCCATTTCATGTTTCTTGGTCTCATTTTCTAGGTTGAACGATTGGAGTTAAGCAAAAACTTAGGGACGTCTTGATTAACCAAGGCTCCTCCATTGTTATGAAGCTTTTCAAGACCCAAAAATCATATGTGTTGATGGATTTCATGAAATTGAGTATGAAATGGTGTTGTTGTTGTGATTGTTGTTTATAAACACCCTCCATAATGGATAAAATCCATGATCTAGTTGTGAAAATCATAATGAAGGGTTGCTTAGTTGAAGAATATGACTGCCCAGTTGCTCAGTGCAATCGCGTTTCCTGTGAACAAAGTCACCTGCATAATTGCGCTTCTTTGATGCGATAGTGCTTCTAAAAAAAAAGATTTGTGGCGATTGCGCTGATTAGACACAATAGCACTGAGTAACTGAATCTAGCAAAAAAATAGTAGCTCTGTCAAGAGCTTCTCCAATGCCTTCCAACCCACTTTTCTTGCTTAAAAAACTTGTTTTTCATTGTGCTACATGTTGTGACCACATTGTTACCTTAAAAATGATTTTTGTAGGTACTTTTAATTAGAAAAATGAGTACTAGTGCATCGAATTCGGGATACCAAGTGGATGAAATTATGGAGGAGGAGTATGATCGTACAAACTTTATGTCACAGGTTTGTGAGGAATGGTATAGGGATGACTTGTACAAAAATGTGGTCCCTGAAAGGGGCATTGCATGGCAAAGAGTTGTGGCAGCCTTACCTGAATTGTTTGGCTGATTTCATATAGAAAAATGCAATTGTTTCATAGCTTCACCACGTAGGGCCAATGAAGTGTGTCAGGTATAAACTTCAAGGATCCAGTGGTAACTGTCTAGGGGAGAACATTGAGATTTGGAGGCGAGGAGATAAACAGTTAATATGGGCTCGATGATCATGACACTACACTTCTGGGGGAGAAAAGAGCTATAGGCATCCCCTGGATTGCCTCAAAAGTCTGTTCAGGAGTGGAGCCCACGTGGTCTTTGTTTAAAATGAAAATATACTCTCGTGAATTCACTATGGAGATAAAGATTTGGTTGTCCATCATATGTAGTAGGGTACAACCGGTTCAGAATGGGAATGAAGTTCCTGTGTACAGAGCGGTGAATGTAGCAGCAATGATTGATGAAATTCCAGTTAATTTGGGGCCACTTATACTTTGGTAGATGAAGAACTGTGTCAAGGGCAACAATGAGAGCTTGTTATTTCCTTCCCTGATTAATGAGCTATGTCAGGCAGTGAGAGTTAACTTGAATGCTCTGGGAGATGTTTGGATTGATCCGAAAAGATTCCCATTTGTGCTTTGAATAAGACAGGCTCGAGGAATGTTCTTAAGAAGAGGAAGGTGGATACAAGTTTGACTTCAGGAGCTACAGAGGGCATCCAGCCATCTCTTAGTGCCATAACCTCAACCCAGGTACCTCCATCTATACCTAGACCATTTCATCACCTCTCCACTCAGATATCAGGATTTTAGGGAACCATTAGTGCGTTGGCCACTAGTATTCCTTCGGGTACACCAAAAACCCATATCGAAACAATGAATGATATGGTTAACCATCAGAAGAATATTGAGAAGAGTCAACAAAGGTTGGAAAATAAGTTTTAAGAGCATGAGAAGAAAATTAAATCAATGAGTGACAACCTTGAGTATCAGAAGAAAAGGGACAAAGAAAGAGATAAATTGTTGAAGAGGATGTTGATAACGCTCAAATAAACTATCCAATGGAGGTGATTGCGATCGTCTGAGAAAAAACACATTTATATTCCCAATGGATTTTGGGGTCGTACCCATAGAGAAAAATGTAGTCGCGATCTAGCTAATAGAGAATAAGAACAACTTATTGGGGTTTGATGAACTAAAAGGTAAAAGATATCTATAAGGGTTTTTTTAACTAAATCTAGAGATAGAAGAAAATCAAATAAAAGATAGATTGATCAACGGATTTCACCTTGCTTTTGTCAAGAAAGGAAAACAAGGGAGAAGCAAGATCATTATCATAGGTATCATCAGTGCCCTCGGTAACCCGGCTACTCTCTGTCTCACCCACCTTCCTCTTCTTCCCCTTGGAAGTGACTACCTATACCTGAAGAGGGTTAAAGGAGGCATCCATCTCTACCTCCTTATCGGTATCACCCTTAGGAACCTCAAATTGCCTACACAGTGCAGACACTAGACCAAGAAAAAAGGGGCCCTTCTTGGTGCCCCAATAGAAGTCCTTCCACTCTGACATAATCTATGACCCCATATTCAGTTGAATGCCCTGTATAGCGCAAGCCACTATCGAAGCTCGGGGATAGGTCATGGTGGTAATATTGCCAGACAGATGAATCCTCCAGGATAGAAGATTCAGCCATGTACTAGTGTCAGCTGAGAAGTAAGTGCTTATGATTCCCTCCGTGGTGGGCCAGTAGGCCTGGTCCTTGAACTCCTCCTCTATTAATGTATCCCAAAGTCATTCCATGTCCCACTTTCAAGGCTTTGCTTCAAAAATAGAATTTGAAACATATGGCACTCCTAGTACATGATTTATTGTCTGCACATCCACTCCTATAAGACGGATGGTAGGGTTGGGATACTACCAAAGTACGGCGGATAGTATGGTGTAGAACTTTCTTACCCATTTCGAATGCCGATAAGGGGGAGCCTGCACCAATGGGCCCAAGATGAACTCATGGATCCTGAGATAGAATACCCTTGCTTTTTCTATCACACCTCTCATGTTAAAAGCCCTCTTGTAGCAAAGACCAGTCCTCCGGTAGTCTCAAAATCTCTCTCGACTATCCTCATAAGAGAACCTCTCACAAAGTGTAATATGTTATTGGTTGGCATCCATTGAGTTGTTGAATGTGCAAGATTAACAAATGGTTGTATTAGAAATCGTAAGATGCAAGAAAAATCAAAGTTTGAAAAAAGTCAATTCCTGACCCTACCTAGGAGGCTACTGCCAGCAACCTCCCGTTATAGCAGGCTGTCTCCCTCTATAGAGATGGTGATATAGCGGGAATTTATCCTCTATGGTAGCATCAGTATAGCGACCTTGCTCCTCTATAACATCCTTCATTGTTCTGGATTTTCAAGAGGTGCATCAATGTACTTCTTGACCCAAAATTTTGTTGTTAACATTCCAAGTTTAGATCAGTGTTTCCAAAGTACCCTACTACTATTTAATGCAAAAATTTGGGCATTTTAACTCCTATAAATTGCCCAAATAATAATTTTTTCACAAGAATAAACTTTCACATTCCCTACCCATTTTGAACCAATTTTTGGCCATGAAACCCGTAATTCTTATGCCTAGAACACTGTGGGAGCATTGTAAATGTAAGGGAAGCATCCATTTTTTGAGGATTCGAACAACTCAAGGCAAAAATTTAAAAACCAACCCAATGTCTATTCTATTCACTAAATTCAAGCATAAAATGATCTATATTCATGCAATTAGGTTAGGAAAGTAAAAAGTTATGATTATTACCTTGTCTTTCCAATGTCAACAGAAAAGTGATCGGGTGGGAAGTGGTGTTTTTGGGTGAAATAGCCGTGGAATGGGTGAGAAACCCATTTCTCACCCCTATAAACTATTACCACTCGCTATAGCGGGAGGATGGCCGCTATAGCAGGATTATTATCTCTATAGCTGGGTTAAGATTGACTACTAATGGGGAGGGGGGAACTTTGGTTTTTTGCTCATTTAAAATCCCCGACCAAGTATATTATTGAGGCCCCAAATTACCTGGGCAATCGAGAAGGATTACTTTAATTTTTTCCATGCAACTTGAGTGAAGGGATTCCCTGGCTGAGCAAAATTGAATTAATTTTCAGTTGAGTTGGATACACTTAGAGAAGTGGAAGTTTCGATGGTTTGTGTAAAGTTATAATTATGATGTCAAGGTAGGGTGATAACATTGAAGGGGCTGTCTCTTTATTTTCTCTGCCTTAGAAAATCATTCGGGGATGAATGATGGATAAATTGGTATATGTTGTAATGACCTATTTAGTCGTTATTTAAAGGCACCTCATTGTTCATTGCGGGAAATATTGAAATGCTCTAATTAGGTTTATTTGGTGTGAGACAATGAAACATTATGGAATTATAATTTTGCTCGAGCTGATGATATCCCGTTATAGCAGGAATTTTCCCACTGGCATCACCACAGTAGCGGCTGACAGAACCAGTAGCTAGAAAACACAAATTTTATATTGTACTTCTCCTCTTTAGTTGCAAAAGGTATGAGAGTTGCTCCAAAAACACTCCTAGGCTGCTCCAAAGCTTAGGAGTAATGGAGAGGAATGATTCCCGCACAAATGGGGTAAAACCTAGACATTCCAGGACTATTTTTGACAGGATTCACCTTCATGGATCTAGAAGTTCATGTTCAGACTTTTGCAACAGATTTTTGGTATCCATGTAGGATAGGCTTAACTAAGTAGTTTAGACATGTTTCCTAATGCTTAATATATTGTAGTTTGATGGGAGATTTCATGCCTAGGCCTTAGAGTATAGAGTTTGGAGGAATATACGTATTAGAGGTCGTGTGGTTTAGGGTGGAATTATTGTGTTATAAGCAAAGTGACCTCAATACTTGATTTGTTTTTAACGATACGGTTATAAATCCTAGGGAGACTAGATTTTGGGTGGGTTCGAGGAACCGGTAATGTTTATATCTAAAGGGACTGCTAAGCTATAGTGGATTCCCGGGTTTCATATGAACATGGGAAATGGGATAAACTAGGAAGGTACTGAGTTTGTGGTATTAGGAAAGGGATTTATTGGGGACAGTTGTATGCTTCTAAATAAGTCCAGTATGGGGATTTTTTTTATTATGTGCTTTAATGATTATGCTGGAGTTACATCGGATAGGCTTTCAACGCCTAGAGAATGAACTAAGTTAGTTGTAAAAGGTTATAGGTGAATTGTTTCCCAATTATGATATGTACATGTAAAATGTTTAATTAGTATTACCTGTACATTTCTTGTTTAGTTATTGACGGAATGGATGTGAAATGATATCTTGTTATTAATCTCATGCAATGAACTTGTTTTATATGCTTGTTAGTCAAACAAGTGTGGTTGTGTTCATTGTGTTTGTGATTGAATGATATATCTATTTCTTTGGTTGGCATGGGTACCACGCATGATATAGATTATTGGTTGGCTCGGGTACCATTCCTGGTATGGGATATCTATCGGTTGGCTCAGATACTATGCCTAGTACAGGTTCTATTATGGTTGGCTCTGGTACTGATAAGTTGGTATTCTACCTACTTATCTAGCTCTTAATCTTATGATTTTTCTAGGATAATGGAGATAAATAGTGCATATGACATGAATTGCTATTATTTTATAGGTGTATGTGATTTAAAAGTGATCGGTACAAGAATCAGATGAAAACAAGTCAAAATGGAGAATTTCTTAAAATCTAGGCAACTCAAGGAAGAGGTTAAGGCTTGTGCACGATCACACTGAGATTGTGCGATAGTGTTGCATTGAGAAATGGTCAATGTCAGTCAACACATGTGCGCGATCGCACAAAGACAACATGATGGCGCTGACCAGAGTTAATCTCTTGAGCGTGATAACGCTTGTTTAGCGCGATGGCATTTCACTGCGCATGAGCCTGAAACTGGGAAAAAATGTGGTTTTGCACTTGTGGAAACCCCAATCCACACAAAATACTCTTCACCCATTTTTTAAAGCATCTTTGGTAAAATTCACAACTCTTGGATAGCTTAGAGAGCAAGTTTATCTCCCCACACCATAAAAATGAAGATTTCGATGTTCTTTATTGTAAAATCATTTGTTTCCATTGTTCAACTGTTGTTCTTAATTGCTAATTTGTTGGTGTAATTGTTTAATTGAGATTTGAGTTTTGTATTACAAATAATACTAAATTTGGGTATTTAATTCTTATCTTGTTCTTTCTCTTGATTAATGATGTGGGTCTATTGAAACTTCCATGCCTTAATCTTATAATTTATGATTGTGAACACTGTCTTAGCATACTAATTATGTTCTTGCTCGAAAGAGGAGTTCCTCAATTATGGAAGGTTTAATAGTGGGGATTTGGGGTTTCCACTCTAGGTCAAGGATAGAGATAGTTTGGTTGCCAAAAACTCCCATCCAAGAGTTGGGGTTAGAAATAGCCCAACTTACATTAGTTAATTTGTTGTTTATTGCTCACTCGTGGTGATTCGAGAGAACCCATGAGGATAATTGCTTGATTGGTTGAAAGATGGTTAAGTATACCTTTAACCAAGACTACCCATGTGTTAATTGGGTGCAAGTCTTGTGAATTGAATTCCGATTCCCAATTCTCCCTTGTTGTCCTTGCTTGGTGAA
The DNA here is from genome assembly GCA_003996215.1 of Jaltomata sinuosa. Taxonomy (NCBI): domain Eukaryota; kingdom Viridiplantae; phylum Streptophyta; class Magnoliopsida; order Solanales; family Solanaceae; genus Jaltomata; species Jaltomata sinuosa. Next base: position 73,636 of record QJPP01002412.1, read on the forward strand.
AGCAAGGTGAAAGCCATTGATCAAATCTATCTTGTTTTTGAATTTCTTCTATCCGTTGGTTTAGTTAAAAAAAACCCTATAGTTATCTTTTCTTTTTGCTCGTTGAAATCCAATAAGTTTCTTGGATTCTTGATTAGTTCAATCGTGATTACATTTTTCATTGTGGGATCGACACCGACTCCTATTGGGAATATAAATATGTTTTGCTTAACGATCGTTGATACCTCCACTTTTGAGAGTATGTTTAAGCGTTATAAAAAATGGTGCCATTGTCAGGGACCAATTTGGCGTATTAAGTTAGTTTAGAATTTGAGTTTACTTACTTTAGTTCAAATTTGTGAATATTCATTTTTTTTTTAGTTTTATTTTGTTGATTGATTTCATAGCATCTCAGAATGTTTGAAAATTTGGTAGTTACATCCCAGTATATTTCCGACTATTGTGTTTATTCTGGAGGGGCCCACCTTGGGTGAAGGTTTAAAATTGGCCCTAGGAGAGGGAGGTATTCAACTTCTCTCTTTTATGATGGACACAATTTCTATTTGTGAGGTGGTAATGATGGACATTGGAGCGAATGCCCTAATGATGACCGTCCTCCTCCCCCCTCTTGTGCAAACAATGTTGCTAGTTGTACTTGTGATCTTAATAGGACCCATGACTTAGAAAGAAAAGAAAGCATTTGTGCCAAGCTACAAACGCTCTTGGCCATGCAAGATAGCTTAGAGGAGGGTGTGCAATCTATAAAGCAAGGCTTTGTGGATGCGAGAGCTAAGGAAGGAAAGAAGAGAAATCGTGCCACACAACTTATGGAAGATTTATCTACTCCTCTTGGTTAAATTAATGAAAAAAATCCTCCAAACCAAGAAAATGAACTTGTGTCAAACATTGAGCTCAATCAAACTCACTTTAGGGACGACGATGAAGATTTGCAAAATGTGGAATCATTCAAGAGTGAGTTTGTTCCGGTAGTGCTTGAACCCCAACAAGAAGAAAAATTTGTATTAGGTGAAGTTGTGAGCCTAGAATGAATGTTAATCGATCTAACCAACTTGAGGACTATAGGGAACAACATAATAGAATGCTACCAATGTTCGAGATATTGTGAAAAAGGCATGACAAGAGAAGTCAAAAATAAGGGTTGCTTGAAATTGCTATCCGGAATTTAAACACCGATTTGAATGCTCGTGTTGACACGTGCACAATTGCGGGTAGTAGTTTTTAGTTGTTCCCTATTGAAGAAGAGGACACAAGGGATACTCATGAATTGAAGGTGTTGTGGCAACGAACTACCCTACATATGAATCATGATGCCAAAATCAAACGAATGACACTGGAGTTGCAATGAAAATTTCAACGATTCATCTCGAAAGACTCTAGTTCATTTAAAAGTGAGGATGTTATGAAGGAAGAAAACTTGAGAGTGGAGACACTCAAATCTTACTCCAACCACTTTTCAACCTTAAGTTTGGTTAAATGGATGAAAGTCAAAGTAATCAAGCTTTTGGAAGACCTTGGAAGAACGATTAATCGAGGTTTATCCGGTTTCATGTTTGTCATTGAAAGAAGGCAAAGCAATCTTCTTCACTTGAAGGAAAAAAAGTGGAAAATGCAAAACCACAAAAATGGCCTTCTCATGTTCACACCTTCACCCTAACATTTTCACCGGATGTTTCATTCAAGTTTTGGTCGATGGTTCAAATCTTCCAAGTGGAGATCTAGATGTTTAGGTGACTTGCATCACTCTGCGACGTTAAATTGGGCGCTTTATGGGAGGCAACCCATCGTTTCAAAATTTTAAATGTTTACAATTTTGTCTTTTCTTTATTAGAATAGCTTGGTTGTAGATTTTTGACTAATCCATTAAGTATCAAATCTTTTTTGAGATATTTGGGCAGGTTGAGAAGTGGAGGCCTCATAAAAATCCAATCAAGGACCAAAAAGGGTGCTAAAATGATGTGCTTAATGGGCTGCAAACGCATATCTATGTGTGCGTGTTGCACATATAATTGCACCCTAAAATAGTGAGGATGCTAAGATGGTCGAAGTGTGCAAAATGGGTGCATTTTGCACTTGGAAGTGTTCCAATTGCACTAGCCATCGCACCCCAAAACAATAAGTTGCTAAAAATTGGCTAGAACATGCGAAGTGGGTGCGATCAGGTGCTTGTCGCACCAACCGTCGCACATCAAAGAAATAAACTGCTAAAAAGAAATTTTTTTGAAAGCAGTGAAACACAATTGTGCTATAGTTGCACTGATGGCGCTAAGAAATATTTCACAAAGCAGCACAATCACGATGGTCTAACGCGATCGCGCTGTAACAAATGTCAGGGCAGTGAATTAACACAAGGAAGCTCTTTAGTTCCTCCACATCTCCTAAAGTTCAATAGGTATTCTCTATTCCTCAAAGTACCTCTCCCCCAAGTAATTACCTAAAGTTCTACACACCTAAATCAGGAGCAAAAGCAACTGGGTCTAATCAAAATTGCAAGCACAAGTTGCTTCTGCTCTTCTCTCTTATTTTGCCCATCGAAATTGTCCATCCCGGTATGTCTCTGTTCGTCCCTCCATTTAATGTTTCTTGGCCTCATTTTCTAGGTTGAACGAGTGGAGTTGAGCAAAAACTTAGGGAAGTCTTGAGTAACCAAGGCTCCTCCATTGTTATGAAGATTTTTAAGACCCAAAAATCATATGTGTTGATGGATTTCATGAAATTGAGTATGAAATGGTGTTGTTGTTGTGATTGTTGTTTTGAAACACCCTCCAAAATGGATAAAATCCATGATCTAGTTGTGAAAATCATAATGGATGGTTGCTTAGTTGAAGAATATGATTGCCCAGTTGCTCAGTGCAATCGCGTTACATGTGAACAAAGTCACCTGCATAATTGCGCTTCTTTGATGCGATAGTGCTTCCAAAAAAAAGAGATTTGTGGCGATTGCACTGATTAGACACGATAGCACTGAGTAACTGAATCTAGAACAAAAATAGTAGCTCTTTCAAGAGCTTCTCCAATGCCTTCCAACCCACTTTTCGTGCTTAAAAACTTGTTTTTCATTGTGCTACATGTTGTGACCACATTGTTACCTTAAAAATGATTTTTGTAGGTACTTTTAATTGGAAAACTGAGCACTAGTGCATCGAATTCGGGAAACCAAGTGGATGAAATTATGGAGGAGGAGTATGATCGTACAAACTTTATGTCATAGGTTTGTGAGGAATGGTATAGGGATGACTTGTACAGAAATGTGGTCCCTGAAAGGGGCATTGCATGGAAAAGAGTGGTGGCAGCCTTACCTGAAGTTTTTGGCCAATTTTGTAGAGAAAAATGCAACTGTTTCATAGCTCCACCACGTAGGGCCAATGAAATGGTTGTTCGAGAATTTTATGCTAATGCGTCAGGTATAAACTTCAAGGATCCAGTGGTAAGTGTCTAGGGGAGAACATTTAGATTTGGAGGCGAGGAGATCAACAGTTAATATGAGTTCGATGATCATGACACTACACTTCTGGGGGAGAAAATAGCTATAGGCATCCCTTGGATTGCCTCAAAAGTGTGTTCAGGAGTAGAGCCCACGTGGTCTATGTTTGAAACAAAAATTGACTTTCGTGAATTCACTATGGAGATAAAGATTTGGTTGTCCATCATATGTAGTAGGGTACAACAGGTTCAGAATGGGAGTGAAGTTCCCGTGTACAGAGCGGTGAATGTCGCAGCAATGATTGATGAAATTCCAGTTAATTTGGGGCCACTTATACTTTGGTAGATGAAGAACTGTGTCAAGGGCAACAATGAGAGCTTGTTATTTCCTTCCCTGATTAATGAGCTATGCCAGGCAGTGAGAGTTGACTTGAATGCTCTGGGAGATGTTTTGATTGATCCAAAAAGATTCCCATTTGTTCTTTGAAAAAGAGGGGCCCGGGGAATGTGCTTAAGAAGAGGAAGGTGGATACAAGTTCGACTTCAGGAGCTACAGAGGGCATCCAGCCATCTCTTTATGCCATTACCTCCACCTAGGTACCTCCATCCATACCTAGACCATTTCACCACCTCTCCACTCAGATATCAGGAGTTCAGGCATCCATTAGTGCTTTGGCCACTAGTATTCCTTCGGGTACACTAAAAACCCAGATCGAAACACTGAATGATATGGTTAACCATCAGAATAAGATTGAGAAGAGTCAACAAAGGTTGGAAAATAAGTTTTAAGAGCATGAGAAGAAAATTAAATCAATGAGTGACAACCTTGAGTATCAGAAGAAAAGGGACAAAGAAAGAGATAAATTGTTGAAGAGGATATTGATAACGCTCAAATAAACTATCCAATGGAGGTGATTGCGATCGTCTGAGAAAAAACACATTTATATTCCCAATGGATGTTGGGGTCGTACCCATAGAGAACAATGTAGTCGCGATCTAGCTAATAAAGAATAAGAACAACTTATTGGAGTTTGATGAACAAAAAGGTAAAAGATATCTATAAGGTTTTTTTTAACTAAATCTAGAGATAGAAGAAAATCAAATAAAAGATAGATTGATCAACGGCTTTCACCTTGCTTTTGTCAAGCAAGGACAACAAAGGATAATAAGGAATAGGAATAAAATTCACAAGACTTGCACCCGATTGACATATGGGTGGTCTTGGCTAAAGTTGCACTTAACTGTCTTTCAACCAATCTAGCAACAATTCTTATGGGTTCTATCGAATCAACACAAGTGAGCAATAACCAATAAATTAACTTGGGTGAATTGGGCTAATTCTAGCCCCAACTATTATATGGGAGTTTAAGGCAACCAAACTATCTCTAGTCTTAATCTAGAGCGTAAACTCCAAATCCCCACTATTGAATATTTCCGAATTTAGGGAAATCCTTTGTCAAGCAAAAACCCAAATTAGAAAGCTAAGTCAATGTTTGGAACCATTAACTATAAGTTCAAGCATGGAGGATTCAATAGACCCAGATAATTAATCAAAAGAAAAATCTAGATATGGATTGAATACCAAATCAAGTATAATCTCTAATACAAACCCCTATCTCAATTCAACAAATACACAAATAAAATAGCAATTAAGAACAAGAGTTGAAGAATGGAAACTAAAGATTTTTCAATAAAGAGCATCCAAATCTTCACTCCTATGGTGTTGGTTGATGAACTTGCTCTCCAAGGTTTGCCAAAAGTTGTGAGAATAGACAAAGATAGGTTTCCAATCGAATGGGGAGTCTTTTGTATGTATTGGGGTTTACAAATGTGTGAAATTCCAAAATTGTCCAGCTATCTCCGCATTCCTTCTTCGCCTACAAGGTCCACCATGTAAGCAAAGTTTCTTTCTCTAGTTGGCCTTCGCATACGCGGTCAGTTCATCGTGTTCATGGAGCTTTGCTTTAGTTTACCTTCATGTACGCATGTGGGGCACTGCGTTGGCGAAGGCCTATGCTGCTGCCAATCCATTTCTTCTCTGAATAGTTTCCTTTTGACTTGTTTACATCCAAATTCTTCCCGAACACTTCTGAAACACAAAACCTTCAAAATAGAAGTAATTTGTGTCATTTACACTATTTTCCCTTTTAATATAAGCAAAAGTATAAGATTAAGAGATCAATAAGTAGGTAGAATACCAACTTATAAAAACCCCAAACTTGAACTATTTCTTGTCCTCAAGAAACTAAGAATTCTAACTCAAGAGACACACATCACAAGTGCAATGACAATGCCATAAGCAAAGGAAAAACCCATTTCAAGCACCAAGAATGACTTCGGTTGGTACTTATGATTAGTCAATCACACGATAAGAAGCATTCCCCTCTATTCAAAACACAATTCAAGGATGCAATGAAACTATAAGAACAACTAAGTCATAACAACCAATCCTCAAGATCTGACTCAAATCACTAGCTTACCAAAACATGCTCAATTGACTCATTTGCGGAGTTTATCAATGTTACCACCTATCCTAATTCGCATGCCCTCACAAGAACGAAAGTCCAAAAAACACATTATGTACAAAGACAATCACAAGGGACAAATACAAACACTCAAACTCACAAGGAATTTAAAGTACTAACATATATCAACCACATGCTTTCCCTTATTTTCATTCGCCACTAGCTCAAGAACAATGGGTTGGAGACCTCAAAGGACTTTTCTAAGTTTGTAATGTAGGCTCGGGGACGGGTAGGATACACATTTGTATTCAAGTGACTACATCCTCCTCGAACTCTACACAACTTTTTCAACTCAAAACCAAAGCCATTTCATTCATTTTCTTCATTCAACACGGGGAACCATTTCACTTCTTTTTATTTGAAGCCCCAATTCCTAACATTTTCTTCACCATGGAGGATTTTCTTTTCTTTACTTTCCTCTTTTCTATTCTTTTCAAACAACTTTCTTTTTTTGGAAATTCTTTTTGTGCAACGAACCAAGATATGCTCAATTAGCACTCCTCCAAGGTACCTTTTATCAACCCCTAAACTTAGGCTTTTAGCCTCGATTTCACACTTGTGGAGTTCAATGAAGGACGAGATCAAGAGAGAGATTCATTGTCAAAATGGTTCAAGGTTTGTAACAAGGTTGCCAAAGAAAAGGTATAAGGCTCAAGAGGGGTGACTAATGATTTAAATTAAGTGTAATGGTGTCTTTTAAGGATAAGTAGGTTTCAATAATCATAAATAAGGCCTAAGATCACTTCTCCAACCAAAAGTAATCAAGACTAACCGGGCAAGTTCTAGTTAATAGAAGCAAGCACAATAATTATTCAACTAAACCTCACCACACATGGAATGCAAATCATTCAAGAAGGATAGATTTTAACTTTCTAAGCAAGAACAAAGAGGATCCATTCTATATTATCACCGCTAATGATCTAAGAGTCACAAAAAGATAAAAGGGGTTGTCACAAACATCATTCTTCGCCATGCACTTTTTCACAATAACTTTGGAAAGGTATCCTTATTTCACTTAGCATACAAGACTACTTCATTAGTACCAAATAAGTGAATCACAACCAAAACCTCAAAAGACAATGATTTTCCCTAAAGAATGACATCACTCAGTCCATCATTGGGCCAATTCATCTATCTAAATTGATATGGCTACTCAAGGCTCATTAACACACCAATCCCATCAAAATGGCATGTGCAATACAATTCTCTCAGCTCCAGCAAGTTCTAATTTTCCTAATGGGTACTCACAATTCCCCTGGCTCCAAAACATCCAACAACCCTACAATAAAAAGAAACAAAGAAGCTACAAGAAAAGAAACCAACAACCTAATCAATAAATTTCATCTATAGCATCTCCAAAACCCGACAAAGGCATACAACTAAACAAAACAAGCCGGACAAGGGCACCATAATAAGGAGGGTTGGTGTCTACACCTGATGAGTAGCAATTAGAGAAGCAAGGGAAGAACTTGATGGAATTTATTTGTGTGCTTAAGGAAAATGAGCACTTTAGTTTGAGAAGAAAATGTTTGGGGCCTTCTGATTGATTTTGAATGTTTAGAAATAGTTGGAATCTATTGTTGCCTTCACATTCGCGGGTTGTCAAGTGCATAAGCCATCGCATGATTTTTGATTTGCCTTTACGTACACGGCTGGTCCACCGCATTCATGAAGAAGGCTTGCTGGACCAGATTTTCACATTTTCTTCCAGCTCACTATTTATGACGTGCGAAGTAGGGTGCGATGTGCACTTTGTGAGGTGTAAAATACACCACATTCACACATGCTGATGTTTTTATTCAGTTCACTATTTTCTTGTATGATGGCATGTGCGACGAGCACTCTTCCAGGTGGAAAAAGCATGTTTTTTAGAGGTCGTTTTGGTGCTTCTCAACTCTTGGTTCCTCTTATCATTCCTTTGGGCACCTAAATACAAACCAAAAAGAAACAAAGAGTGAAGAAAAGCATAAAAACTATGGGTTGCCTCCCATCAAGCACAAATGCAAGCTACCTCACCTTCTAGATCTCCACTTGGAGGATTTGAACCTTGCCCCAAATTTGAATCAAAATTTCGGTGAAAATCATGGGGTGAAGGTATGAACATGAGAAGGCCATTTTCTTGGTGTCGCATTTTGCACTTTTTAGCCTTCAAGTGAGCAAGGTATTCTTGCCTTCTTTCCATGACAAGTTTAAAACTGGATAAACTTTGATCAATCCTCCTTCCAAGGTCTTATAAAAGCTTAATTACTTCGACTTTCATCCATTCAACCAAAATCAAGGGTGATAAGTGGTTGAAGTAAGATTTGGGCATCTCCACCTTCAAACTTGTCTCATTTATAGAATCCTCATATTCGAATGAACTAGAGTCTTTCACAATGAATCATTGCAACTCTTATATCATTCGTTTGCTTTCGATATCATGATCCTTGTATGGATTAGTTGGTTGCCACAACACCTTTAAGTCACAAGCATCTCTTGTGTATTCCTCTTCGATAGTAAATAACTCAAAACTACTACCCACATTTGTGCACGTGTCAACACTAGGATCCAAATCGATGTCCATATTTTTGATAGTAGTATCAAGAACCCTTTCTTTTTTACTTCTCTTGGCATGCCTTTTAAACAATACCTCAAACGTTGGTAGCATTTTCTCATGTTGTTCCCCATAGGCCTCAAGTTGGTGAGCATGGTTTAACACCAATTCTAGGCTCAGAATATCACCTAATAAAAAATTTTCTCCCTTGTAGGGGGTTCAAGCGCTACCAGTACTAATTCACTTTCAGACGATTCCATGTTTTGCAAATCTTCATCATCATCCCCAAATTGAATTTTATTGAGCCCAATGTTTGACACATGTTCATTTGCTCGCCTTGGAGGGTTTTCTTCATCAATTTGATTTAGAGGAGTAGACAAATCTACCATGAGTTGTGTGGAACAATTTCTCTCTTCTTCTTTAGTCCTTGCATCCACAAAGCCTTGCTTTGGATTGCACAACCTCCTATGCGATGTCTTGTTTGGCCAAAAGAGTTTCAACCATTGCATATAGGCTTTCCAAGTAGGTTTCTTCCTTATCAATTTGAGCAAGAGTCTTGGACAAATCAACCATGGATTGTGTGGCAAAATTTCTCTCCTCTTGTTCTTTCATTCTCATGACCACCAAGCCTTGCTTTGTGGATTTCACACCCTCCTCTTGGGTTTCTAGCGAGGCCAAGAGGGTGTGGAGCTTGACATACATGCCTCCTTCACTTGCTACATCATAGTTCCTATTAGGATCTCAAGAACCACTAGCAAAATGGTTAGCATAAGAAGGGGGAGAAGGATAGTCAATAGGGAAATTTCTCTAATATCCATCACGACCACCACACAAATAGTAATTACGCCCATCATAGGAATAAGAAGGTGAATACCTCATTCTCTTACGACAAATTTTACGTTTTTGTCGAAGGTGAGGTCCTCCACAATAACAACAAGGATCATTATAACAAGGGTTGCAACCACCAACATCTCTAGAATTTTGAGATGCCATGAAGTCAATCACAAAACAAAATTTGAACAAAAGAAAAATAACTATTCACTAAAATTGAACTAGAGTAAGTAGACTCAAATTATAAACTAACTCAATATGCCAAATTGTTCCCTGGCAATGGCACCATTTTTGATAATGCTCAAATACACTCTCCAATGTAGGTGATTGCGATCGTCAGAGCAAAACACATTTATATTCCCAATGGATGTCAGGGTCGTACACACAGAAAACAATGTAGTCGCGATCGAGCTAATAAAGAATAAGAGAAACTTATTGGCATTAAATGAACAAAAAGGAAAAAGATATCTATAAGGGCTTTTTTTTAACTAAAACTAGAGATAGAAGAAAATCCAATAAAAGATAGATTGATCAATGGTTTTCACCTTGGTTTTGTCAAGAAAGGACAATAAGGGAGAATTGGGAATGGGAATTTAATTCACAAGACTTGCACCTGATTAATACATGGATAGTCTTGGCTAAAGGTGCACTTAACCATCCTTCAACCAATCAAGTAATAGAATCATCATCAATGAGCAATAACCAAAAAATCAACTTGCGTAAATTGGGTTATTTCTAACCCTAACTCTTAGATGGAAGTTTTTGGCAACCAAACTATTTCTAGCCTTAATCTACAGTGGAAACCCCAAATCCCCACTATTGAATCTTCTCGAATATAGGGAAATCCTTTCTCAAGCAAAAACCCAAATTAGAAAGCTAAATCAATGTTTGCAACCATTAACTATAAGTTCAAGCATGGAGGATTCAATAGACCCAGATATTTAATCAAAAGAAAAATCTAGTTATGGATTGAATACCCAAATAAGTATTATCTCTTATACAAACCCAAATCTCAATTCAACAAATACACCAATAAAATAGCAATTAAGAACATGATTTGAAGAATGGAAACTAACGATTTTACAATAAAGTGCATCCAAATCTTCACTATTATGGTGTTGGTTGATGAACTTTCTCTCCAAGCTTTGCCAAAAGTTGTGAGAATAGCCAAAGAAAGGTTTCTAACTGACTGGGGAGTCATTTGTATGGATTGCTATTTCCAAATGTGTGTAATTCTGAAACTATCCAGCTGCCTCTGCTTTCCTTCTTTGCCTATGCGGAAGGTCCATCACATATAAGAAATGTCTTTATCTGGTTGACCTTTGTGTGCGTGGTCACTGCATCACATTTGTAGAGCTTTGCTTTAGTTGAACTTCACGTACGTGTGTGGGCATCGCGTTCACAAAGGCCTGTGCTTCTACCAGTCACTTGCTTCTCCAAATAGCTTCCTTTTGACTTGTTTTCATCTGAATTCTTCCCGAACAATTCTAAAACATAGAGACCTACAAAATAGAAGTAATCTGTGTCATTTACATTATTTTTGCACTTAATATTAGCAAAAGTATAAGATTAAGAGCTTAATAATTAGGTAGAATACCAACTTATCAAATGTGAAAAAGTATAAAGAGCTTTTGTGGGGATTAAGACACCGAGGATCATGGTATTGATGACGCCATGACTCACGGTTATGGTGGTGCTCTAGCAAGCCCTCTCTAGCTATACCTCAAGGAGCACTAAAACTACATTCTCCATATTTCATTTTGGATTTATGCACTGAGGGCACTGCAGTAGATTTTAGTTGGGAGCAACATTTGGTTTATGCTTATATTGGATTTTGATACTTCTTTTATGCCATTGGAATACTTATGTTGTTTATATTTGGATTTTATACCCTTGTCGGGCTTGTTTTGAATATTGTTCCCTCACCGGGTTTGTTTGTTGAATTATTGTTGGATTAGTTGCTTTTATTATTTCTTTATTCTACTTAGCTTCTTTGATTTATTTTGTAGTTGATTCGAGTGATGGTTCCCAATGATAGATTGAGTGATGACGTTCATAAGGAAATCATCGTGTTGTTTGGTTTGTGGAGCCAGAGGAAGTCTGAGAACCCATTAGGCTAGATGAAATTGCTTGTGTGTTATGGTGTGTAAGTTGGTGAATTCTGAGTAGCCATATCAATTTAGATAGATGAATTGGCCTAATTATAGACTGAGTGGCATCATTCTTAAGGGAAAATCATCATATTTGGAGATATTGGGAAGCTTTGACTTGTTTGGTATTAATGGAGTCAAGTCTTGCACGCTAAGTGAAATAGGCATACCCTTCCAAAAAAAAATTGTGAAAAGTGTGTGGCAAAGAATGATGTTTGTGACAACTCCTTTAATATTTTTGTGACTCTTAACCTATTATTGGTGATAATTCGAAATAGAAGAATGTGACTCTGTTTGTTTGTTTTTAGGAAGTAAAATGGACCCTTCTTAAATGATTCACATGCCATGTGTGGTGAGGTTTAATTTAATAATTCTTGTACCCGCTTGTGTTAACTAGAACTTACCTGGTTAGTCGTTTAACGTTAGTCTCAATCGAGTTAGTTGGAGAAACTATCTTAGGACTTCTTTGTGATTGTTGAAGCCTACTTAGCCTTAAAGTCCACCATTGCACTAAAATTGTATCATTAGTCACCCCTCTTGAGCCTAATTCCTTTTCTTTTGCAACCTCGATACAAACCTTGAACCATTTTGAACATGAATCCCTCTTTTGAACCTATCCCACCTTGAACTCTAAAAGTGTGAAATCGAGGCTAAAAGCCTAAGTTTGGGGGTTGATAAAAGGGACCTTGGAGAAGTGCTAAATAAATTTATCTTGGTTTGTTGCCTAAAAACAATTGTCAAAAAGAAGAAAAAATGTGATAAACAAAGGAAAAGATCAAAGGAAAGAAAGGAAATGGATCCTCCAAGGTGAAGAAAATGATAAAAGTTGGAGCTTCAAATAAAATAAAGTGAAATGGTGCCTCATGTTGAATGAAAATGAAATAATTATCTTAGGTTTTGAATTGAGAAAGTTTTGTATAGTTCAAGGAGGATGTAGTCACTTCAATCCAAATTCGTATCCTACCCATCCCCTAGCCTACATTACAAGCTTAGAAAAGCCTTATGAGATCTATGACCGATTGTTTTTGAGCTAGTGGCGAATGAAAATAAGGGCAAGCTTATGATTTGATACTTGTTGCTACTTGAAATTCCTTGTGAGTGTGAGTGTTTGTACATTTGTCCCTTGTGATTTTATTTGTACATAATGTATTTTTGGGACTTTCATTCTTTTGAGGGCATGCGAATTAGGATAGTTGGTGACATTGATAAACTCCAAAAATGAGTCAAACGGGCATGTTTTGGTAAGCTAGTAGTTTGAGTCATATCTTGAAGAATGGTTGTTGTCACTTGTTTGTTCTTATAAATCTATTTCATCCTTAGAGTGTTTTTTGAATATTGGGGAGTGCTTAGATTGATTTATCATGTGATTGACTAATCATTAGAACTAACGAACGTCATGCTTCGTGCATAGAATGGAGTTTCCTTGGCTTATGGTATTGTCATTGCACTTGTGTGTTGTGTCCTTTGAATCAAAGTTTTGAGTTGCTGAGGACAATCAATAATTCAAGTTTGCGAGTTTTATAAGTTGGTATCCTACCTACTTATGTAGCTCTTAATCTGATGCTTTTGCTATGATAATTGAGAGAAATAGTGTATCTGACATGAATTGCTGCTATTTTATAGGTGTATATGATTTTAAAGTGATTGGTGCAGAATCAGATGAAAACAAGTCAAAATAGAGAAATTATGGAAAGCTGGGCAACTCAGCGCGATCGCATTGGCCTGGCGCTAATAGCGCTGAAGGAAGAGGTTAAAGCTTGTGTGCGATCATGCTGGCATGGCACGATAGCAATGCATTGAGAAATAGTCAATGCCAGTCAACACACATGCGCGATCGCGCAAAGACAATGTGATGGCACTGACCAGAGTGAATCCCTGGAGCGCGATAGCGCTTGTTTAGCGCGATGGCGCTTAACTTTTCAAGAGCGTGAAACTGGGAAGAAATGTAATTTCGCACTTATGGAAACCCAATCCACATAAAACACTCTTCAGCCACTTTAGAAAGCATCTTTTGCAAAATTCACAACTCTTGGAGAGCAAGTTCATCTTCCTACACCATAGGAGTGAAGATTTGGATGTTCTTTATTGTAAAATCTTTTGTTTACATTCTTCAACTCTTGTTCTTAATTTCTTATTTGTAGGTGTTATTTTTAAATTTAGATTTGGGATTTGTATTAGAAATAATACTAAATTTGGGTATTTAATTCTTATCTTGTGCTTTCTCTTGATTAATGATGTGGGTCTATTGAATCTTCCATGCTATAATTTTATAGTTGATGGTTGCAAACATTGACTTTGCATACTAATTGTGTTCTTGCTTGTAAGAGGAGTTCCTCAATTCAGGAAGGTTTAATAGTGGGGATTTGGGGTTTCCACTCTAGATCAAGGCTAGAGATAGTTTGGTTGCCGAAAACTCCCATCTAAGAGTTGGGGTTGCAAATAGCCCACCTTACCCAAGTTAATTTGTTGGTTATTGCTCACTCGTGGTTATTCGAGAGAACCCATAAGGATAATTACTTGATTAGTTGAAAGACGGTTAAGTATACATTTAATAAAGACTACCCATGTGTTAATTGGGTGCAAGTCTTGTGAATTGAATTCCCATTCTCAATTCTCTCTTGTTGTCCTTCCTTGGTGAAAGCCATTGATCAAATCTATCTAATTTTATTTGAATTTCTTCTATCCTTTGGTTTAGTTTAAAAATAACCCCTATAGTTATCTTTTCCTTTCGCTCTTTAAACTCTAATAAGTTGCTTGGATTATTTATTAGCTCAATCGTGATTACATTGTTCTCTGTGGGATCGACCCCGACTCCCATCGGGAATATAAATGTGTTTTGCTTAAAGATCACTCATACCTCTAATTTGGAGAGTATGTTTTAGCATTATCAGGTACCACGCCTTGTACTTGTTTGGTTATGATTTATGTGTTAGTTTCATGAGTAGACTGGGTTAATTTCTTATGATGTAATTAGTTCATATTAGTCCATGAGTGGTCGAGCTATTGTGTTTAAATATTTGGATGGTTCTTGTGTAGATCAGTATTGCATGTTAAACACTATAGATAATGTCCTAAGGATCCTTGGATGGTTTGGGTTATTAGAAGGTGTGTTGGAATCATACAGAGGTAGTTGTCTGAATTATATGCCAGGAGGTTATGAGGTTTAGTACATTATGGGATGGAATATGGGTATATGGTGTTTGAGTCAGGATTGTAATAAGAGTTTGCAAGTTGTCTATTAAATTGTCTAAGGGTCAAGGGCAGGGTGGTTAGCGTAGGATCTCATAGGGAGAGACGGACCAACTAACAGTGATAGTTAGCAATTGTGATTTCGTGATTAGAACCATTAAAGTAATTCTAGTGTTGGTAAGATGGGTAGGCTTGTAAAGAGTTGGTTCGATAGGAGGTCACACTATGACTAGTATTAAAGGGGGAAATGGATCCTAATGGTGGATTTGGCAGCAGAATAAGGTAGAGAGGCTTGGGATAGAGTGTATAATTTCAGATATGTTATACCCGGGTAGTAAGGGTTGTGGATGAAGGGCCAGGACTGTATAACATCAAGTTGCATATTTTCTTCTATTATTTACATAATATTATGTGGTAGATTTAGGTCGACCGATGATGCCTACCAGTACAAGTTGTTTGTACTGATATTACTCTTGCTATACCTTTGGTATAGTCTAATTGAAGGATCAGTGATGTTCCAAGGTAAAGACGGTGGTGATCTCCAGCAGCTTATACTCCTCTCTTCCTATGATGGGAGTTGTGTCATATTTTCTATTGTACTTCTCTTAGAAGTTCTTCTACCTGTTTTGACAAGTTCCTAGGGAGGGTTTTTACTTGAATTTGTAAAAGATTTCATTCTACTAAGAGTTTTGTAAATTTATTTAAACACTAAAGGTAAAGTTGTGTTTTCACAATTAATTCTGCATATCTATTTTTGATCGGTTGTAAGGGTTCTTGTATCTAGGTGATTTAGAGTAGGTACCCGAACGACATGATAGTTGGGCCATAAAATTTATTCTTAACTCGAGGTAGGTTATGGTTGAATTAGAGTTAAGTCTCACCACATTGCATATATGTAGTGAAATTGTACAACTTGTGATTGGTCTTTGGACATGGTTGAATTATATGTGCTTTTCTCTGTTGTGCTTGTATAAATAGGCTGAATGAACATGAAGTGATTAGTGGGCTAAAATTATTAAGTATGAATAGGCCTTGGACACTGAGTTTATTCTTGAGAAATAGGTTGGAGAGACTAGTTATAGAGATATTACTATTGATACAACTGCTACAGATCGGATACCATGCTGGTATGGTACAAGGACACCTAGGGTCCCCTATAGGTCATGGATAGTGGGAAAAAATAAGACCCATAGCATGTGTGTATACTCTTTTACCTTATTTTGTATTTTTGCATTGCTTACTATGGTGAATTGACTGAGAAACTAAGGTTATACTAGAGATACAGGCAAAATGAGCATAGATTAATGGACATAGTAATATATAAGATAGTTGTCCAGAGTGATTACTCATTTTCCCTCTTATGATGATATTCTATGAACTGTGAACTTGAGATTATTGTTGTTTAATTGACTTGAAAGACTATATGTTGGTTGATTTTATGCTAAGTGTTGATTTCCTGTTACTTGTTATATGTTTTGATATGTTCATGTTATATTTTTGGGTCGGCCTATGATACCAACCTATTCATAGTGTGTTGTATTGATACTACCCTATACACTTCTTTTGTTGAGTATAGATCATATTCCAGAGGCGTAGATGCAACCTTGATTAGAATAGAGAGCTTGAATTTCGATCCAAGGGGTAGCACTCCTTTTCGAGCTGCCATGGATCATCCACGAGATGTTGTCCTTCTTCCAGACAATAGAACTCTTACTTTTATTGATTTTTGATCTTGTTGGATATCTTAGAAAAATGTTGGTTTAGAGTTCTGGATGATGACTTTCAGTTCTTGGGGTATGTTTAATTGATGGATTTTACATGATTTCCTTATAATAAGTTGGTTGACTCTTTTTTTGATAATTTAACTTGAATTTATGGTTAGTCTTTCCAAAATTGGCTAAGTATTAGACCATGGTTTTTGTTCTTTAGTTCTCCTACAAGAAGGTTAATGTGGGTACCAATCACAACCCATTTGGGTCACGACAAAGTTTGTATTAGAGCCCCAGATTTATTGATCTTGTCATACAAAAACGAGTCTAGTAGAGTCTTGCGAAATGGTACGGAGATGTATATACTTCTCTTCAAGAGGCTACATGACTTTAGGAAACCTAAACTTCTTTCATTCCTCATGCTATAACCTGATTCAAATTGGCATCTATCAATCCAAATTGATATCTAACTCCTTCACTCTTATTCTCGCAGATGGTGAGAACACGTGCGTCTAAAGCTAGAGCAGTAGTATCCAAGCTGGTTGTTAAGGTTGTGGTTTATGGTAGGGGTGTAGCCAGAGGGAGAAGATGAGGCGCCTGTGAGGGGTGGATTTTGAGCTATAGCCAGAGGGAGAAGAGGAGGTGCGCCTAAAAGGGGTGGAACTCGAGCTATAGCTCTGGATCATGAAATGACTGTGTCTCCTCCTCTGCAAGAGAATAATCTAGAAGTTGTGATAGAGGAAAAGGTTCATGTTGAAGATAATGAAGCTATAACACTCCAGAATTTGATTCAGATTTTTAAGCTAAAATCACTAAAAATTTCAAACTTCTAGGGACTACGGGTCCAAACCACGAACCATAGTTCGAACCATAGGTCTTGGATTGGAGTTGTGGTTTGTCTTCTGCTAGTTCAATCTCTTGTCTGAGAACCACGAGTTGGATCTACGGACCGTGGTTCAGTATACGTCACATCTTTTCCACTTGTGGAATGAGATCAGAGGACTGGCAGGTCCCCCAGGAATCATCAATGGATTCTACAGTCCGTAGTTTGGACTACACACCGTCTAGTTGATTTGTGGAATTTGATCTGGGGTTGGCCAAGTTCTCCAAGAACTACGAATGGGTCTACGGACCATAGATATTTCTATGATCTATAATACCTCAGAACTTCCATGCCTAGACTATTCTCAGAAAACCTTTAGAAAATGAAAATTTCAGAAAAAAAACAAGTTTCCAGGAACTAACGTTCAAGACCACGAACCTTAGTTTGGAACCACCGTCCGTCATCTGAAACCGTAGTCCCAAATCCAGTAAACCCCCAGTTCAAGCCTCAGGAACCACGAGTCAGACCATGGACCATAGTTTGGAACGACGATCCATCCTGTTACTCATGGTTTCCCTTAATCGGAGGACCATCAGTTCAAGGCTCAGTGACCATGAGTTAGACCACGGGCCTTAGTCCAGGACCACGTATTGCCTGTAGACTTGTGGAACCAAAACCTCATAGACCCTTAGCCCTTGTACTAGGAATCACAGGTCACATGAAGAACCATTTTCTTGGAGTACGGTCTATCCTGTGGAGTCGTAACTCGTGAGACCAGAGAACCCCTGAAACTCCTAGTTAGTACCACGACTCAGTTGATGGTCCATCGTCTAGGAGTACGGCCCGTCATTTCAAGTCGCGATCCCTGAGTCACAATTTTAGATATTTTTCTTTTAAATTTCCCAGGGGTATTCTGGACTTTTCCTACCTCTTTAAATCCTAAGCTACGACGTTTTGACTACTCTAAGCCTAGTTAATTAGTCATAAACTACCTATAACATCTATTCTCCTAAATTCTTCAACCTTAGAAAGAAAATGAGAGAAAGAGGCGACAGTTTTCTCCCAAGAGCAAGCAAAGGACTTCATCAAGTTCAACCCCGAAAATCCAAGGATTTCTCGTAGATTTCTTCACCAGGCATGTGGGATTTCACTAGTGGGTTCCTTTCACCCATTAGGTCCCTAGATTCCAGTCAGTCTTCAGTTTTCTCCATGAATTGTTCAGACCTAGGGTTCCAAAATCTTAGGGATTTATTGAAATTCAATTCCTGCAGCCTCTACAGTATTGAATACCTGTTTCTTGGAGAATTAGTATAGTTCTATGTACAATGTTCAGAAACCCTAGTTTGTATACTTACAGTATTTCATGAATTAAGCTTACTAGGCAGATTAGTTATATGCTCATGCATCAGAATTTGAATGCCATATCCCTCAGTATATTTATGATGCATTCTCAGTTGATTTCTAATATTTTGAGCTATCCATCATTTCAGTACATTGTTGGTTATATTCAGTTTGGAGTAGACTTAGTACCGAGCAGATGAGGGGATGAAGGTTTAGCTGTCAGTTTAGGCTAAAACCTTTAGTAGCAGTCCCCAAGTCCCAGAACTATGTCACCACCGTAGGTTTAGAGGAGTCAGCTGTCAGACTAGGTTGTACCTCCTTTCCCCTTGTGGTCATCAATAATGGATCTACGTCATACTTGTTCATACCCTTGGCAAGGTATGAACACCCTTCCATCTAGGGTTACAGGTTGGCCCCATAGTTATCTCAACTTGGGGTATGTCGGTTAATAGTATCTCCCACAGTCAGATTCATGTGCATTGACCATGTATTTAGTATATATTCATATATTTCAGTAATCAGCTCACTATGTTATATCTTCATGATTTGTACTTGGTCATCGAATCCAATATAACTTCCAGTTATGTCAAGTATATATATTTCTATGCTCAGTTATTATATTGTTCAACTTAGCTTATACCCCGCATGCTCAGTATATTAAAAGTACCGATGCATACTTCTGGTCTACATCATTATATGATGTAGGTTCAGGCACTCAGCATACAGACCGCGCTTAGTTGGACTTCCAGTCTATACTCTATAGTTCAGTGGTGAGTCCTTAGTAGTTGAGGATGATAGACATGCTTATATATTCAGTATTTACATTCAGTATCAGATTTGTTAGAGTTAGCTTGGGGCATGTCCCGACAACACCTATTAAGTTAGAAGGCTTTCATACATAGACAAGTTTCAGTAGTTGTTAGTATTGTTTTTCAGTCAGCACTAAACTATTTATATATTCAGACTTTTGGGTTATTCCTTGTGTTTAGATAATGACGGTTTTAGCTTCTGCACAATGCATGCTTTACTCTGATTTTGTATAGATATGCCATACCATGGGTTAGCTTGGGGTCACTTCTGACACTAAGCACCATATTGCGTCCATGGGGTAGCTTCGGGGTGTGACAAACTTGGTATCAGATTATAAGGTTTAAGTGTCCAAGGATGTCTGAAAGCCGTGTCGAGTAGAGTCTTCTTCATAGGTGTGAAGCGCGCCACACTTATGGGGGAGAAGCAATGAGACGTTATTAGGAATAACATCCCTTCTTTCTTTTCCAGCTAGTGCTATAGAGTATGAACTCTATTTAATATCCTTCTATTCTAACTCATGCTCTTCGCATTTCAGAAAAATGCCTCCTAGAAGAGCTAATGCTAGGAATCAGCCAACAGCTCCAGCAGACTCATTGAATGATCAGGTTAAGCATGCCGAATTCAGGGCTGCTTTTTAAGTTCTTGCTCAGGGCATGACCGCCCAGGTCAATCAACAGGCTGCGACACCAACTTTTCCTCGAGTTAATATTGTTGCAACCATAATCTGGGACTTCACTTGGATGTACACTCCAGAATGTCATGGGTCAAATCCAGAAGAGGATCCCAAAGAGTTCTTAGAGGATGTTCAAAAAGTGACAAGCATTATGGGTGTCACCCCAGTCGAGGCTGCAGACTTGGCCGCTTATCAGCTTAAAGGAGTGTCCTACACTTTGTACCATCAATGGAAGGAATCTCATTTTGCAAATGCAGGACCAAATTCAAGACTGCTTTTCTGGACCAGTTCTTCCCACTAGAGCTCAGGTAAGACAAGGTTCAGGAGTTTATCAATCTAAAGCAGAATGACATGAGCGTAAAGGATTATGCTCTGAAGTTCACTCAACTGTCAAAAAATGCTCTGGCAATGGTAGCTAAACCTAGAGCTCATATGAGCAAGTTTGTGTCTGGAGTGTCTGATGATGTGGTGAAGGAATGCATGACAGCCATGCTCATTAAGGAGATGGGATTCTCCAGGTTAGTCACTTATGCTCAACAAATTGAGCAGGAGAAGATTAAGGAAAGAAGAGGAGATGTTAAGAGGGTTAGGAGAAGTGATTATAGCAACTATCAGCAGAGGTCATAGGGTGGCAACCACCAAGGTGAGTGCATGGAAGGTAGTGGAAATTTCTTTGGGTGTGGTAAACCAGTGCCACATGATGAGGGATTGTCCAACAGCTTCTCAAAAGGGTAAGGATGTTCGCCCACAGACTCCGACTGGTTCTGCAGCAGCTCCAGTAGGTCACCTCACTCAGCAGGGTGCCTCATCTGTAACAAGTGGTGGTCATTACTGGAACAGGTTATATGATCTTCAGGCTCGACAGGACCATAAGGATTCTCCTGATATGGTCACGCGTACGTTGTGAGTCTTTAATACTGATGTTTATGCATTGTTAGATCCAGGGGCCATGCTTTCATTTGTAACTCCTTATATAGCAGTTGAAATGACCCTCCAGGTCATTTTCTGCCTTTCATCCCTTTTTTGGCATTTTGAGCTTTCCCTCAGTGGCTCCAGGTCGTTTATGACTTATCAGAACCGATGGTTTGCTGCCCGGGCCATTCATTAGGTTGTTGTGACCATTTCTCTATTTTAGCTTTTAAAGTTGGTAAATCATTGACTTCAGTCAAATTTCCTTATTAACGCACTCAGAATCGAATTCTGATAGTTTTGGTGGCTCTGGAACATGGATTTTGGTCTAGTGGGACCATTGGTCTGATTCTGAGTGCCTTTGGTTTGGTTTTGTGTGGCTTTGTGTGTTTTAGAGTCAGTTTGGCTGGTAGGGTTGACTTTGGTCAACAATCGGAGGAGACTGATAAATTTTCAAATCATTGCTCTACAACTAGGAGGTCACAACGATCGCATAGTCAAAACATATTTATAAACCCAAGGGGTGTTGGGGTCGTACCCAAGGGACCTGATTTAACTAATTACAGATTGGGCGAAGCGATTTCAAAGAGAGAGTAATTGTTCAATAAAACCAAAATAATAAAATGGGGGAACTAGGAATGTTGTCACTACTAACTCAATTCAAATAAAAAGTATAAAATCGATATGGGAGTACCAATGAGAACTTGATGACTAGGGGTGCATTTCCGATGGGACACTCGCTATGAGATAGGGTAGTCACTAATTTACTTAAATTTTGACCTATTGACACGTGTAGCGTTGGTTATGGGTGTGGAATGTTATCTATCGATCAACATCCACATATCCGATGATTTTGGTTAGAACATTATTCCATGTGCTAAATAACGAACCAACATTTGCTTGTGGAGGTCATCCTATTTCTAGCTCGGACCCTTAAATGGGAGATTCCGCGATTGGAGCTATGTCTAGCCTCCAATCTAAGTGGATTCCCAAGTACCCACTAGCAACTTCACACCCATAACTACAAAATTCTCTCTCGAGCAATTATATAGCCAAGTAACATAAATTCATGTTTGCAACCACAAATTATTAGATTAAAACATGGTGAAATTACTAGACCCATATCAGATAAGAAATTATAAAAGTGAATTAGCAACACCTATAACTATTAGCTAAGCACCCATCATCAATACACCCTTGGACAAGATAAACTAGCCACTCATAAAAGGGGGAGAAGATATACCAGCTGGGTAAATCAAATTTCTATCCACTGTAGTTGATTCTCAAGTTCTAGAGTCAAATTAGGCACACAATTTGTTAACCAAAAGATTGGATTGAAAACTCTCTCTCAATGGAGATGGAGAAAAATGTTTACAATCCAAAAATATCTCCAAGTGTAATGACCCTTTCGGTTATTTCCACGTATACGTTTTCCTTGAACCGTTAGAGTTTGTTTGTAGTGGCCCCAAGTCAGTTAAGGCTCATCAGGACCGGTATTTCAGTGACGGGTCCTTTTGTTTGGTCGCATTATAAGTTTTCAAGACAAGTAAGTCGGCAAAAGTTATCGTAAGTTCCTTTAATAAATTTTCTGAACTTTGGGTAAAATGTCTCGGAGCTTTTTTATCAATATATAAAGAGTTAGAAGTCCCCCAAAATACCAAATCGAAGGTCTACGAGTCTAGTTTCCAACGCACAAAACCTCACGTCCAACTGATCTTGGAGTAAAAACTTATGACTGTTTTACCGCGTACTGTCTGGCAGAAAATGGGTTGCGAACCGGGTCGCGAACCGGGTCGGGTCAAACTCGATTTAAGCCTCAACTTCACGTTTTAAAATGCCATTTCAGTTCTGAAACAGTGAGAAAACATAAGGGAGGATTTCGAGAGAGTTCTTGAGTATCAAAATCGTGCGATGGTGAGTTGCAAACTTAATTTAAGAATTTTATTAACATCGCGTGTATTTGAAAATATTTTATTTAAAAGTTGAATTTGGTAAAAATTATATTATTATTATTTAAAAGTTTAATAATTGTATATGTATTTATTTTATAAGGTTTTTATACATTGTAATATTTTAACGGAGATAGTAAATTTAGTTATGTTGAAAATTATTATTATAATATAGTAGGTTTTATTGGAAATAATTTTCTAATGATTATGGTATATTCAAAAATTATATTTATTTTACTACGAACTTATGCAATACCCGAATAGATATATATTGGGAAATGAAAGTATTGGGTTGACACCACATTAACATGTGGTGTCAATTGCATAAGTCATTTGATGACTAAGTGCTGTGGATGGAATTGTTTAAAGAGTGAATCAAGAAACCATCCAACTGCTGAAGATGGGTGTTGTACGTATTACATATTGGAGGTTTACCAAACCTTTCATTTTAATTTCTCTTCATTTGTTTCACCAAGGAATACATATGTAAGTTGCTAGAAATTTGTTGCATATTCACGTGAGTTGCTGCGAGTATGTTGCATCTGGTGTGAAACCAAATTTGAATAAAGAAAATCAATTATCTACGTCAAGTTATTCCATCACAAATCCGATTCTGATTTAGTTTTGGATTTTCTCGGAGTGGTTCGAGCTTGGATATCGTTGTTCTAGCAGCTTGTCATCAGACGACAGGTAGGTTACGATTTATTTTCCCTAGACTCCGCATATATAGAATAAAATTGTATTAATGGGCATCCTTGGGTTGGTTTATTAGGTTGGTACCACAGACCTCGACCGCTTTATTCATGTCCGCCTTCTTTTGTTTCTCCGTTGCTTGTAGTATTTACCGATATATTTTATTTACCCTTGTGGTCCTGTGAAGCCTTGTTGACTCTGGAACATAGAAGGTGGGATTTTGGGAATGTTCGCGAGTCCCGGGCATAGAATTATCCTTCTAGGCTGGTTATGCTTGCTGAGTAGCTGTGGGCCTGTGCAGGGTCGATAGATTGATTGTGAGCTGCTGGGCAGCTATTGTGTGTGATCATACCATTTCCATGCATATAAAGAGGTTTTATCCATGTTTTACTATGGTTTATGCTTCGGGCCTGCTGGCACTATTTTCTAAACCTTGCATGGCCCGGGGGGCCCGTTTTTGATGGAAATAATTTGGAAATGGTTTGATTTAACTTGTGAATATTTTTAGATAAAGGAAAGTAAAATTATGTTTAAAATCATCAGTTTTACGATTATCGCTAGACTCGGCAGGGCCAGGGTGCTAGTTGAGTTTTCTTGTTACTTGAGATGATTTTTAGCCTCGGTCGGACCGAGCACCTGAGATGACTTTTTATGGTTTAGACCCGGTTATTCTCAGGCACCCTTGGAGGGGTTTTTGAGATATTTTCCTACTACTTTAGTCCTAGAAAGGGTCTGGGCATGCATATTCGAGACTGGGTCTCTATCTTGATACCGGACTTGCTTCCGGGTGACATGCTTTGATACTGAGTTTTAGTATGGGGTCTGGGACCTCCATGGACCTTGCCATCCGGGCCAGGGGCTATGGGCTGCGTGTGCCGGAGGAAGGGTATACGGTGGAGTAGAGGTATACGGGTAGTGTCCTTCCATGGAACCTACCTGCTGGGCCGGATCGGCGCCGAGGAGGTACATACAGAGATACCATTTCACTTGAGATCTTCATGCATCATATCATTCACTGTTTGAGGCTCCACCCTTGTTTGTTGTTTGTTGATTGTACGCTCCGGTAGTATGGGATGCTGGAGGGTTTGTTTTCACTTGTTTGTGTTCCTCGGTTGTATGGGCGGCCGGGGGACTGTAGGTAGACTTTTACTATTTACTTACATAATTGTTCTCTATTATGGATAAGTATGAAATTGGTTACTGCTAGACTGTTAGTTTCTGGATTGAGATTGATATGATTAGTTGAGCTTGATTTATGTCTCTGAGCATGCCTATCATTACTCTTTCCCTCTTCTTACACTTGAGGTTACCGGTATACCGTCCATTTTGTAAACTTATTTTGTATACACTGTTGTTGAAAGGACCCCATGTGCGTTGTTTCTTACTTTCACCTGTACCTATGGTGTGTATATTCTTCTTACTAGCCTCACATGTGGTTCTGTTGATTTCCCTCTGGGCTAGTTCCTGTGTACCTTTCGTTGATTTCTGTGACTGCTTGCTTCTATTCTGTCTATTACTACGTTTTTATCTTATATGTGCCCAGTCGGCCTATGATACCTACTGGGTACCTTATGCTTCGCATTTGGTGCTCACCTCTACCCCCTGCATCTTTGGGTGCAGATCCTAGCGTGGGCCATCGCTGTTAGATCGCTGTGATTCGTGCTTGGAGATCTGTTGGGGACTATATCAGACTGAGGGTGAGCTCTTGGCGATCGGAGCTTAGCTTTAGTTTATCTTTTGCTTCATGTACTCTATTACCATTCAGAGACATCTGTATATATAGTTTTGGTTTATTTGCACTCCATGTATGTAGTTTGGCTCTATACTATGATACCAGGTCTTGGGGTTTGGTTTAGTTTCCGCATATGTATATATTTATATTCCTTTTATATGTTCTCTTCGTCTTGTTCCCTTATTTGTTAGATAGTAGCCCATTGCTAACTGTTCTGGGCTACGGGGATTGGTTCACCTACCAGGGGTTGTAGGTGCCATCATGACCGAGAAATTGGGTTGTGACACCAAGTTCTCTCTCTGAAATTCTTTGCTAAAAATTGTATATACAAAATAAACTCAAAGTTGCCTTTTATATGCTCCAAAATCATCACATAAATTTAGGACAAAATTGCCCTGCAGGTGGTGTGCGACATGACATGTGGTTTGCACGTCGCAGTGTGCGTGTCGCACACCTGCTTCAGATTGGCCAGTGACTTCAGCAACATAGGTAAGCTTTGTGCGAAGGTAGTGCATTTCACACCACCAGATGTACGCATCGCATAACGACCGTACTCCTTAGCAGAATCTTCATTCATCTTTGTAGCTTCATGCTGAGGAGGTGCGAACCGCACCTTGACTTGTGCATGTCTCACGGCCATCGCACCTCCTGGAATATTCTTTAGCTTTTCACAACTCTTCACACTTAGCTCCTTTTTGGAATTTTTTGGGTCCATATCCTTGTTTTTCCTCTTCTAACCAAAGTACCTGCATAGACATCAATAAAGACCATAAGAACCTCTAAATCAATTCAAAATGTAGCAATAGTTCATGGATATAGGCTCAATAAGTTGGTAGATTACCGACTAATAAGATATGGCCTCAGATGAAAATTCTATCTGCGCTGTCAGCTCTGTAATGTCGACTTTGGGCTAGGGGGAACTTTGGTTTGGGTCTTGAGGCTGCCAGGCTCATTTTTTGGTTTTGAGTTTCGAGTTGGATATGGGCGTAGGACCCACTTTTCATTAAAACGATCTTTGTTGGGAGTTTCATCAATTCTATTGAGTCCAGAATGCCATTTCTTATAGGGTAGCATGGTTGGTTTGTGTTCATGGGGTTCCAGATGAATCTCGAGGGTCCGTCGAAAGATTTTTGGACTTGGTGTTTTTGTTGGTTGCTAGATTAAGTTGTAGATAATTTTTCGAACGCGGGGACCTCATCGCCTTTGCAATAGTCTAGTGTCTTCACCATCGCATTCACTAAGGGTTCCTTCGCGTTAATGATGTAGCCGGCAGTGACCCGAATTGGCTTCCTCTTTGCGAACATGTCCTGGACCATCGCGAACTCGATGGATGGGCCGGCTGTTCTTTGTGAATGCGGGGGTCCTTTCGCGATCGCGATGAAGGACCCTCTGGCAGTTATATTAAGTCACAACTTTGTTTTCTCCTTCATTTGTGCATAAAACTCCATTGATTAAGCTCCTAGCTCCCAATATCCACCTTCCTTGCTCAGTAGCAATCACCCGATAAGTTCCTTTATCACCCCTCTCCCTTTTTCGTGTAAATTCCTGTAATTCTCCCGCTAAATTCCCTTGTTGCTAAATCCTTAGAATTGGAGAATTCTTGTGGAATCTTATTGTTTGGGGACTGTGTGCTCCTAAATTTGTTCAACTCAGCTCCGTAGCGTGTTTCTGTTATTGAGGTAGTTCCCCGCCTCTAAATTTATGAGCCTTCCGTTTCAAATCCCGTGAATTTTTAGCACTTTGGGGCTGTTTTAGGCCCTGAATCGAGCTCCGTTCGTACCCAAACTTTGCACATGGGTTCCTTAACTCACCACGAGCATAGTTGTGATTTTTGTTTTCTGTTTCATTGTGCGGGCCCCAAGGGTCATTTTTTTGACCTAATTTTTGACCCAATTTTCCGTATAGCAATATAGGTGTCATTATTCTTGATAGAGTGGTAGCTTTTTGAGGCTGTTCAAAAGGGGAAGGAACATGAGTGACGGTTCGTGCTTGCAGTTCGGCCTCGAGGTAGGTTACAGTTCACCTTCTAAACTCAGTTTAGTTGGATTATATATATTTGTATGTTACTGGAACGCTAGGTTGGATTTTAGATAGACTTTAGGCTTAAATCCTGTTTATCATTTTAATGGGCCATTTCGTGTTTTTAGCACTAGGATTGTATGTTATCCTTAGCCTAGGAGCTTGTTTCTTCTGTGTGACTAGTGTAAGACCCTTAGCATGCTTTTAGGAGGCTTTAGGGGTAGAATAAAGATTCTCTCATTAGTTTCCACTTTTATTTCAGCTTTACCACTTTATGCTATCGTTGTGTGTAACTGTGGGCCCGAGGCCATGGCGAGGATTTGGACAGAGTTCCAGGTTAGTTTTTCTTGGTTTGAGGGGTATTTTTGGCCCTGTTTGATCTGATGATGTGTTTTTCCCTCTGTGTGTAAACATTCATACTCATATCGCATGGCATATCACTGGTACAGTAAGGAAAATGATTTTTCAGGGTTTTGGTTTGAAAAGAGGCTCTTCTATTTTTGTGATAATCTTCCAGACTAAATCGACCTATTTTAAGTATCACCTTGGTTTTGAGAGGAAAAGAGGAAGTATTGTTTTTTGTGTATAAATTTATAGTCCAATGTGGTATTCCGGACCCCCGATGCGTTATTCTGGGTATTTTACTTTCTCATCTATATACATATTAGTCTGATGCGGTATTTCGGACCCCCAATGCATTATTTAGGGTATTTTATTATTTCATATATATATATATGCATAGTTCGATGCGGTATTCCGAGTGCCCGATGCGGTATTTTGGGTTTATATTATATTGCATTCATATATGCATCATCGTGCATCACATTACATTTGCTTTGGCATGTGGATTAACTCTGGTTTGGCTTGATGTTGTTTCCCTTTCTCTTTTTGTTTATTGGCATGTCTCCGGCTTTATAACTAGATTTAGGTGGATCCCTGTATAGTTAGTTTCTTTCCTATAATCTATATATAAATATGTTATCTTTCTGCGCTTGGTCGGCCTATGATGCCTACTGAGTACCCATTTTCTTGATACTCAT
This sequence comes from Jaltomata sinuosa, assembly GCA_003996215.1. Lineage (NCBI taxonomy): Eukaryota > Viridiplantae > Streptophyta > Magnoliopsida > Solanales > Solanaceae > Jaltomata > Jaltomata sinuosa. The sequence continues at coordinate 101,982 of QJPP01002412.1, forward strand.
ACTACACTCTGCATCTCTTTTTCTTATGTAGCACCTAGTATGAGCCACTCTCGCTGATCTCCTATCATTCGATACCCATTGTTGTTCGGATCGCAGTGAGCTCCCAGCGCTTTGGAGACATTACATGTTTTCCATCTTGTAGATTTAGTCTATTGATTCCTCCTTACAGAATGGCTCTAGCTGAGCTTAAGGAATTGAAAGAACAGTTTAAAGACCTTCTAGATAATGGCTCCATCATACCTAACATCTCTCCATGGGGTACTTGAGTGTTGTTCGTGCGTAAGAAGGATGGTTGTCTCAAGATGTGAATTAACTATCGTCAGATGAACAAAGTCACAATCAATAACAAATATCCTATCCCCAGGATTGATGACTTGTTTTACCAGCTTCAGGGTGCAAGTTTCTTTTCTAAGATAGACCTCAGATCCGGCTGTTATCAGCTCCGAGTCAGAGATAGTGAAATCCCAAAGACAACCTTTAGGACTTGGTATGGTCACTACAAATTTGTATTTATGTCTTTTAAAGTAATCAATGCTACTACAATTTTCATGGAATTAATGAACAGGGTGTTCAAACAATATTTGGACTTGTTAGTTATTATTTTCATTGATGATATCCTCGTTTACTCTTGTAATAAGGAGGAGCATGCGACTCATATAAGGGTTGTTTTGCAAACTCTCAAAGATAGCCAACTATTCGCTAAGTTCAGCAAGTGTGAATTCTGGTTACAGTTTGTTGCTGTCCTTGGTCATGTGGTATCCAGAGAAACGATCCGTGTGATTCCCAGAAAATTGAGGCAGTAATGCACTAGCCCAGACCCACCTCTATGATTAACATCAGAAGTTTTATGGGTTTGCCGGTTACTACCAGAGAATTGTTGAAGGATTTTCATCCATAGCTGCCCCATTGACCAAGTTTACTCAGAAAAAGGTCAAGTTTCAGTGGTCAGATGAGTGTGAGAATAGTTTCCTAGAACTAAAAACTAGGTTGACTACCACTCCTGTCTTGACTCTACCAGAGGGTTTAGATGATTATATGTTTTATTGGGATACATCTAGAGTTGGCCTGGGTTGTGTTTTGATGCTGCAGGGTAAGGTCATAGTTTCCAGATAGCTTATGGTCCATGAAAAGAATTACCCGACTTATGACCTCGAGCTTGCAGCGGTTGTGTTTGCCCTAATGATCTGCAGACACTATTTTTATGGTGTTCATGTTGATATGTTCACATATCATAAGAGCCTCCAGTAGGTGTTCACCCAGAAAGAGTTGAATCTTCATTAGAGGATATGACTTGATATCCTCAAGGATTATGATATGAATATGCTCTACCATCCGGGTAAGGCTAATGTAGTGGTTGATGCCCTCAACAGGCTGTCAATGGGTAGCGTGTCACATGTTGAGAAAGGAAGAAAGAATTATCCAGAGATGTTCATAGGCTTGCTCGCTTAGGTGTTTGCCTCATGGACACACCAGATGTGGTGTGATAGTCTAGAATGGGTCCGAATCTTCATTGGTAGCGGAGGTTAAAGAGAAATAGGATAGTGATCCCATATTGCTTCAGCTGAAAGGTGCAGTTCATCAACAGAGAGTCGAGGTTTTCTCCAAGGGGTAGATGGTGTGCTCTGTTACTAGGGTCTCTTATGTGATCCGAATGTGGGTGAGTTGAGGCAGCAGATCCTTACCGAAGCATATAATTCCAAATATTCTACATTCGGGTGCCACTAAGATGTACCGTGATCTATGGGAAGTCTATTGGTGGAACAACATGAAGAGGGACATCACAAATTTTGTGGTTAAGTGTCCCAACTGTCAGTAGGTTAAGATAGAACATCAGAAAACAAGGGGTGTGACTTAGGAGATTAGCATTCCTACTTGGAAGTGGGAAGTTGTCAATATGGATTTCATTACGGTTTTACCTCGTACTCGGAGGCTGCATGACTCCATTTGGGTGATAGTGGACAGGGTTACTATGTCAGCTCACTTCTTGGTAGTCAAGACTAAGGATTCAGCGGAGGATTATGCCAGACTCTACATTAGCGAGATAGTCAGGTTGCATGGGGTTCCCTTGTCTATCATCTTAGATAGAGGTCCTCAGTTTACGTCTCACTTCAGGATATCATTTCAGAAAGGTCTTGGTACTCAGGTGAATCTTAGTACAACATTTCATCCGCAGATAGATGGTCAGGCAGAATGTACCATTTATACCTTAGAGGATATGTTGAGATATTGTGTTATTGACTTCAAGGGTAGTGGGGATGATCTCCTGCCTATCATAGAGTTCGCCTACAATAATAGCTTCTATTCCAGCATACAGATGGCCCCAAATGAGGAACTCTATGGGCGTAAATGTAGATCATCTATTTGCTGGTTTGAAGTAGGTGAAGCAGCCTTGATTGGGCCAGATTCGGTTCATGAGGATATGGAGAAAGTTCAGCTCATCAGAGATAGACTAAAGACAACTCAGAGTCGTCAGAAGTCCTATGCAGATGTTAGGAGAAGAGAATAAGAGTTCAAAATTGATGATTGGGTTTTCCTGAAAGTGTCACCTATGAAGGGAGTGATGAGATTTGGCAAGAAAGGGAAGCTCAGTCCCAGGTTTATAGGTCCTTACAAAATCTTGAAAAAGGTTTGTAATATGGCTTATGAGTAATAGTTGCGAGCAGAACTAGCAACGGTTCATCCAGTCTTTCACATTTCCTTGTTGAAGAAGTGTGTGGGTGATTCGGCATCGATAGTACCTTTAGAGAGTGTGGCTTTGAAGGATAGCCTCACATATGAGGAGGTTCCAGTTGAGATTCATGACCGCCAGGTTCGTAGGTTGAGAAACAAAGAAGTGGCTTCCGTAAAGTTTTGTGGACAAATCAGTCCGTAGAGGGAGCTAATTGGGAAGCAGAAGCAGCCATGATTACCAAGTACCCTCACCTCTTTCCCTCTGATTAAATTTTATCTTGAGTTAATAGTTCCTCTCCAGTCTCTCAGTTTACTCTTGTGTAATTCAGTCTTAGTACATTGTTTCCTCAGTTATGCTTATATTTTAGCATGTTTGCATATTCATGGAACTCAGTTCAGTTAGATATCAGTTTATTGTACTCAGTTGGAGGGGATTGCAGCTCTTTCCCTCCATACTTATCTTGTTTAGTCTTTATTCGAGGACGAATAATCCCAAGGGGAGATATTGTAATACCCCAGAACTTCCATGCCTCGACTAAGCTCAGAAAACCAGTAGAAAACAAAAAGTTTAGAAAAAAATCAAGTTTCCAGGAAACATGATTCAAGACCATGGACCGTAGTATGGAACCACGGTCTGTCATCTCAAACCGTAGTCCCAAATCCAGTAGACCCCCAGTTTAAGTCTCAGGAACAATGAGTCAGACCACAGACCGTAGTTTGGAACCATGATCCATCCTGTCACTCGTGGTTTCCATAAATCAGAGGACCATCAGTTCAGGGCTCAGGGACAACGAGTCAGACCATGGGCCATAGTCCAGTACCACGGATCATCCTGTTCACTCGTGCAAACAGAACCTCAGAGACCCTAAGCCTTTGTCCCAAGAATCATGGGTCACATGACGAATCATCTTCCTAGAGTTCGGTCCTTCCTGTTGAGTGACAATTCTTGAGACCAGAGAACCCCTAAAACTTCTAGGTAGGACCACGACTCAGTTGATGGTCTGTCATCTATGTGTACGGCCCGTCATTTTGAGTCGTGATCCCTGAGTCGCATGTTTGGCAGTGTTTCTTTCAAATTTCCCTGGGTTATTCCGCACTTTTCCTACCTATTTTAAAGCCTAAGCTATGATGTTTTGACTACTCTAAGCCTAGTTAATTAGTCACAAACTACCTAAAACATCTATTCTCCTAAATTCTTCAACCTTAGAAAAAAAAAGAGAATGAGGCGACAAATTTCTCCCAAGAACAAGCAGAGTTCTTCATCAAGTTCAGCCCCAAAAATCCAAGGATTTCTCTGTAGATTTCTTCACCAGGTATGTGGGATTTCACTCGTGGGTTCCTTTCACCCATTAGGTCCCTAGATTTGAGTTAGTCTTCAGTTTTATCCATGAATTGTTCAGACCTAAGGTTCCAAAATATTAGGGATTTATTGAAAATCAGTTCCTACAACCTCTATGGTATTGACTACCTGTTTCTTGGAGAATTAGTATAGTTCTATGTACAATGTTCAGAGACCCTAGTTTATATACTTACAGTACTTCATGAATTAAGCTTACTAGGCAGATTAGTTATATGCTCATGCATCAAAATACGAATGCCATATCCCTCAGTATATTTATGTTGCATTCTCAGTTGATTTCAAGTATTTTGAGCTATCCATCATGTTAGTACATTGTTGCTTATATTCTGCTGGCAGTAGACTTAGTACTGAGCGGATGAGGGGATTATGGTTTAGCGATCAGTTTAGGATAAGACCTTTAGTAGCAGTCCCCAAGTCCCAGAACTACGGCCCCACCGTATGTTTAGAGGAGTCAGCTGTCAGACTATGTTGTACCTCCTTGTCCCTTGTGGACATCAGTAGTAGTTCAATGTCAGACTTGTTCGACCCTTGGCAAGGTATAAACACCCATCCATCCAGGGTTACCGGTTAGCCCTATAGTTAGCTCAGCTTGGGGTATGTCGGTTAATAGTATCTCCCATAGTCAGATTCATGTGCATTAACCATGTATTCAGTATATATTTATATATTTAAGTAATCATCTCAGTATGTTATATCTTCATGATTTGTACTTGGTCATCGTATCCAGTTTAGCTTTAAGTTATGTTCTGGTTTAAGTTTTTCTATGATAATTTTTTATGTTGTTCAGCTTAGCCTATACCTTACATGCTCAATATATTAAAAGTACTAACACATACTTCTGGGCTACATCATTTTATAATATAGGTTTAGGCGCTCAGTATGCAGACCACGCTTAGTTCGACTTCCAGTTCGTACTCAGACGTTCAGTGGTGAGTCCTCAATAGTTCGAGGATGATTGACATGATTATAACTTCAGTATTACTTTTAGTCCCAGATTTGATAGAGTTAGCTAGGGGCATATCCCAGCAACTCCTATTCAGTTATAAGACTTTCAAACATAGACTAGTTTCAGCAGTTGTTAGTATTGTTTTTCAGTCTGCACTAATCTATTTATATATTCAGACTTTTGGGTTCTTCCTTGCTTTCAAATAATAATGGTTTTATCTTCCGCACAGTGCATGCTTTACTCTTATTTTGTATTGATATGACATGCCATGGGTTAGCTTGGGGTCACTTGTGACACTAAGCACTGTGTCGCATACAGGGGGTAGCTTTGGTGCGTGACATGATCCGTCCTGTTGATTCATAGAGTTGGATCTGTAGCCTGCCATTTTGGCCAGGCACCTTGAGAGGTAACCATGGGCAGTGGTTTAGTCTACGGTCCGTAGACCTCACCCGTGGAACCTGAAGCTGAGCTTTTAATTTAGTTCTTTTCCAGCTTTTACCCATGGGTATTTTCATGATTACCCACTATTTTAACTCCTAAGTGAGGTCGTTTTGACCATTTTTAGTAGGATTTTATCCCGTAATAGCCTAAACACTTTTCATTCTAAGCAATCCTATTCCAAAAGGAGAAAGAACCCCATCAAGCTCTAGGAGCAAGCCTCCATTTCTTTTCATCTTAGATCGAGCAAGCTTTTATAAGGTATGTGGGTATTCAATAAGGGATTCCTTTCACCCTTATGCCTAAAATTCATGATTTTTACCTTGGTTTATGGATTTATGAAATTAGGGTTCTTACCCAATATGGGGAAAAACTTATGGACTCTATTTTAAAGCTTCAATTCATGGTTTCTCATTACTTATCTATGATTTATTCGAGGTTTCTAAATTGATTTCAAAAGCTCATGCATTAAAGATGATTTTTAGCATGATTCCATTGAATTGCATGATTTCAAGTGAAAATTGGCATGTTAGATAATATAGCCTTATGTATTATGAAATTGCATGCCTAATTCTTTAAGTTAAGAATTAAGAAAGAAATGTATTTTTTGAATTATGGTTATGCTAAGTTTTAAGGATTTTGAAGCATAAATTGCATGACATTATATATGTCTTTATGATTTAAGAAACATTTGGCATATAGATATGTTTACCTAAGCTATGTGAATTGCATGTTATTAGATTATACCCTTATGCTTTTCAAACAAAATTGGCATTAGATTATGTCACAAGATATGTGAGCTATATGTATATGTTTTGGGAGTAGTATTTAGCACCGAGTTGGATGGGGTGAGATTTCCCTTAGTCCCAGAACTACATGCCACTGTAGGTTCCCTCTATGGCTTATGACAGGATGTTGATATGATCAGGTTCTAACTTTTGCCGGTTAGGATAGCATTTTATGGTGTGGGTGTATGAAACTGGACTCAATGTAGCTCATCATGGTTTATGTCGGTTAAGAGAAACTCATGTACGAAGATTTAAGACTTAATGTTTTTTTTCTATTTCATGCTTTAAGCTTTAAACTATGAGATTTACTTTTGATGCTTTCTTATTCATGAACTCAGTTTTAATTACGTTTCAAGTATGTTTTTACTATATTGATGCATGTCTCACATACTCGGTACATCATATAGTACTGACACATATCTTGTGATGTATACTCTTGATGATGCAGATTCAGGCTCTCTTGATCAGGCTCGTGGCTAGGCGATGCCGGATATCCAGATAGTGTTGGTGAGTCCTCATTCTTTGAGGACTAGTATCAGTCTAGTTATTTTGTTCATCTTTCCTTCAGATTTTTGAGTTAGTTGGGGTCTTGTCCCATCAACTCCTATGACAGTTTAGAGGCTTTAGACATGGCTAGACTTGTATGCTGTTGTTGGATTGTTAGTTTTTAGACCTTGTTCTTATTTAGGTTATGGTTGATATGAGTATGCTATCACCAAGGGTTAACTTGGGGAACTTATGGTCCTGGGTCCCGTGTTAGGTATAGAGGGTAGCCACAGGGTATGACAAACTTGGTATCAGAGCATCAAGTTCAAGAGTCCTAGGGTTTCTGAAAGCCTCATCGAATAGAGTCTCTTTCATGTTGGTGAAGCGCACCACACTTATGAGAGAGAAGCTATGAGGTGTTTTAGGAAAAACATCACTTTTTTCATGATCAATATCATGTGATAGGGTTTAACTATATTACCCTCTAGTCCATTCTTTATGCATTTCTAATATTGCCTTCTCGTCATACTATGCCTTGCCGGGCTAATGCCCGAAATGGTAACCCTTTGATTCCAAACCCAGAGGTCAAAAATGTGAAGTTTAAGAATGCAATTCATATGCTAGCTTAGACTATGGACGCTCAGGAAAATCAACAGGCTCCTATTCCCTTCCATCTTCTAGGGAGAGTAGTGGCCCGAGTCTGAGACTTCATTCGCATGAACCTACCTGAGTTCTGGGGTTCAAAAGTTGGTGAGGATCCACAAAATTTCTTAGATGAGGTAAAAAATGTCCTTAGGGTAATTCAAGTTGTTGGTGTAGATGGTGTTGAGCTATCTTTCCATTAACTCAGGGACGTGGCTCATATTTGGTTTATTCAATGGAAAGATACTAGGGCTAGGGATATGGTCCCTATGACATGGGAGTGTTGAGAGAAGGCTTTTCTTTACCGGTTCTTCCCGAGGGAGTTGAGGTAAGCTAAGGCCAAATAATTTGTGAATTTGGGGCAAGGTTACATGAAGGTTCAGGAGTACGAGTTAAAGTTCACCTAGCTTTCTATGTATGTTCTTTCCATGGTGGCTGACCCATGGGATGAGATAAGTAAGTTTGTTTATGGAGTATTAGATTTGGTAAATAAGGAGTATAGGTCCGTGATGCTTTTGGGTGATAAGGATATTTCTCGACTTATTACTCATGCCAAAAAGATCGAATGAGACAAGTTGAGGAAGATGGCAAAGGAGAACAAAAGGGTTAGATTAGAGGGTTTAAGTTTTGGCCATCACTTGTTTGGAGGTGCACATCGCTCTTCATTTCATAAGAGATCATCAGGGCCCATTCATTCATCAATTCATGCTCCTACTCAGCCCCCAGGCCTCGTCATGATCAGACTAGTCGAGTATGTTGTTCCTATTCGCAGGGGAGTGTTGCAAAGGGGACTCCTTACAGTTCTTGCAACAAGTGTGGTAAAAGTCATCTTGGTGAATGTTTAGCTTGTTCAGGTGGATGCTTTGGGTGTGGTCGGGTTGGACACAAGATTAAGGATTTCCCCTTAGCTAACCAGGGACAGGGAGGTAGCAGGACTCAATCTACTCAGTAGATCGACCGACCTAGCTTCTAGTTCTGGTGGTCAGTGCAAGAATTGCCTTTGTGCCATGTCCTAACACAAGGACTAGGAGAGTTCACTGGACGTTGTTACTGGTATGTTAAAAGTCTTCTCTCTCGATGTGTATGCTTTGTTGGACCCCAGTGCCTCCTTATATTTTGTGACTCCTTATGTTGCTCGTAAGTTCAAAATTAGTCATGATTAGCTTTTACAACCCTTTTGTGTTTGTACTTCCATTAGTGAGTCAGTTCTAGCCAAAAGAATCTACCAGAATTGCCCTATCTCAGTACTTCATAGAGTCACTTTATCGGATCTAGTCGAGTTGGATTTGACTGATTTTTATGTTATTCTTGGTATGGATTGGTTGTATGCTTTTTATGCCTCAGTTGATTATCGTACTCGAGTCATCAGTTTCAAGTTTCCAAATGAACCTGTCTTAGAGTGGCAAGGTAGTCCTCAATTCTCGAAAGGTCATTTCATATCTTATCTTAAGGCTAGGAAGATAATTTTCAGGGGTTATGTTTATCATATAGTTCGGGTAATGGACACGGAGTCCAAAACCCGATCTCTCTAGTCAGTTCCTGTTGTGAATGAGTTTCCAGAAGTATTTCCCAAAGATTTGCATGGACTCCCCCACGAGCGGGAGATTGACTTTGGGATAGACCTCATTTCATATACGAATCCTATCTCTATTCCTTCTTATAGGGTGGCTCCCGTAGAGCTTAAGGAATTGAAGGATAAGTTGAAAAACCTCTTTGATAAGGGTTTTATCTAACCCAGTATCTCTCCATGGGGTGCTCCAGTCCTTTTCATGTGAAAGAAATATGGGTCCCTCAGAACATGTATTGACTATCATCAGTTGAACAAGGTCACAATCAAGAATAAGTATCCCATTTATAGGATTGATGACTTGTTCGATAAGCTTTAGGGTGCCTATTATTTCTCTTAGATCAACCTTAGATTCGGTTATCATCAGCTTCGTGTTCGAGAGTATGACATTCAGAAGACAACCTTCAAAAATTGATATAGTCATTATGAATTTGTGGTTATGTCTTTTGGTCTAACCAATGCACCCACAACTTTTATGTATTCGATGAACTATGTGTTCAAGAAGTATTTCGATACGTTGGTAATTGTGTTCATTGATGATATTCTTATCTTTTCTCAGAGTGAGGAGGATCATGCGGACCATTTGAGAGTGGTATTGCTAACTCTTAAGGATCGGAGGTTATTTGCAGAGTTTATCAAATTTGAGATTTGGATGCAATCTGTTACTTTTCTAGGTCATATTGTGACTAGAGATGGTATTCGAGTTGATTCTCAAAAGATTTAGGCAGTAAAGAACTATCCTAGACCCACTTTCCCATATGATATTATGACCTTTTTGGGTTTGGCTAGTTACTACAGGAGATTGTGGAAAGGTTTTCTTCCATTGCTGCCCCATTGACTCGTTTGACTCTGAAGAAGGTTTAATTTCAGTGGTCTGATATATGTGAGAAGAACTTGCAGGAATTAAAGTTTAGGTTGACCACAACTATTGTATTGACCTTACCCGAGGGTTCGGATGACTTTGTGGTGTATTATGCTGCTTCTAGGATTGGTTTGGATTGCGTGTTGATGCTGTGTGGCAAGGTGATTGCTCATGCTTCTAGAAAACTTAAGATTCATGTGAAGAACTACCCTACTCCTGATCTTGAGTTAGCGGTCGTGGTTTTTTCTTTGAAGATTTGGAAATATTACTTGTGTGGTGTTCATGTGCATGTGTTCACTGATCATAAGGGTCTTCAGTGTGTGTTCACTCCAAGATAATTGAATCTCCGTCAAAGGATATAGCTTGAGCTTCATAAGGATTATGATATGAGTGTTCTTTACCATTCAGGTAAGGCTAATATCGTGGTGGATGCACTTAGTAGGTTGTCTATGGGTAGTGTGTCTTCGGTTGAGGGCAGAAAGAACGAATTGGCTAAGGATGTTCATCGACTTGCCCGATTAGGAGTTCGCATTATGCATTCGACTGAAGGTGGTGTAATTATTCAGAATGGTTCTCAATCGTCTTGGGTAGCAAAAGTGAAAGAGAAGCAAGACAGTGATCCTATTTAGCACCAGTTGAAAGGTGCATTCCTTCAACAAAGTCTAGAGGTTTTCTCCTAAGGGGGAGATGGTGTGCTTCGATATCAGGGTCAATTGTGTGTTACATACATAGATGGGTTGAGATAGCTTATTTTGACAGAGGCTCATAGCTCAAGGTATTCTATTCACCCTGATGCCACTAAGATGTACCGTGACCTACGGGAAGTCTATTGGTGGAATGGCATGAAGAGGTATATAGCAGGTTTTGTGGCTAAGTGTCCCAACCTTAAGCAAGTGATGGTAGAGTATCAGCGACCAGGTGGTATGACTCAGGATATTGCTCTTCCTACTTGTAAATGGGAAGCGATCAATATGGTTTTCATTACTGGTTTTCCTCGTACTCGAAGGCAACATGATTCTATTTGGGTAATTGTTGATCAGATGACTAAGTCATCCCACTTCTTTGTTGTTAAGACTACGTATTCTGCCGATGATTATGCCAAACACTATATTCGGGAGTTAGTCAGATTGCATGGTGTTCCATTGTCTATCATTTCTGATAGGGGTACTCAGTTTACCTCCTTTTTTTGGAAATCATTATAGAAAGGTCTTGGTACTCAGGTGATGCTTAGCATAACTTTTCATCCACATACGGATAGCCAGATAGAGCATACTATTTAGACTTTGGAGGATATGTTAAGAGATTGTGTGATTGACTTCAAAGGTAATTGGGATGATCACTTACATCTTATCGAGTTTGCCTACAACAACAGCTTCCATTCTAGCATCCAGATGGCTCCTTTTGAGGCACTTTATGGGTGGAGGTGTAGATCTCTTGTTGGTTGGTTTGAGGTAGGTGAGGCCACTTTGATTGGTCTAGATTTGGTTCATGAGACTATGGAGAAGGTTCACATCATCAGGGAGAGGTTAAAGACCACTCAAAGTCGACAGAAATTGTATGCAGATGTGAGGAAAAGAGATTTGGAGTTTGAGGTTGAATGATTGGGTATTTTTGAAAGTGTCAGCCATATAGGGGGTGATGAAATTTTGCAAGAAAGGGAAGCTTAGTCCCCGTATGTAGGTCCTTATCGGATTTTTGAGGAGAGTTGGTAGTGTTGCTTATGAGTTTTATTTGCCAACAAAATTAAAAGCGATTCATCCAGTTTTCCATGTTTCCTTGTTGAAGAAGTGTGTTGGTGATCTGTCCTTGATTGTTCCTGTGGAGGACATGGGTGTGAAGAAAAGACTTACTTATGAGGAAGTTCCCGTGGAGATTCTTTATAGCAAGATTCGGAGGTTGAGAAACAAAGAAGTCACTTTGGTGAAGGTCCTTTGGAGAAATTAGCTAGTTGAGGGAGCTACTTGGGAAGCAGAAGAAGCCATAAAAGCCAAGTACCCTCACGTCTTTCCTTCAAACCCAGTTTTAGCTTGAGATATTAGTTTCCTCCTTAGTATGTCCCTCTAACTCTATTCCATCAGTTTCTCTCATGATCCTAACATGCATTCATATTTTCCGAAGTTAGTTCTATCACGTTTTAAGTTGAAGAGCTTAGTTTTGGCAAGAAAGGGAAGATTAGTCCCCGTATGTAGGTCTTTATCGGATTTTTGAGGAGAGTTGGTAGTGTTGCTTATGAGTTTTATTTGCCAACCAAATTAAAAGCTATTCATCCAGTTTTCCATGTTTCCTGGTTGAAGAAGTGTGTTGGTGTTCTGACCTTGATTGTTCCTTTGAAGGACATGGGTGTGAAGGAAATCCTTACTTATGAGGAAGTTCCCGTGGATATTATTTATAGCCAGATTCGGAGGTTGAGAAAGAAAGAAGTCGCTTCGGTGAAGGTCCTTTGGAGAAATCAGCTAGTTAGGGAGCTACTTGTGAAGTAGAAGAAGCCATGAAAGCCAATTATCTTCATGTCTTTCCTTCAAACCCAGTTTCAGCTTGATATATTAGTTTCCTCCTTAGTATGTCCCTCTAACTCTATTCCATCAGTTTCTCTCATGATCCTAGCATGCATTCATATTTTCCAAAGTTAGTTCTATCATGTTTTAAGTTGAAGATCTTAGTTTTGGCAAGAAAGGAAAGCTTAGTCCCCCTATGTAGGTCCTTATCGTATTTTTTAGGAGAGTTGGTAGTGTTGCTTATGAGTTGTATTTGCCAACCAAATTAAAATTGATTCATCGGGTTTTCCATGTTTCCTTGTTGAAGAAGTGTGTTGGTGATCTGACCTTGATTGTTCCTTTGGAGGACATGGGTGTGAATGAAAGCCTTACTTATGAGGAAGTTCACGTGGAGATTCTTGATAGCCAGATTCGGAGGTTGAGAAACAAAGAAGTCGCTTCGGTGAAGGTCCTTTGGAGAAATAAGCTAGTTGAGGGAGCTACTGGGAACCAGAAGAAGCCATGAATGCCAAGTACCCTCAAGTCTTTCCTTCAAACCCAGTTTCAGCTTGAGATATTAGTTTCCTCCTTAGTATGTCCCTCTAACTCTATTCCATCTGTTTGTCTCATGTTCTTAGCATGCATTCATATTTTCAAAGTTAGTTCTATCATGTTTTAAGTTGAAGAGCTTAGTTTTCATGTTTATTCTTCAGTTTTCCTATTTTCTTTATTTGTTGGGCTATTTTCTCTCTAGTTTTCGTTGCTTAGTTTTCATTTTAGGATGAATGATCCCAACGGCAAGATATTGTAACACTACGAAATTTGATTCAACTTTTTAAGTTAAAATCTCTAAAAAAAATTCAAACTTCCAGGAACTACAGGTCAAAACCACGGACCGTGGAATGGAATCATGATTTGTCTTCTGCTGGTTCATTATCTTTTTTGAGAACCACGAGTTAGATCTATAGACCGTGGTTCATTCTACGGCCTATCCTGTTCACTTGTGGAATCAGATCAAAGGACTGATAAGTCCCCCAGGAATCACGATTGGATTCTACGGTCCGTAGTTTTAACTTTGGACCATCATGTTGATTCATGGAATTTTATCCAGGGTCGGCCAAGTCCTATTGACTCATAGAGTCGGATATGCAGCCTACTATTTCATCTAGGAAACACAAAATGTAACTACGGGTCGTGGTTTAGTCTAGTGTCCGTAGACCTCACCCGTGGAATCTGAAGCTGAGATTTTAATTCAGTTCTTTTCCAGCTTTCACCCAGGGGTATTTTCGTGATTACCCACTATTTTAACTCCTAAGTGAGGTCCTTTTGACAATTTTTAGTAGGGTGTTATCCCCTAATAGCCTAAAATCTTTTCATTCTAAGCAATCTTATTCCAAAAGGAAAAAGAACCCCTTCAAGCTCAAAGTCTCAAGCTCAAAGATCAAGACTCCATTTCTTTTCATCTTAGATCAAGCTAGGTTCTATAAGGTATGTGGGTACTTAATAGGGGATTCCTTTCACCCTTATGCCCAAAACACATGATTTTTACCTTGGTTTATGGATTTATGAAATTAGGGTTCTTACCCAATTTGAGGGAAAACTTATGGGCGCAGTTTTAAAGCTTCAATTCATGGATTCTCATTACTTATCTATGATTTATTCAAGGTTTCTTAATTGATCTCAAAAGCCCATGCATTAAAGATGATTTCTAGCATGATTCCATTGAATTGCATGATTTCAAGTAAAAATTGGCATGTTAGATAATATGGCCTTATGCGTTTTGAAATTGCATGCCTAATTCTTCAAGTTATGAATTTAGAAAGAAAAGTATGTTTTGAATTATGGTTATGCTAAGTTTTGAAGGATTTTGAAGCATGAATTGCATGACATTAGATATGTATTTATGATTTATGAAACGCTTGACATCTAGATATGTCTACCTAAGCTATCTGAATTGCATGGTATTAGACTATACCCTTATACTTTTCAAACAGAATTTGCATTAGATTATGTCACAAGATATGTGAGCTATATGTATATGTTTTGGGAGTAGTATTTAGCACTGAGTTAGATTGGGTGAGATTGCCCTTAGTCCTAAAACTACGTGCCACCTTAGGTGCCCTCTGTGGCTTATGACAGGATCCTGATTTGATAAGGTTCAAACTTTGGCTGGTTAAGACAACCTTTTTTGGTATGGGTGTATGAAACTTGACTCTATGTAGCTCATCGTAGTTTATGTTGGTTAACAGAAACTCCCGTATGAAGATTTAAGACTTATATTTTTTTTCTATTTCATACTTTAAGCTTTAAATTATGAGATTTACTCATGATGCTTTCTTATGCATGAACTCTGTTACTGATCTGAGTATGCTATGACAAAGCGTTAACTTGGTCACTTGTGATCCCGGGTCCCATGTTATATCTAGGGGGTAGCCTCGGGGTATGACAAACTTGGTATCAGAGCATCAGGTTCAAGAGTCATAGGGTGGCTGAAAGCCGCGTCTAGTATAGTCCCTTTCATGTGTGTGAAGCATGCCACACTTATAAGAAAGAATCTATGAGGTGTTTTAGGAAAAACTTCACTTCTTTCTTGATCAATATCGTGCGATAGAGTTTAATTCTATCACTCTCTAATCCATTCTTTATGCGTTTCAGATTATGCCTTATCGTCGTTCTATGCCTCACCGGGCCAATGACCGAAATGCTAACCCTCTGATTCAAGACCCCGAGGTCACAAATGTGGAGTTTAGGAATGCTATTCATATGCTAGCTTAGACTATGGTCGCTCAGGAAAACCAGCAGGCTCCTATTCTCGTCCACCCTCAAGGGGGAGTAGCGGCCCTAGTCTGAAACTTTATTCGCATGAACCCACCTGAGTTTTGTGGTTTGAAAGTTGGTGAGGATCCAAAAAATTTCTTTGATGAGGTAAAGAAGATCCTTGGGGTAATTCAAGTTGTTAGTGTAGAAGGTGTTGATCTAGCTTCCTATCAACTCAGGGACGTGGCTCATATTTGGTTTAATAAATTGAAAGATGCTAAGGCTAGGGACGTTGTCCCTATGACTTGGGAGTGTTTTGAGAAGGCTTTTCTTCACTGCTTCTTCCTGATGGAGTTGAGGCAAGTTAAGGCTGAAGAATTCGTGAATTTTTAGCAAGGTTCCATGATAGTTCAGGAGTACGGGTTGAAGTTTACCAAGCTTTCTAGGTATGTTCCTTCCATGGTGGATGACCCGTGGGATGAGATAAGTAAGTTTGTCTATGGAGTATTCGATTTGGTAAAGAAGAAGTGTAGGTGTGTGTTGCTTTTGGGTGATATGGATATTTCTCGACTTATTACTCATGCAAAACAGATCAAGGGATAGAAGTTGAGGGAGATGGCACGGGAGAACAAGAGGATTAGATCAAACATTTCAAGTTTTCTCCATCATAGGTCTGGAGGTGGACATCGCACTTCATTTCAGAAGATATCATCAAGGCCTGTTCATTCTTTATCTAGTGCTCCTACCTAGGGCCCCAGGCCTCATCATGATCAGACTGGTAAAGGATCTGGTTCCTATTCACAGGGGAGTGTTTCAAAGGGGTCTCTTTAGCCTTCTTGCAACAAGTGTGGTAAAAGTCATCCTAGTGAGTGTTTAGCTAGTTCAGATGGATGCTTTAGGTATGGTCAGGTTGGACACAAGATTAAGGATTTCCATTCAGCTAAGAAGCGACAGGGAGGTAGCAAGACTCAGTCTGCCCCAGCAGCACCAGGAGGTCGACTGGCCCAGCACGGCGCTGCTTCTAGTTCTGGTGGTCAGTGCCAGAACCTCCTCTATTCCATATCCTCACACCAAGACCAAGAGAGTTCACCGGATATTGTTAATGGCATGTTAAAAGTCTTCTCTCTCGATGTGTATACTTTATTGGACCCCGATGCCTCCCTATCTTTTGTTACTCCTTATGTTGCTTGTAGGTTTGAAATTAGTCATGATTAGCTTTTAGAACCCTTTTGTGTTTCTACTCCCATTTGTGAGTCAGTCCTAGCAAAAAAAATCTACCAAAATTTCCTTATCTCAGTCCTTCATAGAGTCACTTTAGAGGATCTAGTCGAGTTGGAGATGACTGATTTTGATGTTATTCTTGGTATGGATTGGTTGTATGCTTGTTATGCCTCGGTTTATTTTCTTACTCGAGTCATCAGTTTCAAGTTTCCAAATGAACCTATCTTAGAGTGGCAAGGTAGTCCTCCATCCTCAAAGGGTCATTTCATATCTTATCTTAAGGTTCGGAAGATGATTTTCAAGTGTTGGGTTGTAGACACAGAGTCCAAAACTTTATCTCTCAAGTCAGTTTCTTTTGTGAATGAGTTTCCAGAAGTGTTTCCCAAAGATTTGCCTAGAGTCCCCCTCAAGCAAGAGATCGACTTTGGGATAGAACTCCTTCTAGATACGAATCTGTCCTCTAATCCTCTTTATAGGAGGGTTCCCATGGAGCTTAAGGAATTGAATCATTAGTTGAAAGATCTCCTTGATAAGGGTTTTATCCAACCCAGTGTCTCTATATGGGGTGCTCCAGTCCTTTTTGTGGAAAGAAAGTTGGTTCCCTCAAAATGTGTATCGACTACAGTGAGTTGAACAAGGTCACAATCAAGAATAAGTATCCCATTCGTAGGATTAATGACTTGTTCGATTAGCTTTAGGGTGCCAATTATTTCTCCAAGATTGACCTTTGGTCCAGTTATCATCATCTTGATGTTCGAGAGTGTAACATTCTGAAGACAGCCTTCAGTACTTGATATGATCATTATGAATTTGTGGTTATGTTTTTTGGTCTAACGAATGCTCCAGCAACTTTTATGGATTTGATGAACCGTGTGTTCAAGTATTATTTGGATATGTTGGTGATTGTGTTCATTGATGATATTCTTATCAATTCTCAGAGTGAGAAGGAGCATGCAAACCATTTGAGAGTGGTATTCCAAACTCTCAAGGATCGTCGATTATTTGATAAGTTTAGCAAATGTGAGCTTTGGATGCAGTCTGTTGCTTTTCTGGGTCATATTGTGACTAGAGATAGTATTCGAGTTGATTCTCAAAAGATTTAGGCAGTAAAGAACTATCCTAGACCCACTTCCCCATATGATATTATGAGCTTTTTGGGTTTGGCTGGTTACTACAGGAGATTGTGGAAGGGTTTTCTTCCATTGCTGCCCCATTGACTCGATTGACTCTGAAGAAGGTTAAATTTCAGTGGTCTGATATATCTGAGAAGAACTTGCAGGAATTAAAGTTTAGGTTGACCACAACTCTTGTATTGACCCTACCCGAGGGTTCGAATAACTTTGTGGTGTATTGTGATGCTTATAGGATTGGTTTGGGTTGTGTGTTGATACAGCATAGCAAGGTGATTGCTTATGCTTCTAGACATCTTAAGATTCATGTGAAGAAATACCCTACTCATGATCTTATGATTCATGGGTTAAGACAACGGATTTGAACAGAGGCTCATAGCTCAAGGTATTTTATTCACCTCGGTGCCACCAAGATGTACCATGACCTACGGGAAGTCTATTGGTGAAATGGCATAAAGAGAGACATAGAAAGTTTTGTGCCTAAGTGTCTCAACTGTCAGCAAGTGAAGGTAGAGCATCACCGACCGAGTGGTATGACTCACGATATTGATCTTCCTACTTGGAAATAGGAAGCAATCAATATGTATTTCATTAATTGTTTGCCTCGTACTCAAAGGCAACATGATTCTATTTGGGTAATTATCGATTGGATGACTAAGTCGTCCCACTTCTATGTTGTTAAGACTACGGATTCAACAGATGATTATGTCAGACTCTATATTCGGGAGATATTCAGATTGTATAGTGTTCCATTGTCTATCATTTCTTATAGGGGTACTCAGTTTACATCTCAATTTTTGAAATCATTTCAGAAAGGTCTTGATACTCAGGTGAAGCTTAGCACAACTTGTTATCCATATACGGATTACCAGGTAGAGCATACTATTCAGACTTTGGAGGATATGTTGAGAGTTTGTGTGATTGACTTCAAAAGTAATTGGGATGATCACTTACCTCTTATCATGTTTTCCTACAACAACAGCTTCCATTCTAGCATCCAGATGGCTCCTTATAAGGCACTTTATGGGCAAAGGTGTAGATCTCCTGTTGGTTAGTTTGAGGTAGGTGAGGCAGCTTTGATTGGTCCAAATTTGGTTCATGAGACTATGGAGAAGGTTTACATCATTAGGGAGATGTTGAGGACCGCCAAGAGTCAACATAAATCGTATGCAAATGTGTGGAGAAAAGAGTTGGAATTTGAGGTTGATTATTGGGTATTTTTTAAAGTGTCACCCGTGAAGGGTGATGAGATTCGGCAAGAAAGGGAAGCTTACTCTCCACTATGTAGGTCCTTATCGGATTCTGAGGAGAGTTGGTAGTGTTGCTTATGAGTTTGATTTGCCAATATAATTAGAAGCAGTTCATCCGGTTTTCCATGTTTCCTTGTTGAAAAAGTATGTTGGTGATTCGACCTTGGTTGTTCCTTTGGAGAACATGGGTGTGAAGGAAAGCCTTACTTATGAGGAAGTTCACGTGGAGATTCTTTATAGCTAGATTCGTAGGTTGAGAAACAAAGAAGTCTCTTCGGTGAAGGTCCTTTAGATAAATCAGCTAGTTGAGGGAGCTACTTGGAAAGCAGAAGCAACCATGATAGCCAAGTACCCTCACCACTTTCCTTCAGACCCAGCTTCAGCTTGAGGTATTATTTTCCTCCTTATTATGTCCCTCCGACCCTATTCCACCAGTTTTTCTCATGATCCTAGCATGTATTCATATTTTCCAAAGTTAGTTCTATCATGTTTTAAGTTGAAGAGCTCAGTTTTCATGTTTATTCTTTTGTTTTCCTATTTTGTTGCTTGGTTGGGATGTTTTCTCTCCAGTTTTCCTTGCTTAGTCTTTATTCGAGGAAGAATGATCCTAAGGGGGAGATATTGTAACAACCCAGAATTTTATTTGGCCTTTTAAGTTAAAATCTCTGAAAATTATCAAACTTCCAAGAACTACGGGTCCAAACAACAGACCGTGGTTCGAACCACGAGCATATCCTGCACTTCATCCTCTTGATGATGCAGATTCAGGTCCTCTTTATCAGGCTCATGGCTAGGCGATGTAGGATATACATATAGTTTTGGTGAGTCCTCATTCTTCGAGAACTAGTATAAGTCTAGTTATTTTGTTCATCTTTCCTTCAGATTCTCGAGCTAGTTGGGGTTTTTTCCCATCAACTTTTATGACAGTTTAGAGGCTTCAGACATGGCTATACTTGTATCCCATTGTTGGATTGTTATTTGTTAGACCTTGTTCTTATTTAAGTTATGGTAGCCTATCTTTATTTAGTATATTTCTGCTATTTTTCTTGTATTGATCTAAGTATGCTATGACCAAGGGTTAACTTGGGGCACTTGTGGTTCCGGGTCCTGTGTTATGTCAAGGGGGTAGCCTCGGGGCATGAAACAAGTAGTAGAACCTGTGTAGGGAAAAGGCGAGCACCAATTCAGAAAGATGTAACGCAAGTCCCAATGTCATCTGAGGTAATCTAGCAGGTTCTGAGCTTTCGTAGCAGTTTGGCAAGAGATAAGGCTACTCCTACAGTTCCTTTTGTCCATTCTCTAGTGACCTAGCATGTTATAGTTGTGTCTTTGTGATTAGACGCTGCTTGTAAGATAGGTATGTTTCCACGACTTGTGATAGGCCCTGTGATGATAGGTGGTGAATATGAACTCTTCTACAAGTTTGTGAAAACGAGGCCCCTATATTTAATGGATTGGAATATGAGGGTATTGGAGTCTGAGGATGCCTATGAGTTCATCATAAACTATAATGCAAGGCTGCATAGAATGGGATTTATGGAGAGGCATGGTGTTGATTTAATGTCATTTTAGTTTAAGGGGATGTCAAGATATGGTGGAGGTCATTCATAGAGTGCAGGCCTACTAGAGCGCTCCATATGACTTGGAGCGACTTCTATCTAGTCTTTATAGAGAGGTATGTTCCTCTTACATTAAGGGATATGAAGAGAGATGAGTTCACAAATATTGAGCAAGGTCATTCTACTATGGCTTCTTATGAGACTCGTTTCCATATCTTGGCTCGTTACTAATCTCAGCTGATTAATAGAGAGGATGAGTGGATCTGCCTCTTTGTGAAAGGTCTGCATTTTGGGTTGCAGATTGCCATTTTGCAAGCAGCATCTTCAGGTAAGTCATTTCAAGAAATTTTTGAGTTTGTAAATAATGTTGAGGGGGTAAAGCAAGAGAATCAAGAAAGAATGGCTTTAAGGAAGCCCCGATCTAGGGACAGTTGTAGTTGTCAGTTCTCAAAGGGTCAAGGCTTGTGAGGATACCATGTGCTCTCTATTCGCTCATTTGCACCAGTTTCTTCTAGGGTTCCACCAGGGACCAATCAGCCTGCATCAGACTTTGGTGAGTATATTACTAAATCAGCTCCAGCACATTAACCTACTTTTTACCATGCATGCTCTGAATACGGTGAGGTTGGTCACCTGAGGAGGAATTGTCCTCGGCTTTAATAGAAATCTCAGTAGCACGATCATAAAGCTCTAGTCCGAATAGGTAGAGGTAATGGTTTTTATAGAGATCATCTGCAGGATGGGTGGGGTGGTCACACTGTAGGTAGGGGTGGCGCTCAGCCAAACCGGAGTTGTGGCAGAGAAAGTAATCAGCTCAACACGGGTGGTGCATAGATCGAGGATAAGAATCACTTCTATGCCTTCCCAAGTAGACCAGAGGCAGAGGCTTCAGAAACACTGATAACATGTACTATTCTTGTGTATGACATATGGCTTTAGTTTTATTTTACCCTGGGTCTACTTTTTGTTATGTATCTGGTGGGTTTGCTGAGTGTTTTGATTGATATGTGAATCCCTTGATTTTCATATTACTGTATCTACTCCAATGGGGGATTGTGTAGTTGTGGATAGGGTCTTCAGGTCTTGCCCTATTGTACTTGTGGGAAGAGAACCTTTGCATATTTAGTAGTCTTAGATGTGGTAGACTTTGACATTATCTTGGGGATGAGTTGGTTGTCTCCGCATCATATTATTTTGGACTGTCATGCTAAGTCAGTGGCTATGGCTATACCTGGGTTGGTTAGGTTAGAGTTTGAGGGTAATTATAGTACGGCCCCAATTATGTTTGTATCCTTCCTTCATGCTCAGAGTCTGATAGGAAGGGGATGTTTAGCCCTCCTAACTCATATTTGGGATAACAATTTAAAGGTCCCAACTATTGAGTCAATTTCAGTGGTGTGTGAGTTATAGGAGGTGTTTCCTACAGATCAGCATAGCCATTCCCCTGATCAAGACATTGATTTTTGCATTGATTTAGAGCCAAACACTTGTCCTATCTTTATTCCTCCTTATAGAATGGCACTGATTGAATTAAAAGATCTTAAGGCTCACTGCCGGAGTATTTTTAAGTAAGGATTTCATCCATCCAAATACCTCCCCGTAGGGTGCTCCTGTCTTATTTGTTAAAAATAAGGATGGTAGTTTGCACATGTGCATAAACTATAGACAACTGAATAAGGTTACTATCCATAACTAGTACACATTCCCTCACATTGATGATATGTTCAACTAGCTACAAGGAGCTTTTGTATTCTCTAGGATTGATTTGAGGTTTGGGTATCATCAATTAAAATTCTGGCCTTATAACATTCGTAAGACTGCAATTCAGACATGGTACAAACACTATGAGTTTCGTGCGATGTTATTAGAGCTAACTAACGCCCCAGCTGCATTCATGGGTTTGATCAATAGAATATTTAAGCCCTATTTTGATTCATTTGACATAGTCATTATTGATGATATTTTGGTATATTCTAGGAATGATTAGGAGCATGAGAGTTATCTTATAATTGTGTTAGGGTTGTTGAAAGAGAAGGAATTATATGTGAAATTTTCAAAGTGTGAGTTCTGGTTATCTTTTGTGTCCTTCCTAGGGAATATGGATTTTAAGGAAGGGGTGATGGTATACCCAACGAAAATTGAAGTGGTTAAGAATTGGGATAGACCCACATTGGTGATAGAAATCCATAGTTTTGTGGGATTGGCTAGCTACTATCGCTGGTTCATTAATGATTAGCATCCATTTCTACTCACCTGACTCCCTTGACTCATAAGGATGTGCCATTGGTTTTGTTAGAAGAGTGTTAGGCGAGTTTCTAGAAGCTAACATCCTTGTTGACCACAACTCCTAACGTTGCCCTATCGATGGAAGGTAAAGACTTTATTATTTACTGTGATTCCTCACGGTCTAGTTTAGGTGATGTGTCGATGCAGGAATAGAATGTAATTGCTTATGCCTCAAGGCAACTCAAGGTTCATGAGAAAAACTACCCTACACATAAATTAGAGTTAGTTATAGTGATATTTGCCCTCTAGATTTGGAGGCACTATTTGTATGAGGTCTGATGTGAAGTGTTCATAGACTACTATAGTTTTCAATATTTCTTCACTCACAATGACTTGAACTTGAAGTAGAAAAAATAGATGGAATTACATAAAGATTATGAAATCCCCATCTTGTACCATCCGGGTAAAGCTAATATGGTGGCTGATACACTGAGCAGAAAGACTGAGAGTATGTGTAGCTTGGTCTACTTGAAGGTTGCTAGACGACCATTGGCTAGAGACATTCAGGTTCTGGCTTCATAATATTTGAAGTTTCTAAAAGGGGTGTTTAACTAGCATGTGTAGAGGCAAGATCCTTTTTTCTTGAGTAGATAAAAGGTAAGAAGTTCAATGATGTGAAATTGAGAAGGTTTCATGACAAGGTGTTACAGGGTGAGGCCAAGAAGTCAATCATTGATAACAAAGGTATTCTAAGAATTAAAGGGTGAGATTGTGTCCCCTGTGTCGAGAGTTGATTCCCACCATCTTAGTAGAGGGTCATAGTTCTAAGTATTTCATACATCTTGGTGTGACCAAGATGTACCGAGACTTGAAGCAACACTATTGGTGGGGAGGAATAAAGAAATATCTAGTAGACTTTGTGGCTAAATGTAAAAATTCTCAGTAGGTAAAGTATGAACATCAGAAACCTGGACGCACACTTCAGAGAATGCATGTTTCTTATTTGAAGTAGGAGAGAACATCCATGGATTTCGTGGTTAGCCTTCCTAAGACCTTGGGAAAATACGATTCGATAAGGGTCATTGTTGAAAGATTGATAAGGTTTGCACACTTCATCCATGTGCAAGTATCTTATAATGCGGCCAAGTTGACCAAGATCTATACGAATGAGATTTTCCAATTACATGGGATTCCTATCACCATTATTTTTGATAGGGGAACATGGTTCACTTTCAATTTCTAGCAGAAGTTGCACAAAGAGTTGGGAACAAGGTTGAATCTGAGTACAACTTTCAATCCTCAGACTGAGGGATAATCTGATCGCATAATTCATGTATTGGATGACATTCTTGATGAATACCTTGTGGACTTTTGTGGTCATTGGGATCACTATCTAGTCTTAGATGAGTTTGCATATAACTATAGTTTACTCAAGCATAAATATGGCCCCATTTGAAGCTTTATAAGGGAGGAGGTGTAGATCTCTCATTGGTTGGTTTGATTTGTTTTAAGCAAAACCTTTGTGTATAGACATGGTAAGATACTCCATGGAAAGGGTGAAGTTCATACAAGGAAAGCTTCTGGCAGCTCATAGTCTACAGAAGGAATTTGTAGACAAAAAGGTTAGAGATATGCACTTTATAGAAGGTGAGCAAGTATTTTTCAAAGTTTCAGGCAAGAAGGGTGTGATGTGATTTGGGAAACGTGGTAAGTTATGTTTAAGGTACATTGGTCCCTTCAAGATTCTTAAGAAATTGCGGCTAGTGGCTTATAGGTTGGCTTTGCCACCTAGTTTTTTGGGAGTTCATCCCGTATTCCATGTTTCAATGCTCAAGAAGTACCACAGAGATGGTAATTATCTTATTCGCTAGAATTTGGAACTGTTGGATAAAAACCTCTCTTATGAAGAGAAGATCATTGCTATTCTAGATAAATATGTTCGAAAGATGAGAATCAAGGAAATCACATTTGTGAATGTCCAGTGGAAGAACCATCCTATTATGGAGGCCACTTGAGAGACTGAGGCAGACATGCGGAACAAGTATCTTCACTTGTTCACCAATTCAGGTAATCCTCGTTTTCCCCATGTTTCTTCTTGATTGTCATTCGAGGATGAACGATTATTTAATTGGTATCTAATGTAATAACTTGTTCCATCATTACACAGAGATGAGGCATAAGTACCAGGCTAGAAAAGTCCCTAAGGCGAGAATTGAAAATCCCAGGCTAGGGTGAGCTTAGTTAAAGATATAGTGTTTTATGCCTTAGAGGTGATTAATGTTTTTTATGATGTCGAGTTGTAGTATGGCATCTATTTTTTGATAGCCAACTATCACAGGGTTTTGTAAGAAGTCTCAAAATGAGAATCAAAGTCATAGAACTCTAATATGATAGTTGTCGCATTGTAGTTCGTGGTGTCTATAAAATAATGTGTGTTGTGAAATAAGGGTTTGGGAGCAAAATAACAGTGTTTGGTAAATTGTCTCCACCGAGATGAAAGGACGCGTCCATGTGATGTTCCATCACGATGAATGGTTTATCTCAACAAAGAAAACGTCTGTCATGATGAGAAAATGAGACAGTATACATATACACCCTATATTTTTCTGAGTCATTCCTCTCGTTATTCTATTTCTTTTTGGAGCTCCAAGAACTGGGTTTTCCAATAAAACAAGGGCAAACTCCACAATTTGAGGTAAGTAATCTATAGAACTCTTCGTTAAATGATTATTAATCTTCCTTAGACCTTGGGGGAGGATTAATGGTGGATTTCTTCCAATAAAGCCCTAGAAGAATGAACTTGGGAAAGAACCCTATGGGTAGGTGTAAAATCACCTATAATTGATCTTATGATGTATATTTTGATCTCCTAGCATGAAATTGATTGTATTTAATGTGTTTAAAGTTAATGGGGAATCTTAACTTTTATAAATATGAAACCTTTAGGCATAAAATGGCTAAAAGGGTAGGAACTTTATTAGAAAATTTTTGTTATTGATTCCTTTGAATGTAGAGGGTCTTGATTAGAAACCTTTGGTTATTTGTTCCTTTGAATGTAATGGGTCTAATTAGTTATTAACTAACCCTTAGGGAATGCTAGAGACCTTATTATTTAGATAGAGTTGATGGGTTTGATCCCCAAGGACTAAACTGAAGAGTAGATTATTGATTACTCTTATGCAATCATTGTTTATAGAAATTCAACACTCTGAGGTGTTGGGAAAAGGAAAGACTGTGGTGACTTAGCTTGTGAGTGTTATGCATAACTCAAGGTGGGTTATGGTTGAGTGGAGTCAAGACTCACCTTATTGCATGTTTTTTGTGAAATTATATAACTTGTGATTGGTTTTCAAATATAGTTGAATTATATGTGTTTTTCCCTATTGTGCTTGTATGAATAGGCTGAATGAACAAGAAATGATAAGTGGTCTGAAATTGATAAGTATGAATGGTGCCTTCGACATTGAGTTTATTCTTGAGAAATAGGTCAGAGAGCCTCGTTATAGAGATATTATTATTAATATAGCTGCTACGTATCAGATACCATACTCGTATGGTACATGGACACCTAGGGTCAGATGTAGGTCATGGCTAATGGGAAAAAATAAGACCCATAGCATATGTGTACACTCTTTTACCTTGTTTTTTATTAGTACATTGCTTACTATGATGAGTTAGCTAAGAATTGAGGTGAGACTAAAGATAATGGTGATATAACTAGAGATTGATGGACATTGTGATATATGAGATAGATTTAGAGAGTGATTACTCATTTCATCTCTTATGATGATATTTTATAACTTGTGAACTTGATATTGTTGTTGTTGAATTGACTTCAAAGACTATATGTTTGTTGATTATATGCTAAGTATTGAAGTCCTGTTACTTGTTGTATGTTTTGCTATGTTTATGTTCTATTATTGGGTCGGCCTATGATACCTACCAGTACATAGTGTGTTGTACAGATACTACCCTGTGCCCTTCATTTAATGAGTGGAGACAGTGTTCTAGTGGCTGAGAGGCGACCTTGGTTAGAATAAAGAGCTTGATTGTCGATACAAGGGTGAGCACTACTTCTCGGGCTACCATGAATCCTTCATGAGATGTTGTCCTTGTTTCGGATAATGAAACTCTTAGTTTACTGCTTTTAGATCATGTTGGATATCTTAGAATAATTTTGGTTTAGAGTTATGGACGATGACTTTCAGTTCTTGGGGATATGTTTGGTTGATGAATTTCGCACGATTTTCTTATATTATGTTGTTTGACTATTTGTTTGATAATTCAGGTATAGTTTATGGTTGGTCTTTCTAAAATTCCCTAACGATTAGACTATGGTTTGGTTGTTTGATTCTCCTACTGGAGGGTTAGTGTGGGTGCCAATCACCGCTCCTTTGGGTCGTGACATTTTCATTGCTTTCCTTTATCATATACTTTGCTCTAACATTTGCTTCATCATATTAGTGAGTTCAACATCATGTTTTACATCCTCTACTTCATTACTCCTGTCAATATCATAAACAATAGGAGAATTATAATGGTCTCTCAGGGGAGAGGATTAAGAATTATGATAACTACTCCAATGGAAATCTGGATCAACACATATACTATACTATAAATATTCCACTCAAAGAATTCTGGAGGTGCCCATGACCCATTTCTTAAAATATTATGACAGTACTACCACAAGTGAGGTCCTCTACAAATCAAACAGAGACTGCCAAAATCTAAATATCCATCATTCTATCAATTTACATTCCATGATTCCATATCAACAAGGGTGGAATAACTACACCAAAAAATATATTTATAAAAATACATTATACAAAACTTGAATAGACAAAAAGAAATACTCTAATCTAGATAAATTGTTATTTCTAAGCCTCCGGAAATGGCGTCAATAACTTGTTGTGTTCAAACTAAACATGCAAGCATACATGATCTTACAAGTAATACAGTGATAGCAAACAATTGGATGTCAAACCCACATGGACTTATGATTAACCATCTACTAAACTAAATTAATTCTAGTTATTTGTTCAAACTAGGAATTCTCAAGGTTTGATTTATGTTTTTACATAACTACAAATAGAAAGAAAATAACTAATGAACACAAAATCGGATCAACACAGTAACAGACAAGTTCTAAGATTATGGCTCTTTGCGTAATCATGTTATGTAAATACTTGCATTATCTTGCTAAATACTACTGAAATACTGACTCATATGGTTTACTTTATAGTCATGGTCTTTCAAACTTATAAACATCTATCCAAGTTAACCTCATACATATAGTGTTACGTGATGATCCTCATAATTGACCTGAATGCCTTTATACCTCCTGTCAAGGATCCAAGTAGTACAAACTAGGTATGATTTTTATCCTAGTCACAAATATATTATGCAGAACGCGTCTTACTCTTTTTAACCCATGTTCTATCCCTAACTTTCCAGTATCGAGTTCCATTAAAAATTATTCATTTATCATATTAATCATGAAACAATAGAATAGTAAGAACAAAGTTAAACAATTAAATCATATGATAATAAGGCAACAATAACTAAATTATGACAGAAATGTTCATACTTTTGCAACAACCCTAGAACAAGGGCGGTTATCCGCTCATAATTTGATTACAATTTCAAAGATACTTGTTTCAAGCAAGAAATACTGCTAGAATTAAGAGGAAAAAAGTAACCCTAGACAAAGAATCTAAGCTACCTCTCTTCTCTTCTCCAATGTGTCGACCCTCCTTTAAAAATATTTGAATATGCCTTTTACAATTAGTGAAAACTCCTTAGTGGTCCCACAAAAATGGGTAAAAAAACATGCAAATTTTGTCCTTGTCTTTACGGCCTCGCTTTGTGAGGGGCACTGCCTCACTCTGGGCTTGGCTCCTTGAGGCCTCTGCCTTCGCTCTCATATTTTCTTTGCAGGGACAAAACTTTAGAGTGGATCAAAATCAGACCCCCTTCTCTATAGCCTTTGTGTCGTGAGATTCATTTCCTCACTTTCATCTTGGCTCAGAGAGGCAGTCTTTGTTTCGTATAACACTTGGCCAATTTTCGGGACTTTTTCCTACAAATCACAAAATACATTGCATTAACTCAAAAATACAAAAAATGAATAATAATCAAGAGCATGTAGCATGTTTATTCTGGAAATAAGGTATAAACATGGATAAATCAAGGCTAAAAGATGTGTATATATGCCCAGTATCACTCATTTTTACATATATGGAACTATCTTCTTCATTTTTATATTCTCTCTATGACATTGTTCCATTGCCAACATTGTTGAAGCTTTAAGTACTTTCACAGTAAAATCATTATAAGGTAATGAGATTGATTTTATAAATTAATAATTATGTGTGTGAATAAAATATTAAAATAAATAAAATATAGTTGGTGTGTCTAGTAAAAAAGTGTTGATAGGTAAATACTTACATGTACCTAGTGTTTAAACCTAACCAACTCAACTTACTATAATTATCTCGCTTTTCTACAAATACTTGCCATATTTTGAGAAGCACAACGTGAAAAGTATTTTGAAACTGAGGGAGTAAGTAATTTAATATATTGAAAATATACGTAAATTAATCATGGTTAATTGATAGAAGTGTATGTACAAACTTATGATATGTAGCTATCTGTTAGGTGCAAACACTCAATGTGAATAAATTTTTACTGTGTTGATAAGGATTTTTTCTATTAAAATGAATGAACTTTTCCTAAAGCTAGATAGATAATATATAAATTTACACAAAACATACTAACAAATAGTGAAAATGGAATAGATTTATCACATAGTTTTATTTCGCGACTAGTATTTTGGCCTGGTTACATGGCGCATCTCAAACAAAAGGATTTAATTTATCTTTTTCTTTCTTTCTGTAATGCCCCATATATTTTGGACATCATTTTAAGCTTAAAGTCAACCTATGTGATCCTTTGAACGAATAGAAATCGATTGCGGGTGATCTTAGAAGCTTAGGGAAGGCTTAGAACATGAAATGAGACCATACGTCGCATGATAGGAGGCCATGCCTTGGCCATCGCATTGCACAAAACGATGCAAGGGTCAACTTTTCAAACCCCACAGGGGGTCGTACCCTACTCGGGGTGGGACCCCACCTTGGGCCATGCATTGTATGAGGGTGGGCCATTGGTAATCTACCAACTTATTAAGCCTTTGTTCATGAATTATTGTCATGTTTTAATGAGATTTAAAGGTACTTATTTCCTTTATTGATAAAAAATGAAGGTACTCTTGGTCAATAGTAGAAAACAAAGGAATTGGACCCAAAGAACTCAAAAAGAGTTGAAGTGTGAAGGTGATTGAAAACAAGGAAGAATTTGCTGAGAGGTGTGACCAACATGCGAGCCACACAATGTGGTGTGTAGTTTGCACTTCCTTTCACACATCATCATCAAAGAACTGGCATCATTGGTTGGCTAAAAAAGAGACGTGCAACATGTATAACACGGGGTACGATTGCACATCGTGTCGCACATCATGTTGCACCATGATCGAAGGGCATTTTTGTTCAATGCCAAGTGATGTTTTGGGAAGCTTCTAAAACCCTTTTTTGGGTTGTGAACTAGATATAGTTTTTAGTTCATAGTTTTTGAATAGAGAATAGTACTGAAGGAAGATATGGAGAGTAATCTTTTTCTTGATCTTCTACACTTGAATTCACCATTTTTATACTTAATTGAGCTTGGATTTGCATTTGGAGTTAATTATGAATGGAAGTATGAGTTACCTAATTTGTATATTCTCTTATTTCTTTAGTATGAGCAGTTAATTTCCTTGTCTGGAGGTATGTGTATGATGGGTATTTGAATTTGGGTATGGGTCTTGTTTATTTGAGCTTATAATTAATGAATTGATATGGGTCTATTTAATTCCTCAAGTTTTAATCATAAAATTGATGGTTGAAAATATTAATTGAGTTTTCTTTATTGTGTTCTTGCTTGAAAGAGGGTTTCATATTTCGGATAGAAAGTTAATAGTGGAAATTTGAGATTTCCACCTTAGATTGAGGTTAAAAATAGCCTAATCGACGGAAACTCTCATCTAAGAGTCTAAGATAGAAATAGTATGACTATATCAAGTAATTTAATTGGTTGGTTTATGTTAAAACCTATTATTCTTGAACAAAGACCATAGGATATAAATTTGGAGGACCGAGAGATTAGCAAATATGACTTAAACCAATGCTACTTGTATCATTAATCGAGAATTTGCTTAATTAATCAAGTACCTTAACCCTTTGAAGAACCCCATGGGATGCATACCCCTAGTCTTCCTCTCATTGATTACAAATCTCGTCTTTATATTCCGCTTTTGTGTTAAAATCGAAGATGATACGTAAATTTTCCTTTCCAATTCCCCAAATTATTACTTTTAAGTTGTTTGAACATTTGCTCCCTTAGAGATTATTTCTCAAAGATCTTTTAGCAAATCGTTACTCCACTCTATGTGGATTCGACCCTACACTCATTGGGTTACTTTTGTTTTGCTCTGACGATCGCTAACACCTTCTTCGGGAGAGTTCTTTTGAGTATCATCAAATTGTGCACCTTTGATGGGGAGTGGTTTTTTAATCGCCAAATAATTGTCGTTTGACTTCAGTTTGTTGAGTATTTGTTCATTTTACCTTTTGTTGTTTGTGATTGTTTGGATAGGGTGCCCATGAGAAAAGTGGGCGACCACGAAAGCGTAAATAAATATATGGATGCGGATCATGATCTTGTGGTCCATGGTGGTAGAGGTGCAATCTGCCTACCACCCATTATTAGAAACCCCATATTTTATATTACGAGGACCATGCTCCACTTGATCAGATGAAGGGTCTAATCGGAGGGTTGACATATGAGGACTCCAACCGATATATTCAGAACTTCATAGAGATATATCAATCCTTCAATATCAACCATATTTTGCAAGAGTCCATCCGGCTCTGATTATTTTCCTTCTTTGTTATGGGGGAAGCAAAAACATGGCTTAAAGGGCTCTCGGAGGGCTCAATTACTTCATGGAGCGGATTGGTTGAGGAAGTTTTTGTGCAGTTCTTTCCTCCCTTTCCAATAATGCAATTAATGGATGACATTACTAACTTTCTCCAACTACCGGATGAGCCATTTCATGAAGCATGGCTAAGGTTCAAACAGAAGCTCTTGTTGTGTCCCAATCATGGCTTGCCCTACAATGTCCTACTCCAAAGATTCTATTCAGCCTTGAATTCTATGAACAAATATATGGCAAATTACCTTGTGAGCAAAACATTTATGGACCAATAATATGGTATTGCCTTGGCTCTTTTAGAGTAGATGAATAAGACAAATTATGTATGGCATACTAGAGAGGCTGATGTTTCTATAGGGGTGCCTTTGACCATTATGACAAGTGAAATGAGGCAAAAAGATGAGGGGAGATATGAAAAATGGCCAAGATATTAATGAAAATTGATCTATTGGATAAGCATATAATAGGGACTGGAAGTAAAAGTATGAATGCTGCAGGGACTTATGGTTCTAGAGCTCATGAGGAAGATGTGTTTTCCCCTATGGATGAGGAGGAATGTTATCTTGCAGCGGGTTCTCAACCCAGATACCAATGTACCAACAAAGATCCTTGGCATTCGATAGATGAGTACCAAGGTTGGAACATAGACAATGGAAATCAGTGGAGAGATAGAGAGCTGGCTAGAGACGATAAGGGTCCATGGTGTGATTGTGAAAGAGATGGTGATCATTATAATCATCATAGTACCAACCATTATGTATCTCCATCAAAGGCCTATATGTCTCCCTACTAACAAACTGTGAGTAACCTCGGACATTCTACGATTGAGGACATGTTGTCTCAAGTCTTGAAAAAAGTTGAATAAATTGATAATTGGGTGAAAGAGTCAAAAGGTGAGGTGTCTACTCATCACCAAATGGTGAGCTCCCATTCAAAATCTATCAAGTACCTAGAAGTCCAAATGAATGACCTCTCCTCACAAATGAACCCACATATGAAAGGTACCCTTCCAAGTGACACACTTCCAAACCCAAAGAATGATGGCCATGTGATGGCAATAGTCACTTGGAGTGGAAGGATGCTTAGTGGAGTAAGGAAGCCGAATAATAAGGTTGTTTGGGAGCAAGAGAACAAGACACAAGAGGATGTCGGGGTTGATAATGAATTTGATGAGAATCTGAGTATTGGGGTGAAGCCTAGTGCACCCAATGTGATTGAAAATGAGGAAGACCAACATGAAGAGAAGGATAAGACCGAGTCTCCTTCTCAAATTTCTAGTGATATTGAAGAGGATGCTCCAAGTTTTCATAAAGTACCCCCTCCATATCCTCAGAGATTAGCCAAGAAAAAGGAAGATGCCCAATTCAAAAAGTTTGTTGATATGTTCATCAAACTAGCCATTAACATTCCTTTGGTTGATGCTCTTACACAAATTCTGGGGTATGCAAAGTTTTTGAAGTAGCCATTGAAAAGAAAGTAGGTTGTTGAAGTAGGGATGGTGGAAGTGTCCCACAGTTGTAGTGCGGTGATGACAAGAAACATTGCACCCAAAAAGGAAGATCTAAGAGCCTTTACTATCCCATGTACTATTGGAGTGTTTTCATTTCGAAAGGCATTATGTGATCTCGGGGAAAGTATAAACTTGATGCCTGTTGTGATTTTCAGAACTTCATAGAGATTTATCAATCCTTCAACATCAACCATATTTTGCAAGAGTCCATCCGGCTCTGATTATTTTCCTTCTTCTTTATGGGGGAAGCAAAAACATGGCTTAAAGGGCTCTCGGAGGGCTCAATTACTTCATGGAGCAGATTGGTTGAGGAAGTTTTTGTGCAGTTCTTTCCTCCCTTGCCAATAATGCAATTAATGGATGACATTACTAACTTTCTCCAACTACCGAATGAGCCATTTCATGAAGCATGGCTAAGGTTCAAACAGAAGCTCTTGTTGTGTCCCAATCATGGCTTGCCCTACAATGTCCTACTCCAAAGATTCTATTCAGCATTGAATTCTATGAACAAATATATGGAAAATTACCTTGTGATCAAAACATTTATGGACCAATAATATGGTATTGCCTTTGATCTTTTAGAGTAGATGAAAAAGAACAATTATGTATGGCATACTAGAGAGGCTGATGTTTCTATAGGGGTGACTTTGACCATTATGACAAGTGAAATGAGGCAAAAAGAAGAGGGGAGATATGAAAAATGGCCAAGATATTAATGAAAATTGATCTATTGGCTAAGCATATAATAGGGACTGGAAGTAAAAGTATGAATGCTACAGGGACTTATGGTTCTAGAGCTCATGAGGAAGATGTGTTTTCCCCTATAGATGAGGAGGAATGTTATCTTGCAGCGGGTTCTCAACCCAGATACCAATGTACCAACCAAGATCCTTGGCATTCGCGAGATGAGTACCAAGGTTGGAACATAGACAATGGAAATCAGTGGAGAGATAGAGAGCTGGCTAGAGACCATAAGGGTCCATGGTGTGATTGTGAAAGAGATGGTGATCATTATAATCATCATAGTACTAACCATTATGTATCTCCAGCAAAGGCCTATATGTCTCCCTACTAACCAACTGTGAGTAACCTCGGACATTCTACGATTGAGGACATGTTGTCTCAAGTCTTGAAAAAAGTTGAATAAATTTATAATTGGGTGAAAGAGTCAAAAGGTGAGGTGTCTACTCATCACCAAATGGTGAGCTCCCATTCAAAATCTATCAAGTACCTAGAAGAACAAATGAATGACCTCTCCTCACAAATGAACCCACATATGAAAGGTACCCTTCCAAGTGACACACTTGCAAACCCAAAGATTGATGGCCATGTGATGGCAATAGTCACTTGGAGTGGAAGGATGCTTATTGAGTAAGGAAGCCGAATAATAAGGTTGTTGGGGAGCAAGAGAAAAAGACACAAGAGGATGTCGGGGTTTAGAATGAAGTTTATGAGAATCTGAGTATTGGGGTGAAGCCTAGTGCACCCAATGTGATTGAAAATGAGGAAGACCAACATGAAGAGAAGGATAAGACCGAGTCTCCTTCTCAAATTTCTACTGATATTGAAGAGGATGCTCCAAGTTTGCATAAAGTACCCCCTCCATATCCTCAGAGATTAGCCAAGAAAAAGGAAGATGCCCAATTCAAAAAGTTTGTTGACATGTTCAGCAAACTAGCCATTAACATTCCTTTGGTTGATGCTCTTACACAAATTCTGGGGTATGCAAAGTTTTTGAAGTAGCCATTGAAAAGAAAGTATGTTGTTGAAGTAGGGATGGTGGAAGTGTCCCACAGTTGTAGTGCGGTGATGACAAGAAACATTGCACCCAAAAAGGAAGATCGAAGAGCCTTTATTATCCCATGTACTATTGGAGTGTTTTTATTTCGAAAGGCATTATGTGATCTCGGGGAAAGTATAAACTTTATGCCGCTTGTGATTTTCAGAACTTCATAGAGATTTATCAATCCTTCAACATCAACCATATTTTGCAAGAGTCCATCCGGCTCTGATTATTTTCCTTCTTTGTTATGGGGGAAGCAAAAACATGGCTTAAAGGGCTCTCGGAGGGCTCAATTACTTCATGGAGCGGATTGGTTGAGGAAGTTTTTGTGCAGTTCTTTCCTCCCTTGCCAATAATGCAATTAATGGATGACATTACTAACTTTCTCCAACTACCGGATGAGCCATTTCATGAAGCATGGCTAAGGTTCAAACAGAAGCTCTTGTTGTGTCCCAATCATGGCTTGCCCTACAATGTCCTACTCCAAAGATTCTATTCAGCATTGAATTCTATGAACAAATATATGGAAAATTACCTTGTGATCAAAAGATTTATGGACCAATAATATGGTATTGCCTTTGATCTTTTAGAGTAGATGAAAAAGAACAATTATGTATGGCATACTAGAGAGGCTGATGTTTCTATAGGGGTGACTTTGACCATTATGACAAGTGAAATGAGGAAAAAAGAAGAGGGGAGATATGAAAAATGGCCAAGATATTAATGAAAATTGATCTATTGGCTAAGCATATAATAGGGACTGGAAGTAAAAGTATGAATGCTGCAGGGACTTTTGGTTCTAGAGCTCATGAGGAAGCTGTGTTTTACCCTATGGATAAGGAGGAATGTTATCTTGCAGCGGGTTATCAACCCAGATACCAATGTACCAACCAAGATCCTTGGCATTCGAGAGATGAGTACCAAGGTTGGAACATAGACAATGGAAATCAGTGGAGAGATAGAGAGTTGGCTAGAGACCATAAGGGTCCATGGTGTGATTGTGAAATTGATGGTGATCATTATAATCATCATAGTACCAACCATTATGTATCTCCAGCAAAGGCCTATATGTCTCCCTACTAACCAACTGTGAGTAACCTCGGACATTCTACGATTGAGGACATGTTGTCTCAAGTCTTGAAAAAAGTTGAATAAATTGATAATTGGGTGAAAGAGTCAAAAGGTGAGGTTTCTACTCATCACCAAATGGTGAGCTCCCATTCAAAATCTATCATGTACCTATAAGTCCAAATGAGTGACCTCTCCTCACAAATGAACCCATATATGAAAGGTACCCTTCCAAGTGACACACTTGCAAACCCTAAGAATGATAGCCATGTGATGGCAATAGTCACTTGGAGTGGAAGGATGCTTAGTGGAGTAAGGAAGCCGAATAATAAGGTTGTTGGGGAGCAAGAGAACAAGACACAAGAGGATGTCGGGGTTGAGAATGCAGTTGATGAGAATCTGAGTATTGGTGTGAAGCCTAGTGCACCCAATGTGATTGAAAATGAGGAAGACCAACATGAAGAAAAGGATAACACCGAGTCTCCTTCTCAAATTTCTAGTGATATTGAAGAGGATGCTCCAAGTTTGCATAAAGTACCCCCTCCATATCCTCAGAGATTAGCCAAGAAAAAGGAAGATGCCCAATTCAAAAAGTTTGTTGACATGTTCAGCAAACTAGCCATTAACATTCCTTTGGTTGATGCTCTTACACAAATTCTGGGGTATGCAAAGTTTATGAAGGAGCCATTGAAAAGAAAGTTGGTTGTTGAAGTAGTAGTGCGGTGATGACAAGAAACATTGCACCCAAAAAGGAAGATCTAAGAGCCTTTACTATCCCATGTACTATTGGAGTGTTATTACTTCCAAAGGCATTATGTGATCTCGGGGAAAGTATAGACTTGATGCCTCTTGTGATTTTCAAAAAGTTAAGCTTAGGTACCCCTAGGCCTACACCAATGAGATTCCTAATGGCCGATCGCTCAATTAAATTCCCGGTAGGGATATTGTTGAATGTGTTAGTCAAGGTGGACAAGTTCATCCTATCAGCCATCTTTGTGGTTTTGGATTGTGATGTTGATCTTGAGGTACCTATTATTTTGGGCCAACCATTATTGTGAACTGGGAGAGCTTTGGTTGATGTGGAGCTCAAAGATCTCATGTTCCGTGTTGGGATCGAGGAATTCATATCTAATGTTCCAATCCACCAAACCACCGGACGAATTTAGAGTTATTTCTGTGATCAATACCAAGGGCAAGTTGGTTGAAGCCCATGATGAGTTTTGGATAAAGGAGATACCCGAGTCTATGATGTTGCCACCTTGGCAACAAGATAATGCAATGAAGATATTGAAGGAGCACTTCCCTTTCTTGGGATGGGGCCACTCTAATCAGATTGGCATTCTCCCGGATAATATTTGAAAGTTGAGGCACTATCATCGAGCCGTGACGTAAAATCAAGTGCTTCTTGAAAGGCAACCCAAATGTCTTTACTTTTTATTTTCGTTACCTTTTGTTATTTTTGGTGTGTTTTAAGAATGCATGGTGATAGAAAAATGACTAAGTGGAAGAAAAAGATAGGAGGGCATGTGCAAATGGCAATGCAATTGCGCAGCCTGTTCTATGCTCACATGAGGCTTTGCACGCCCAACAAGTAAATTGGGAAAGAAATTGCAAATTGGAGGTGACGTGCGATGGGTTATGTGAGTCACACCTCTCGTTAGGCGCATTGTACCTCCGTCGTACCTCAAATCAGAAGGCTGGGCAAATTTTTGGAGAAAAATCTGCTGGTGCGATGTAACGTTGGAGCCGCACATTGGCATGTGCAAATCGCTCATCGCAATGCACTCAGGTAAGTTTTTAAATTTTTGTTGACCTACCCATTGACCGACCCAACTCAGATATTGACCCCCGATATTTGTTCTTTTTTTCTCCCTATAAACCATCACCTTTACATCTATTCTCCCATAACTCACACAAAAAATCTCCATAACTCTCTCTCAAAACAATCCAAATCCCTCAAACTTCTCCCAAATCTACTCCCTTCTCACCCAAACTCCATCACCACCACTACCCACCGGTCACTGTCGCCTCTATTTCTAGTCAAGTGGTCGGTCACCATTGTTAGCACCCCAAAAGCTTTAATTTTTGCTTTTTCCTCCGTCTTCTCTACTTGTGGTAAGTTCCACAATGTTAAATCAATGTTTTAAGTAGATTTGGAATACTTTTTATGAAGCATTCTAATTTAATCTTTCATGTTTGTTTTGGGTGAGATCCAAAATTTTTGGGTATATTGTTGATTTTGCTTGAGATAAACCTGGTAGATCTGGTTTTTGTGATAATACATGTGTTTTGTGCTAGTTTTTCACCCTAAAATTCATGTTTCTGGGTAAAGTCTAGGTAACCCAGTTGAGTTGATGCATGGTTTTTCGCTATGATAGATTGGGTTATGCAATTCTTAAGAGAAAATCATCATTTTCAAAAGTTTTTTGGTTCAATCATGTTGATTGGGCTAAAATTGTTGTTACCATTGCCCCCATATGTTGTGTAAATTGAATATTCTTATTGGGCGAGCACTTTTAGTTGAGGGAGTGAGGTATTGGATTGATTGAATGTGCCTATATGTTTTTCATGAAGGCTTGATATTCCCGATGATAGATGGGGTAATGTCCTTCTTAAGGGAAACCGTTAAGCTAAACTTTTGAATTTTTGATTGTGTTTGGAAGTTTTCCAAGGAAGTATGAGTACCCAGATAACTTGGGTTTTGGTCAATCATGTTTAGGCCCTATTAGACTTAGTGTTCTTGCTTGTTGCCTATGCATTCTATAGATATTTCTTTGTGAATCACATACGTAACACACATAAAAATAGGAGATTGAAATATTCTAACTGTTTCCTTGTGCATTTCACATGCAAAGCGCAGATCTCTATGTGCGAAATGCACAAGACATGTACACTATTATAAAAATTACTAGTTCACTGAGTTAAGAGGCCAAGGCTTGTGCGCATGCACAATAGCTGGTGCAAATCGCACCTGTCTTTGCACCTTAATAAAAATTCACTAAGGTTTCAGTTAACATGTGCGATGCCATGTGTGACGCGCACTTTGTCAGGTGCAGTCCGCATATGACTCACACATATCACCAGTTACCGGATAAGTTTTTCTTCTCTTATGTATTCAACTTTTTTAGGTGTAGTAGTTTATTTTTCTTTCATAAATGTCAGTTCATGCATGGTTCCTTGTGCTAACATCCACCTGCAGGACCATGGCTTATGGTAAACACCATTCAAAAATACATGCCAATAATTAAGTAATCACATCAGAACATTTGTCTGTCCTTGTGCAAAATGAGCGACCATCTGAGTCACAAATTGGGTTTGGACTTGAGAGTATGGAGGCCTACTATCTTATGTTTTGGGAAAAGTGATCCTTCTTTGAGAAAGCGGGGTTTGATGTTGACTCTTTCAGAGATGATTTCCCAAATATATCCAAGCAATTTGAAATAAGGGACTGGGATTAATTAGTTTCTACCCCCAAATGTTATTTTCCTAAATTGGTACGGGAGTTTTATGCTTCTTACCAGGCCTGACAAGACATCCTAAAACACAAAGGTCTAACAAGCAAGTTGCCATGCCTACAATTTGTCTTGGTAAGGGGCAAAGAAGTTGACATTACTCCTGAGACCATTAACTCTATAGAATGGGATGATGAACCAAGGTCGTCATCAAGGTAAGCTCAATGTGTAGCTGTAAAGGACGACCAATACGTTTGGGTATCCAGGGTCATAGCTGAAGGAAATCCTTTTTGGGAAACATCAAAGAGGAACATCTCACATCAAGATCTTAAATTTGAGGCTCGGATGTGGTTGGAGTTCATGTGCACGAGGCTCATCCCAACATACTAGACAACTCAGGTGACTATAGAGGTTGTCATTCTCATTGCTTACATCATATGTGGATAAAAAAATATCAAAATGGGAAATCATTGTGGAACAGTTCAAGAGAAGAGCTAAACACGATTCCACCTTGATGGCCTTTCGTGTCCGTATATGTAAGTGGTTTCTATGAGCGCAATGTCCTCTATTCTGGCCATTGGATAAAATTTAACCTAGGAAAGGGCATGATCTATTTTGATAATAAGTGTGACAAAGATTCACCAAATGTTAAAAAAAGATTCCTTCTTCAAAACCCCATTTCACTGTGAAGCACAAGGAGCATCAAAAATATTACACACACTCTTCTTCTTGAGTTACTAGCAGACACCAACAATGTTCTCCAAGCTAATACAACTTCTGGTGGTTTACTATGACTTTCCCACCTAACTCACCATAATAAGTAGCGGTTGGACAAGTTGGCTAGGGACATTTCAGGCATGATTCAATCCGCCATCAAAGAAGCTTTAATGTCGATAGTGACAAGTGTAAGAAAACTTTATGCTAAAATTGTCACCATGGTGGTAGATGTTCAGGAGCTCAGGCAAGTAGTACCGCAAACCATCCAGCAGTCCCTAATTAGGATCTCAATCTACCGGCCACTACTTCAGGGTAACCACTTTAGACTCATAGCCCTATTGATGATTGGTGCACGGGTTAGGACTTGAGTGATGATATGGGAACATCCGAGATTTTAGAGGTAATTTATCCAATCACAATTGTCCTTGACATAACTGAGCAGCCTATCCACTATCACCCAAATCCCCACTCATCTCATATGGCAGACTAGGACCATCATCCTAGGCCCAGCTGGGGTACTCCTCCTCCTTCATACCATGAGTTGATGACTTTTTCGGATAAGTGAAAGATTCTGGGTCCTTATAGCCTCCTTCAGTTTGGGAGGACTCATTGCTTCCTTCGGTTGAAGGATTTCATATAGATCCTGAGCATCCATACATCATTCCACCATCACCACCTCAGCCCTAGAGGACCCACTATCGTGTTTATGGATGAAGACGTTATTATTAGCGTTAGATCCATCGGGGAGTCCTTGAATTTCATATTTTTGTATAATTTTGTTCATTGAGGGCTATGCTTTATTTAAGTTTGGGGGGGTGCAAGGAGTATCTAAATATTTATTTGTGGCTATTATTTTCTTAATTGTGCCCTTTTGGGCTTGATTTATCATATTAATGTTGTGAATATGAATGCCGGGTTGGTCTTACATGATTCATTGTTTCACTACCCGTGCTTTGCAAATGCGCTTAGTCCTACGCTGAGGCTCGATTTCAAATGATTCATGAAGTGTTTTTAAAAAAATTGTCACCTTGTTAATAGTAGGGTAGTGAATAAAATCCAAGGGTTTTGTTCATAGCACGGTTCTTTCCAAGAAGCAAATTATTTATTTTATTTTTATTTTCTTTTGTTTATTTTGTATCAAACTGGGTAGGTGTTTTCCTATGATATATTGAGAGGTAATTTTCTTAAAGGAAAATGCTAAGTTTTAATTTAAAATTGAGTACGCGTTTTGCTTGTCTCGAAATGGGCCCACCAATAATTTTCTTTGCAAAACTTTTTTGGCAAATTGAAGGAAAGAGGGAAAATGATTTTGAGTAAAGCATTCTCTAGTCATGACTTGCACACTCCCTATTTGGCTTGATCTATTCACAAACAAGTGTGGAAAAGAACTCAGAATTGCTTGTCAAAAGTCATTTGTCCCATTTGATTGTCAGACTAATTGTGAAATTCTTTGGTTGTGATGCATTGTGTGGTAAGTTTTTACTTAGTTCTTGTGTGCATATGTTGTCTAGATCTTACCCCAAATGTTATTCAAGGCAAAATCCTAGATTTTATCGAGCATGGAATAAGACCTTAGGCCCTTTTTGAATAAGCTACTTCACCCAAATTGACTTCCCCTTTACATTGATCCTAGTAAGCCCCTTTGAACTTGTGACATTTATTTGGCACCTTGTTGATACCTTGACCCTTTTTGGAACCTAAATTTTCCACCCATCCTCCCTAATGGCTTGAAAGTGAAATATAGTCTAAGAGCCTAATTTTTGGGGGGAGAATTGAAATGAAAACATAGGGGAAAGCTTAAGTTTGGGAGTGTATGACTAATGTGGAGAAGAAAAGGAATACATTTCAACACAAGGTAGCACCATATGCCTAAATTGAGAATTGCTTAAAAATAGTCCAATGAAATGAACAAAATGAAAAGAAAAGAAGGAATTGGTGCTACCAAGTGAAGGTGATAAAAGGATGCCAAATGATCAAAGATTAAAGGGAAACCTTGGGATTGTGAGAAAGAGAAATAAGGTGAAGTTACTGTTCAAAAATGTGAGCGGTGTTTAGAATGATATCAAAGAGCATTAGGGAGGTCTAGTCACTTGATCCAAATGTAATCCTCACCTTAACCCTAGCCAACATCATAACCCCAAATGTCCTTAGTGATTCTGAGCTTTGTAACTCTACGTTTAGTGGTGAATTACATAAAGGGCAAGCCTATGGTTCAATGCGTGTGCACTCAAATTTCCATTAGAGAATGAGAGTCTTTTTGGTTCTCTTATAATCCCTTTTTGACTGTAAATTGCATGATTGTGAGTGGTATTCTCTCTTATGATGAGTGGCATCACACACTTGAAATGAATGATGAATTCTCTATTTTAATTAAGAGGAATAA
This sequence comes from Jaltomata sinuosa, assembly GCA_003996215.1. Taxonomy (NCBI): domain Eukaryota; kingdom Viridiplantae; phylum Streptophyta; class Magnoliopsida; order Solanales; family Solanaceae; genus Jaltomata; species Jaltomata sinuosa. The sequence continues at coordinate 144,302 of QJPP01002412.1, forward strand.
ATGAGAAAAGTTGTGTGGAAAATCTCGAGGCAAACCTTGAAGGTCCATGCCATTTACTTGAGAAGCTTGGATATCTTATTTTGAATAACAAATTCCCTAGTTTTGAATAAGAAATGAATTCCTTTTGATAAACATTTTGAAATAAGCAATTTCCTTGAGAAGATGGTGGACCAAATTGAGATGAACATTGTAGTTGAGTCTTTATGTTTGAGTCTTTTTGTTTATTATTTTCTTAGTGGTAGAGTTTAGATTAATTTTGTGTGCACCCTGTGTGTTTTAGAGCATAATTCATTCCTTAGTTTGTGAGTATCTTGCTTGAGGACAAGCAATAGTTCAAGTTTGGTGGTTTGATAAGTTGGTAATTTACCAATTTATTGAGCCTTTATTCATGAATTATTGCCATGTCTTGAAAAGATTTAGAGGTACTTATTGCCTTTCTTCTTTAAAATGCATGTACACTTGGTCAAAAGTAGAAAAAGGGAATTGCATCCAACAAGCTCAAAAAGAGTTGAAGTATGAAGGTGATTGAAACCAAGGAAGAATCTACCGAGAGGTGCGACCAACATGCGAGCTGCATAATGTGGCGTGCAGTCCGCACCTCCCTTTGCACATCACCATTAAAGAATTGTTAGCAGTGGTTTGGCTGAAAAAGAGATGTGCAACGCGCATAACACATGGTGCAATCTTACATCGTGTCACACATCACATCGCACCATGCATAAAGGGCATTTTTGTCCAATGCCAAGTGATGTTTTGGGAAGCTTATAAAACCAATTTTTGGATTGTGTACTAGATATAGTTTTTAGTTCATAGTTTTTGAATAGATAATAGTACTGAAGGAAGATATAGAGAGTTCTCTTTCTCTACATCTTCTACACTTGAATTCACCATTTTTGTACAAAATTGAGCTTGGATTTGGATTTTGCCTTAATTATAGATGGAAGTATGAGTTACCCAATTAGTATATTTTCTTATTTCCTTAGTATGAGCAACTAATTTGCTTGTCTAGGGGTATGTGTATGATGACTATTTGAATTTGGGTATGAGTCTTGTTTAATTGAGCTTACAATTGATGAATTGTTATGGGTCTATTGAATTCCTCATGATTTAATCATAAAATTTATGGTTGCAAACATTAATTGAGTTTTCTTAATTGAGTTCTTTCTTGAAAGAGTTGTTCATAATTTGGATAAGAATTCAATAGTGGGAATTTGAGATTTTCACCTTAGATTGAGGCTAGATAGAGTTTAATCGATGAAAACTCTCATCTAAGAGTCTAAGCTAGAAATAGTATGACTTTTCAAAGTAATTGAATTGGTTGGTTTGTGTTACAACCTATGGTGATTGAACAAAGACCATAGGATATATATTTGGAGGATCGAGAGATTACCAAATATGACTAAAACCAATGCTACCCGCATCATTAATCGACAATTTTCTTAATTAATTAAGTACCCTAACCCTTTGAAGAATCCCATCGAAAGCATACCCCTAGTCTTTCTCTCATTGATAACAAATCTCGTGTTTATATTCCATTTTTGTGTTGAAATTGAAGTTGATACGTATATTTCCCTTTCCAATTCCCCTAATCTTTACTTTTAAGTTGTTTGAACATTTGCTACCTTAGTTATTATTTCTCGATGATCTATTAGCGAATCATTACTCTACTCTCCGTGGATTCGACCCCAACACTCATTGGGTTACTTTTATTTTGCTCTGATGATCGCTACCACCTCTTTTGGGAGAGTGTTGTTGAGCATCATCAGCCATGCCTTGGGGTCTGTGCCACACCCCCCTCCCCCTTAAATACCCAATGGGATTTTATTTTTTTGAGTTATTTCGAGTGCCTTTGGTTCTTTCTTTATCAAAAACCATCCCCCACTTATTGTAAACGTCCCTAAAACCCTAAGGCACAAAATAATCTATCAAAAACATTACTCTCTTCCCTAGAGCTCATAAAAACAAGAAAGCTTAGGGTTCAAGGTTCCAGGGTTAACCTCAAGTCTCTCTTCAACTTTTCTTTGTCAAAAGTTATGTAGAGGGATCCCTTCTCAAGTAATCTTCTAAATTTTATGGTTTTCAAACCCTTAATTATACTTATATGATTTTGGGTATGAAATTAGGGTTGCAATCATATGTCTATGAACTTGCCTAAAAACGCATGAAATCGTGATTCCTTACCTTTTACTTGAAAATACTATTGTCTACATAACGAATAATACCCGAAGGGACTTGATGTATTTTTACTTATTTTTTTCTATTATTCAAAAATATTCAGATGATCTATTGAATTCGAAGCATATTAATACTTAAAAGATTTTATGAATGGATTGGATTAATGTTGAAAGATCATTATTTTCTTACATGATTTCTCATAAATGGGCATAAAGAATTAATGGCAGACCTCATGGGTTTTTAAATGGTGAAATGGATGACTTTCAAGTCTTAGTATGACTATACCAATAATTTTTATTCCTCTAATGGAATTTAATTTATGAAATGATGTTTTAGTAATATTAAAATTGTAAAAATCTAAACTTAAAGAGAATTAGATGGTAAACCGAGAAGGTGTGAGTCTAAACGTCTCAACACCGGAAACCTGTATTTTGCTGATATGGGGATGGTTTGATCCTTAAGTGGATGACCTTATGTTTTACTACATGAGGATGATTATGCTAGCCATAATGATTTAATCTCCACTCATCTGGCAAATATAGGTTGGAGCTTAGCTGGTCGAGCATTGATTGGACCTACATAGCCTGTGGTGTTTAAACGGAAGTCGATGATACCATATAGTTAAGAATTAAAGACAATAAAAGCTTGTTTTCTATTATTTGAAGTTACAATTGATATTTTCTCATATTGTGTGAGATTTATTTATATGACTACTTTTTATATAAAGCATACCTTGTCTATCTAATTGTTCTGTTTGCCAATACATTTTACGTATTGACCATATCTAGGAGGCTACATCATTTTATGATGTAGGTTTGGAGGCACCCTCTCATGTTACTGTGCAACACTAGGATCATTCAGACGAGTCTAGCTTTGGTGAGCCCTCCATCCAGGGTCTTGTCCTGGCATAGATAACCTTTTCTTTATGGATTTGAGGCTTCGTAGACTCATGTTATTGTTGGATTTAAAGTTGGTTTATTCACTTCTATTTAAGCCAAACTTTCTATCACTGTGTCTATTTTAACAAATTTTTAATTATTGCATATGCTAAGGGATCTTCCCATGCCTTCACTGGTCTTGGTTTCCTATTACGTCAGGGTCCTAGTCTTGGGTTATGACAAACATGGTATAAGAGAACGATTGATGTTCCTAGGGTTTCTATGAAACCATGTAGGGTAGAGTTAATTTATGAGTTGTAGCACGCCACACTTATAAGAGGGAGGCTACATGGCATTTAGTAATGTTTCCCCTTTCTTCATATTCTACTTCATGCTAAAGAGACTAGTTCTAAGAAAATTCTTCTTAGTTTTGACTTTCTCGCATTTCAAATCATGTTTCCAAAGAGAATTACTAGTCAACGGGCTCTGGCTGGAACCTCCATACCCACAGGAACAAATGCTAAAGAGGTTCGTCTTACTAATGAGAAGAAGACCTATAATGGCATACATACTTCTTATCCCATTGCTCCTACTGGGGCCCCACAAGTCCTGCCCAATCCTGCCCTAGCTCCCAGGACCTGCACTACATGAGCTCAGTTTTCTCATGGTAAAGTTACTACTCCTAATTTTAGGAATACCATGCAGATGCTAGCTCAGATTGTGTCATCTCAGTATTGTTGATCAAGTGATGTTAGTTCTACCACTTGTTCCTCAGTTGCTCCACGAGTGGGAAAATTTATGTGATTTAACCTACCCATCTTAACGGGGTCTAAAGTTTAAGAGGATCCACAGGAGTTGATTGATGAGATGGAGAAAATTTCCAGGGTCATGCATGCTAGTTAAACTAAGGTAGTGGAGTTGGCAGCCTATCATCTGAAGGGGGTGGCCTACCAGTGATATGATGAGTGGGAAGAGATGTGGGGAGACGATGTTGAACTCGCTGTTTGGGAAGATTTTTCCAATGCCATTCTTGAGCACATCTTTCCCCAGGAGTTGAGAGAAGCTAAGGCTGAGGAGTTCATAAACCTAAAGCAAGGGAAGATGAGTGTCAAGAAGTATTTTCTTAATTTTAATCAGTTGTCTGATATTGAGCCTTTATTCATTAATTATTGTCATTTTTTATGAGAAATAGAGGTACTTATTAGACCCAAAGAGATCAAAAAAAAATCAAAGTGTGAAGATTATCGAAAACAAGAAAGGATCTTTCGAGAGGTGTGACTGATATGTGAGCCGCATAATGAAGTGTGTGGTCCACACCTCCCTTTGCACTTCACCGTAGAATCAACTAACATCACTGGTTGGCTGACAAAGAGACATGTGATGCGCATAATTCATGGTGCAACTGCACATCGTGGCACACATCGTGTTGTACCATCCCCATAGGGCATTTTTATCCAAAGCCAAGTGATGTTCTGGGAAGCTTTTAAAACCCATTTTGGGTTGAGTACCAGATAAGGTTGATAGTTTTTAGAAGAAAGTTGATCCCAAGGAAGATATAAAGAGTACTATTTTCTCTTCATCTTCTACACTTAGAATTCACTATTTTTGTACAAAATTGAGCTTGAATTTGGATTTCGGCTTAAATATGAATGGAAGTATGAGTTACCCAATTGATATATCTTCTTATTTCGTTAGTATGAGCAACCAATTTCTTTTTCTAGGGGTATATGTATGATGGGTATTTGAATTTGGTGCGGGTCTTGTTTAGTTGTGCTTATAATTGATGAATTGCTATGGGTGTATTGAATTTCTCAAGTTTTTATCATAAAATTGATGGTTGAAAATATTTTTCTGAATTATGTCTTTCTTAAAAGAGGGGTTCATAATTCAGATAGGAATTCAATAGTGGGAATTTGAGATTTCCACCTTTGATTGAGGCTAGGAATAGCTTAATCAATGGAAACACTCATCTAAGAATCTAAACTAGAAATAGTTTGACTTCCCAAGCAATTGAATTTGTTGGTTTGTGTTAAAACTATTGTGCTTGAGCATAGACCATAGGATATATATTTGAAGGATCGAGAGATTACCAAATATTCCTAAAACCAATGCTACCAGTATCATTAATTGAGAATTTTCATAATTAAACAAGTACACTAAGCCTTTGTAGAAACCTATCAGAAGCATACCCCTTGTCTCTTTCTCACTGATTACAAATCTCGTGTTTACATGACATTTTTATGTTGAAACCAAAGTTGCTAAGTAAATTTCCCTTTCCAATTCCCCCAATGTTTACTTCTAAGTTTTTTGAGCATTTACTCTCATAGTGATTATTTCTCGATTATCTCTTAGAGAATCATTACTCTACTTTCTGTGGGTTCGACCCCGACCATCCATTGGGTCACTTTTGTTTTGCTTGACAATTGCTACCACCTCCTTCGGCAGAGTGCTTTTGAGCGTCATAAAAATAGGCACCATTGCTGGAGAGTGGTTTTTTAGTCGCCAATTGATTGTCATTTGAATTCACTTTGTTAAGTGTTTGTTTGTTTTTTTACTTTCTTATTATTTGTGATTGTTTGGACAGGGTGCCTATGAGTGAAGTGGCTGATTAAGAAAGCATATACGGATATATGAATGTGGACAATGAACCCGTAGTCTATGGTGGCATAGGTGCAATCCACCTACCTCGCATTATTGGAAATGTCATATTTCATATTACGACTACTATGCTCCACTTGATTTAGATGAAGGGTTTATTCAGAGGGTTTGCGCATGAGGACACCAACTGACATATTCGAAACTTCATTGAGATATTTCAACCCTTCAACATAACCCTTATTTTGCAAGAGTCCATCTGGCTCTGATTATTTCCCTTTTTTCTTACTTGGGAAGTGATGGCTTGTCTTGAAGAGCTTCCGAAAGGCTGTATTATTTTATGAAACAGATTGGTTGAGGTAGTTTTGGTGAGATTCTTCCCTTCCTCTTGGATGATTCAATTAAGGGATGATATTACCAACTTTTGCCAACTCGCAGATGAGCCATTGCATGAATCATGGCTAAGATTCAAAAATAAGCTCTTATTGTGTCCGAATCATGGTTTGCCTGATAATGTCCTACTTAAAAGATTCTATCGAGCCTTGGACTCGATGAACAAATCTGTGGTGAACAACCTTGTGGGCGGAACATTTATGGACCAACAATATGGTATTACCTCAGCTCTCTTAGAGTGGATGACAAAGAAAAATTGTGTATGGCACACTGGAGAGGCTGATGTTTCCTCGGGTTGATTGCGTCCATTATGACGAGTGAAATGAGGCAAAAATAAGAGGAGAGAGATGAAATAATGGCAAAGATGTTGATGCAAATTGATCTATTGGCTAAACATATGATGGGTGCTGGAAATAAAAGTGTGAATGATGTAGGGACTTATGGTTCTAGAGCTCATGATGAAGGTGTGTACTCCTCTACGAATGAGGAGTTATTTTATCTTGTGGCGGGTTCTCGAATTGGATGCCAAGGTACCAACCAAGGTCCTTGCCATTTGAGAGACGAGAAACAAGGTTAGAACAGGGACAAAGGAAATCAATGGAGAGATAGAGAGACGGCTAGAGATCTTGAAGGTCCATGGCGTGATCATCAGAGAGATGTTGATCGTTACAATCATCATAGTACGAATACTTATGTGCCTCCACTAAAGGCCGATGTGTCTCCTTACTAACCAACCGTAAATTCTAAGATTTAGGACATGTTGTCTCAAGTCTTGAAAAGAGTTGAATCGACCGATAGTGGGGTGAAAGAATTAAAAGCGAGGTTTCCACTTATTACCAAATGATGAGATCCCATTCAACATCTATCAAGAACCTAGAAACCTAAATAAACCACATCTCCTCACAAATAAACCCACGTATGAAAGGTATTATTCCAAGTGACGCACTTGTGAACCCGAAGAATGATGGCGATAGTTCCTCGGAGTTGAAGGATGCTTAGTGGGGTAAAAAGGATAAATATTGAGGTTCTTTTATAGGATGAGGACAAGACATAAGAGGATGTCATCATTGATAATGAAGTTGATGAGAATCTTAATATTGGGGTGAATCCTAGTGCACCCAATGTGATTGAAAATTATGAAGACCCACATGAAGGGAAGGATGAGACCAAGTCTCCTTTCAAATTGCTATTGATATTGACGAGAAGGATCCAAGCATACTAAAACTATTGCCAAAGGGACCCCTTCCATACCCTCAGAGATTGACCAAGAAAATCGAAGATGCCCAATTCAAAAAGATTTTCGAGATGTTCAGCAAGCTAGCCTTCAACATTCCTTTGGTTGATGCTCTTACACAAATGTCAGGGTATGCAAAGTTTATGATGGATCTATTGAAAAAGAAGTGAGTAGTTGAAGTGGGGACAGTGGAAGTGTCCTATAGTTATAGTGCAGTGATGACAAGCAACATTGCCGTCAAATTGGAATATACGGGAGCCTACATTATCCCGTGTACTATTAGAGTATTTTTGTTTCAAAATGCATTATGTGATCTCGGGGTAAGTATAAACTTAATGCCCCTTATAATTTTCAAGAAGTTAGGCTTAGGTACCCCTAGGCCTACACCAATGAGATTTCTAATGGATGATCGCTCAATTAAATGCCCGGTGGGGGATATTGTTCTATGTGTTAGCCAAGGTGGAAAATTTCATCCTACTGACTGACTTTGTGGTTTTGGATTGTGACGTTTCCTTGAGCTGCCCATTATTTTGGGCCGACCACTATTGGCAAATGGGAGAGCTTTTGTTGATGTGGAGCTCAGGGAGCTCAAGTACTATGTAGGGAGCGAAGAAGTTACATTCAACGTATGTCAACCTACCAAACCAACCAGACGAATTTAGAGTTATGTCTGTGATTAATATCGAGGGCAAGTTGATTGAAGCCCTTGGTAAGTGTGAGATGAAGGAGGAACCCAAATCTATGGTGTTGTAAACTTGGAAACAAGATGAGATGATTAAGATTTTGAGGAAGCACTTCCATCATTTTGGTTGGGGCCATGCCAATGGGATTGGCATACTTCCGGGAAATGATTGAAGATTGAGGTATTATCTTCGAGCCGCAACATAAAATCAAGTGCTTCTTGGGAGACAACACAAGTTTTTTTTTTTTTTTTTCATTACGTTTTGTTTTTTTTTGGTTTTTTTAGGAATACAGGGACATGGAAAAATAATAAAATGTAAGAAAAGGGCCGGAGAGTATGCGCGATGAACCATGCGGCTCACACATCCCATTGTGTGGCCGCACATGGCACCGCACACCCAAACTAATAGATTAGGAAGAAAAAGACAATTTGGAGGTGACATGTGATAGGTGATGTGAGTCGCACCTCCCATTATGTGTGTTGCACCTCTATCGCACGCGGTAATAGAAATATGGGTGACATTTAGCTCAAAATATTTATGTGTGAAGTGAAGTGCAAACAGCACGTTGGCATAAGCAAATCACACATCACGGTGCTCTCAGGTAAGTTTTTAAATTTTTTATGACCTGCCCATTAACTGACCTGACCGGGAGACTGACCCATGACTTTTCTTCTTCTTTTCACTACTATAAACCTCACCCTCCACCTCTTGCGGTTACACCCTAGATGTAACATGGGACTCGGGACCACAAGGATCCAAAGCTAACCCTTGGCCATAGCATTATCATGCATAACAAAATATAAGCGGAAGCATAATACGGAAATCCAATAAGGAAACATTAATAAGGGTCTAAGGGCCATATACCATACAATATCAAAAAAGGGGATCTTAACTACCAACTATGTATGAAAGCCTCTAGTCATAACATAAGAGTTGCAAGGATAAGACCCTAGCTAACTAAGAGTATAAAAGTAAAGCTAACATAAGGAAAAGCATAACTAGTCCTCAAACCATGAGGACTCACGAAAGCTGACTAAGGAAGTGGCCTGAGACACTATCCTCGAAGCTGAGAAGGGGTACCTGAGTCTGCATCATAAAAAGGATGTAGTGCAATATGCGTTAGTGCTATGGAATGTACTAAGTATGTGAGCAATACATAATTAAGGAAAAACATGCTTAAAAAGGGTACTTAGACATAATTCATACGTAGTAAAGTATCATCAATAAATATCAAAATGAAAAGCTAAGTCATAAGGCAAAAGCCAACATCAAGATGATGTTTAATAAGAATGTTCATAAAGCTTAGAAAACTTGAAAACATAACCTATGGGAGTTTCTTATAACCGACATGAGACCACGTGAGCTACATAGAATCTAACTGTATAACCCCAGTTAGAAAACTGACTTTGAACCGTGCCAAGGAACAAGTCACCATAGCTAACTATGTAACCCTAGTTGGTAAAGCTATCCTATGCCCCACTAAGGCAAGGACACCATACATAAGGATGTGGATCCACTCTCATAAGCCTTTAAGGAACATATCATATCATATCATATCATGACCTATGCTAGCAACATAGTTTTTGGGACTAAGGGTACTCTCACCCTGTCCTCTCGGTGCTAAATACTACTCCCAAAATATGCACGTGTAGATCATAATCATAAAGGCATACTCTCATGCCAAATCTTATTCATAAGGGCATACTCTCATGCCAAATCTTATACATAAAGCATGAAAAAACATCGGTTATCATGCAACTTTCATATCATAGATCATAAGCTTAGCATAGACATAATTCAAAAACATGCTCGAAATCGCCAACACACTTTTTCAACAAGGAAACATGGAAAACTAGGTGAACCGCTTCCAACTCCGTTGGTAAGTCCAACTCATAAGCAATACTACCAACTCTCCTCGAAATCCGATAAGGACCTACAAAATGAGGACTAAGTTTTCCTTTCTTGTCAAACCTTATGACACCCTTAATGGGTGATACCTTAAGGAAATACCAATCATCAACTTAAAATTCTAACTCCCTTCTCCTCATATCCGCATAAGATTTCTGTCGACTCTGAGCGGTCTTCAACCTTCCCCGAATAAGTTGAACTTTTTGCATGGTCTCATGCACAAAATCTTGACCAATCAAGGCTGACTCACAAACCACGAACCAACCAATAAGAGATTTACATCTCCAACCATAAAGTGCCTCACATGGAGCCATCTGGATACTAAAGTGGTAATTGTTGTTATAGGCAAACTCGATAAGAGGTAAGTGATCATCCGAATTTTCTTTGAAGTCAATAACACAAGCCCTCAATATATCCTCCAAAGTCTTAATAGTACGCTTAACCTGGCCATCCATCTTAGGGTGAAATGTTGTGCTAAGCTTAACCTTAGTACCAAGACCCTTCTGAAACGATCTCCAAAACGGAGATGTAAACTGAGGACCCCTATCAGAAATGATAGACAAAGTAACACCATGCAATCGGACTGTCTCCCAAATGTAAAGTCTAGCATAATCATCCACTGTATATGTAGTCTTAACAACCAAGATATGGGATGACTTGGTCATCCGGTCAACGATCACCCAAATAGAATCATGTTGCCTTCGAGTACAAGGCAAACCTGTAATAAAGTCCATATTGATTGCTTCCCATTTCCAAGTGGGAAGCTCAATATCCTGAAGCATACCACCTGGCCTTTGATGTTCCACCTTTACCTTTTGGCAGTTGGGACACTTAGCCACAAACCCGGCTATGTCCTTCTTCATAACATTCCAACAAAAGACTTCCCGTAGGTCACGGTAAATCTTAGTGGCACCCGGATGAATGGAGTATCCAGAACTGTGAGCCTCGGATAAAATCTGCTATCTTAACCCATTAACATCTGGCACACATAAGTGACCTTGATAACGAAGCACACCATCTCCCCCTTGGGAGAAAATCTCAACCATTTGCTGACGAACTGCACCCTTAAGCTGAAGTAGAACGGGATCTTGGTCTTGATTGGCTTTCACCTCAGCCACGAAAGATGATTCAGCACCATAAGTTACAATCACACCACCTTCGGTCGAGTCCATAAGGTGAACTCCAAAGAGAACAAGCCTATGAACTTCTTTAACCAAATCCTTCTTTCCATATTCAATAGAAGCTACACTTCCCATGGACAACCTACTCAAAGCATCTGCCATAACATTGGCCTTATACGGATGGTAAAGCACACTCATATCATAATTCTTAAGGAGCTCAAGACATCTCCTTTGTCGCAAATTCAATTCCTTTTGAGTGAACACATATTGAAGACTCTTATGATCAGTGAAAACATCCACATGACCACCATACAAGTATTACCTCCAAATCTTCAAAGCAATAACCACGACCGCTAGCTCAAGATCATGTGTAGGGTAGTTCTTCTCATGTACCTTAAGTTATCTCGAGGCATAAGCAATCACCTTGCCCCATTGCATCAAAACACAACCCAAACAATTCTAGAGACATCACAATACACAACAAAAGCATCAAGGCCCTCGAGTAGAGCCAATACTGGAGATGTAGTCAATCGAGTCTTCAATTCCTTAAAACTATTCTCACAAGAGTCAGACCACTGCAACTTAACCTTTTTCTGAGTCAATCGGGTCAATGGGGAAGCAGGGGAAGAAAACTCTTCCACAAATCTCCTATAATAACTAGCCAAACCCAAGAAGCTTCTAATATCAGATGGAGAATTAGGTTTAGGCCAGTTCTTTACTGCCTTGATCTTTTGAGAATCAACCCAAATACCATCTTTAGTCACAATATGACCTAGAAAAGCAACAGACTGCATCCAAAACTTGCACTTTCTAAACATAGGAAACAACTATTTATCCATGATTGTTTGCAACACAACCCTCAAGTGATTTTCATGCTACTACTCACTCTGAGAGTAGATGAGTATATCATCAATGAAAACAATCACAAACATATCCAAATACTAATTGAACACACGGTTCATCAAATCCATAAAAGCTGCATGAGCATTCGTTAGACCAAAAGACATAACAACAAAATCATAATGACCATATCAAGTCCTGAAGGCTGTCTTCTGGATATCACATTCCCAAACCCAAAGCTGATGATAACCGGATCTAAGGTCGATTTTGGAGAAGAAACTGACACCCTGAAGATGAACAAACAAGGCATCAATCCTAGGAATGGGATACTTATTCTTGATTGTTACCTTGTTCAACTGATGGTAATCATTACACGTTCTAAGAGATCCATCCGTCTTCCGAATAAACAAAATTGGGGCACCCCAAGGAGAAATACTAGGCCTGATGAAACCCTTATCAAGCAAGTCTTTAAGCTAATCTTTCAACTCCTTGAGTTCCGCAGGGGCCATCCTATAGGGAGGGATAGAGATAGGATTCGTATCCGAAAGAAAATCTATCCCAAAGTCAATTTCTCACTCGGGAGGGACTCCGGGCAAATCATCGAGAAACACTTTTGGGAATTCGTTTACAATAGGAATAGACTGAATAATTGGGGTCTTGGACTCTGTGTCCAATACCCAAACTATATGATAGACATAAACCTTAGAAATCATCTTCCTAGGCTTAAGATAAGATATGAAATGACCCTTCAAAGATGAGGAATTTCCTTGCAATTCTAGGACAGGTTCATTAGGAAACTTGAAACTAACCACACGGGTGCGGCAATCAACTGAGGCATAACATGCATACAACCAATACATACCAAGAATGACATCAAAATTAGTCATCTCAAACTCTACTAAATCCTCTGAAGTGACTCTATGAAAGACTGAGATAGGGCAATTTCGATAGACTCTTTCTGCTATGACTGACTCACCAATAGGAGTAGAAAATATAAGGATGCACCAAGATCCAACAAGGCATACACATCAAGAGAGAAGACTTTTAACATACCTGTAACTACATCTGGTGACCTCTCATGATTCTTACGGGAGGACATAACATAAAGACGGTCCTGACGCTGACCACCAGAACTAAAAGCTGCGCCCTGCGGGGCTGGTCTACCACCTAAAGCTGCTGGGGTAGATTGAGCCCTACCACCTCCCTGCCCCTTCCTAGCTGAAGGGAAATCCTTAATACGATTTCTAGCCTGACCACAACCAAAGCAAGAACCTGAACTGGCCAAACACTCGCTAATATGATTTTTCCCAAACTTAGCACAAGATGGGTAGAAGGGTACCTTAGTAACACTACCCTGAGACAGGGACTAAGACCATACCCTATACCACCATGATCATGACGAGGCTTCTGAGCCTGGGTACGAGCACTAGAAGAAGAGTGAACCGGACCTGATGACTTCTTCTGGAAAGAAGAGCGATGTCCACCTCTGGACTTGTGATGACCAAAACCTGATCCCTCGGATCTAACCCTCTTGTTTTCCCTAGCAATCTCCTTAAGATTATCACCCTCAATCTGATAGGCATGAGTAATGAGATGAGAGTTGTTCATGTCACTCAACAACAAGGCAGACCTACACTTCTTCTTCACTATATCAGAAACACCATAGATGAACTTACTCATTTGATCATGCGGGTCCGCTACCATGGAGGGAGCATATCTAGACAACTGAGTGAACTTCAAACTATACTCTTTCACCGACATCGAACCTTGTCTCATGTTCACAAATTCCTCCACTTTCGCGTCCCTCAACTCTTAGGGAAAGAACCTATCAAGAAAGACTCTCTCAAAACCCTCCCAAGTCGTGGGGATCGCATCCCTCACTCTAGCCTCCTTCTATTAGTGAACCAAATATGAGCCACATCCTTGAGTTGATAGGATGCAAGCTCAACACAATAAGACCCAACCACTTGCATAACCTCAAAGATCTTCTTCACTTCATCAATAAAGTTAAGCGGGTCCTCACTCACTTTCGAACCCCAAAACTCCGGTGGGTTCATACGGATAAAGTCCCAAACTCGGGCCGCTACCCTTCCTTGAGGATAAACCGGTGCGGGAGCCAGCTGATTGTCCTGAGTGGCCAAAGTCTGGGCTAGTAAATGAATAGCATTCCTAAACTCATCATTCGTGACATCGGGAATCGGAACTTGAGGAGCGACATTTCGAGTGGCTCGGGGAGGCATAGCACATCGAGAGGCATAATATGAAATGCATAAGATAAGGATTAGAGGAATATTAGGCTTATGCTCTATCGCGCGATGTTATCATGAAAGAAGTGAAGTTTTTCTAAGACACCTCATAGCTTTCCTTTCATATCTGTAGCGCGCTTCACACACATGAAAAAGACTCTACTCGATGTGGCTTTTAGACATCCTAGGACCATTGAACATGAGGCTCTAATACCAAGTTTGTCATGCCCCGAGGTTACCCCCTAGATGTAAAACGGGACTCGGGACCACAAGGATCCCAAGCTAACCCTTGGCCATAGCATTATCAAGCATAAAAAAAGATAAGCGGAAGCATAATACAGAAATCCAATAAGGAAACATTAATAAGGGTCTAAGGTCCATATAACATACAATATCAAAAAAGGGGAACCCAAATACAAACTATGTATGAAATCCTCTAGTCATAACATAAGAGTTGCTAGAATAAGACCCTAGCTAACTCGGAGTATAAACGTAAAGCTAACATAAGGAAAAGCATAACTAGTCCTCAAACCATAAGGACTCACCAAAGCTGACTAAGGAAGTGGCCTGAGACTCTATCCTCAAAGCTGAGAAGGGGTACCTGAGTCTGCATCATAAAAGGATGCAGTGCAATATGCGTTAGTACTATGGAATGTACTAAATATGTGAGCAATGCATAATTAAGGAAAAACATGCTTAAAAAGGGTACTTAAACATAATTCATACCTAGTAAAGTATCATGAATAAATATCAAAATGAAAAGCTAAGTCATAAGGCAAAAGCCAACTTCAAGATGATGTTTCATAAGAAAGTTCATAAAGCTTAGAAAACTTGAGAACCTAACCTACGGGAGTTTCTTATAACCAACATGAGACCACAAGAGCTACATGGAATCTAACTGTATAACCCAAGTTAGCAAAGCTAACTTTTAACCCTGCCAAGGAACAAGTCACCATACCCAACTATATAACCCTAGTTGGCAAAGTTGTTGTATGCCCTGCTAAGGCAAGGAGACCATATATAAATACGTTGATCCACTCTCATAATCCTTTAAGGCACATATCATATCATATCTTGACCTACGCTAGCAACTTAGTTTATGGGACTAAGGGTACTCTCACCCCGTCAACTCAGTGCTAAATACTACTCCCAAAACAAGCATGTGTAGCTCATAATCATAAAGGCATACTCTCATGCCAAATCTTATTCATAAGGGCATACTCGCATGCCAAATCTTATACATAATGCATGAAAACACATCGGGTATCATGAAACTTTCATATCATAGTTCATAAGCTTAGCATAGCTATAATTCAAAAACATTCTTTTCTTTCTAAATTCATACTTGAAGAATTAGGCATGCAATTTCATAAATACATAAAGGCCATGATATCTAATCATGCCAAGTTTCTCTTGAAAACTTGCAATTTCATAGTTTCATGCTATAAATCAACTTTCATGCTTGGGTTCTTAAAACCAATAAGAGAATCATACTTAAACCATGAGTAATCAAGAAGAAACCATAAATTTAAACATAGAAACTGATTTCATAAACTTTCCCCAATTTTTGGATCAAAACCCTAATTTCATATCTTCATAATTCAAAATAAGAATTGGGGAATTTGGGCACAACAGTGAAATGAACCCATTTTTAGAAACCCACATACCTTGGTGGAAAACTACCCACTTGATTGGAAAAGGATTATGAGACTTGACTTGGAGCTTGGAGACTTGAGTTTGAGAGAAATTTTCATGTTTGAGTGAAAAATGATGAACTTAAGAGGGACTTAGGGTAATATGGGTGAAAACCCTTCTAAAAGTAGTCAAAACAACTTCACTTAATACATAATAGGGTGGAAAATAACCAAAATGCCCCTAGGAATTAGTTGGTAAAAAGCTAGAAATGGGACAACTTCCAGTGACCACGACTCAGTCTACGAGTCATGGTTTGGATGACGGTTCATCATCTAGAGTCGTAGAACTCTGGCTAAAATTTCAAGTTGCAACTTCACTTCTACGGGTCAACAGGACGGACCCGTAGAAGTGATAACGAGTCATCAAATGGAGTCGTCGTTCACAGGGAGCTGAGCTGACTTGGTCTAACCATGAATCAAGACTACAACTCATCATTCCAATAACGAGTCATAGACTTGACTCGGGGACTTATGAAAATGTAAATCCTCTGAAGACATTCCACGAGTCAAAAGGACGGACCCTTTGTTTGGACGAGTCATCGTCGTTTGGACCCGTAGTCCCTGGAACTTTGAAAATTTCTGAAGTTTTTATCTTGGATAGCTGGATACGTGTACGAGGTGTTACACCTCTTTTTTCCCATAACTCATACTAAACCTCCATAACTCTCTCTCAAAACTCTCCCAATCTCCTAACTTTTCCCAAAATCTTCTCCCTTCTCATCCAAAATCTATCACCACCACCACACCACAAGTTGCCGCCACCTCTTATTCTAGTCAAAAGTTGGGTCACCATTGTTACCACTCCAAAGCTTTAAATTTTTGCTTCTTCCTCCCTCTTGTGTACTTGTGGTATGTTTTCCAATGTTAAATCCATGTTTTTAAATAGATTGAGAACATTTATTGTGAAGCATGCTAGTTTAATCTGCCATGTTTGTTGTGGGTGAGATCTGAAATTTTTGGAACCCCAAGTTTGGGGTATATTATTGATTTTGCTTGTGATAAGCTTGGTATGTCTGATTTTTGTGATAATGCATGTGTTTTGAGTTAGTTTTTAGCCCTTAAATTTATGCTTTGGGTGAAGTTTGAGTAACCTACATTCATTGATGCATGGTTTGGCCCTATGATAGATTGGATGATGTCATTCTTAAGGGCAAATTATCATCTTCATAAAGTTTATGTTTAATCATGTTGATTGGGCTTAAATTATTGTGACCAATGTGCCCATATGTTGTTCTATTGAATATGATTATTAGTTGAGCATTTTTGGTTGAGGGATGTGAATTATTGATTGACGGAGTGTGTTTATTGATTTTAATTGAAGGCATGATGTTCCTGATTATAGATGGAGTAATGTACTTCTTAAGGGAAACCATTAAGCTAATATTTTTATTGTGAATGTGTTTGAGTTCTCCGGGGAAGTCTGAGTACCCCAATAATTTAGGTTTTGGTAAAATCATGTTTAGGCCCTATTAAAAATTTGTATTGTTACTTGGTGCCTATGCATTCGATAGATATTGATCTGCAAATCACATACGTAACACATACAAACACAAGGAATTGAAACTTTCCAACTATTTCCTTGTGTGTTTCATATGTGATGCACAAATCTCTATGTGAAAAATGCACAAGGCATCGCACATTTCTCTTAATGATGCCAGTTCACAGAGTTGAGGGGCGAAGGCCTATGCTACATGCACAATGGCTAGTGTGAATTGAACCTTCTATAACAACCTGAACCAGAAACCGCTCAAGTTTCTAGTAACATATGCGAAGCAACATGAGATGCGCACTTTGTCAGATGTGGTCTGCACGTGAATCACACATGTCATTAGTCACCTGGTGTGTTTTTCTTCTTTTATGCATTCAATTTCTTTTTGTTTAATATTTTTTTTCTTTCATTAATATAAGTTCATGCATGGTTCCTTGTGCTAACATCCAGTTGCAAGATTATGGCTTTTGGTAGGCGCTATTCAAAAGGACATGCCAAGAATCAAGTGTCCACATCAGAACAACCAGTTTTCCCTGTGCAAAATGAGGGACTATCTGAGTAACAAATTTGACTTGGCCTTGAGGTGATGGAGGCCTACTATCCTAAGTTTCGGGAAAAGTGATCCTTCTTGGAGGAAGCGAGGTTTGATATCAACTCCTTCGAAGATGATTTCCCAAATATAGCTGAGCAATTTAATATAATGGATTGGGAACAATTGGCTGCTACCCCAGAACATATTTCCCTTAATTGGTACGGGATTTTAATGCTTCTTATCGGTCCCGACAAGACATCCTAAAACACAAAGGTCGAACAAGCAAGTTGACATGCCTAAGATCTGTCTAAGTAAGGGGCAAAGAAGTTGACATTACTCCTGAGGCCATTAACTCTATAGAATGAGATGATGAACCAAGGTCTACATTAGGGTATGCTCGATGTGTAGCTGCAAAGGAAGACCAATATGCTTGGGTAGCTAGAGTCATAGCTGAAGGGAATCCTTTTTGGGTAATCATAAAGGGGCACATCTCACATCAGGATCTTAAATTTGAGGCTCGGATGTGGTTGGAATTCATGTGCACGAGGCTCACCAAACTTACCACACAACTAAGGTAACTATAGAGGTAGACATTCTCATTGCATACATAATGTCTTGATACAAAATCAATGAAGGAGAAATGATAGGCCCAAATTACACCTCAAAAAAGAAGTATAAAGCGGTTGATGTCAAAATATTGAACCCGATAAAGGTTGGGGTAGATCCCATAGGGAATATGGTAGGACTTAGGTCAACTATGCTTATTTGTTCTCTTAGACATTTATTTCCCCAATGGGGGGTTGTAAAGTATAAAATAATGTCCGTAATAAAGAGTTAAACTAGTAACCAAGTAACAGTTTCAGTTGTTGTAATCAATGAGAGAAGTGACTAGGGTAATGTTCCCCATGAGTTCATACCATAGTAAGGTTGTGTACCAACAATGTAGTGTAGTATTATGCATGGAAGATCGTTAAATTAAGTTTTCCTAAGCGTATGGCTACCAAAATAGAAGAATGTCACCATGAAACTTTGTCAGTATAAGGGCGTTTGCTTTGCTAATCCTTACCAGTGATCCCATATTAGCTTTTCCCGGGTAAGTTCAAGCTAATTAGATGAGGGATTGGTAGCCTTAAATCTCCATCGTCTAATCCCTTTTTCCCTTCCGTACCACTTTTGTCAAGAAAATAAGAATAAGGCGATTTCTAATGTATACAACCGTTAAAAAGCAATCGAAGAGAAAGGAAGAACGAAACATGCATGAACACCATTCTGAAATTACTAAGTTTTTTGCCTACTTTGTTAATCCGTCATGGTTCCCAAAACCATAGTTGTGGATTTAGAAGCTCATTATTGTAAGAAAACAATCAGATATAGATGAAGAGGTCATGATTATAAATTACAATAAGAAGTGAAGAAAACAGAAATACTTGAATTCTCAAGAACACTTCAATAATCAAGAACTAAAAATTAATTTTTCAAAAGTATGGAATAATATTCTCAACAATACGCTATGATGTCCCAAAATCAAGTAACAACCAAAATAAAACCCTAGGGAAGGTATTTATAGACAACAGAGACCAAATCCTCACTGAAATAGGAAAGCTGGAATGCAGCTATTTCATCGGGGAGGCCCCATGGGCCATCATTGGTGCCAGGGGCATCGTGTGCTGACCGTTGAGCCTTCTTCACTTGGTGTATTATATTCTGCCACATTTCCATGGGCCAAGCTGACACGTTGTCATGGGTCCCACATCCTATCATAGTCCATCATCACCCAAATCATCTGACTTGTCATCTACTCTAGTTCAGTTTCATGGGCTCATATGACATCATGTTGCGGCTCTCTTGGGAGTCGTGGCTGGGATTTTGAACTGTGCCTCTTGACTTAACTTCTCTGGTTCAATACCATGGGTAAGTGTGATGGCTCGTGGTTCTTCTGATGCCCATCCCAGTTGGTCATGGGATAGGTTTTTTCCTTGTAATTTAGTGCTTTATTTTCACACTCCTTCCCGCGGGCCACAATAGATCCCATGCCTGTGGGGAATCCCTTTTAGCCTAGAAACAACAACATGCCTGTCTTTTTATATTTTCAACACTTTTCCCTGCACATGTAGCAAACGGGCATCATATATAACAAAACACACTTATGAACTCCCAAAATTCTTAGTTTTAAGCATCAAAAGTACCGTGAAATCCCAACATATCAACATCCTCAACTTAGAGTGTTTGTTTGTCCTCGAGCAATAAAACAAAACTAAACTTATGGTTTTTCTCTTTCATAAAAACTCTTGCTAAATTACATGGATAGCGTTGGTTTTAGGTACGGTTGTTAATATCATGATCAAACAATCATATGTCCAATGGTTTTTATTCAAACACAATTTTTTAGGTAAATAATCAACCAACATATTCTTGGGGAGGTCACACTATTTATAGCTCAGACCCTTAAATGGGTGTTTCCA
This sequence comes from Jaltomata sinuosa, assembly GCA_003996215.1. Classification (NCBI taxonomy): domain Eukaryota; kingdom Viridiplantae; phylum Streptophyta; class Magnoliopsida; order Solanales; family Solanaceae; genus Jaltomata; species Jaltomata sinuosa. The sequence goes on from QJPP01002412.1 coordinate 164,552, forward strand.
GCGAATTGAGCTATTTCTAGCCCCAATCTAGGTGGAATCCTAAGTACCCACTAGAAATTTAACATAAAAAATTATAAACTTCTTTCTCAAGCAAGAATACAACCAAGTAAGGTAAATCATATTTGCATCCATCAATTTTAGAGGTAAAACATGGTGAAATCACTAGACCCATGTCATATTAGAAAATATAAACACAAATTAGAGACACCCATACACATTTATCAAGCACCGATTATCATCACATCCCTAGATAAGAAAACTTAGCCACTTATGCTAGAGGAAAAAGAAAGCATACCCATTGGGAAATTCAAATTCCTTTTCATTAATTGTAGCAAGAATCTAATTTCCAAGCTCAAATTTACAAGCCCAAGGTCGAAGAATAAGAGAATGGATTGAAACCCTCTTTATTTCCTTGGGAGAAAAACTTGCTCACTACTGAAAGCTATTTCAAAAACTATTCAAAACTGTCTAAAACTGTGCCTGAATTTGGTTTAAGAACATTCCCAAAACATCTTACAAAATTGGATAAAAATGCCCTTCGGGGGTTGGTCGATGTGACTGTGCCCTCATTGACACTATGCTTACTTTAATTCTCCACTTTCAGACCAAAATCTATTCCTCCTTTATTTTCCTTTTTTTTTGTTATCATTTAACTTTCATCAAACCTCGGGTGCGGCTTTTATTTAATTTTTGCACTTTTTCTTTCTCTTTCTCTTTTTTATCTTTCATTATTTTATTGCTTTTTTTTCTTCTAGCACATAAAAAACACCTACTATTTTCCTTTTTACTACTAACCCGATCTTTTCATATCCCATTGTTCCTATTTACCTTTACAGTAGCCACCCTAAACTTAGGCGATTAGGTTGAGTTTAGGTGCACAATGTCCAAGGAGGGACCAAGGCCAAAATAAAGGCTTATAGAGAATAGGGAAGGTGCACAGGCTAAACAACAAAAGGGATCAGTTCAGGCTCAATAACATGGATCAAAGGGAATCAATTTCATTTGGTAGGTCATTTAGGTTAAGTGGACTTCATTCAAAAATGGAATATGATCATCTCCTAACCACCTATTCTAGAACCAAGGCAAGACTAATCAGGCAAGTTCTAGATTGGCACATACAGAAAGAACGATATAACATTAGCTCACCCACACATGACATAGATTTAAAACTAATAATTTGCTCATTATCAGTTCATGCACTAGCTTAAGCCACTTATCACATTTATATACATAATGTCAATGCACAAATCAATCAAGGTCAGTATTAACACGTTGATTGCATAAAAAATTGGAGGGGTCTCCATTTTTACAAATAGTATCAAAATCAGCCCACAGACGCATGAGTTCTTATTTTTCTTTCACAAAAACACATTCTATTCTAAACATGTTGGTTCAGCAGAAATTAATTTCCTTAGGGAAAGAACACAACACGAAAACCCCAATTATGCGGATATCATTTTGATACCCTTATGGGTTGCCTCCCATGTAGCACCTGATTTAATGTCGTTGCATGACGCGAGTGTTTTGGCTACTCAGACTTCGCCAAAACACTCTATCAAAACATACACATATAACCAATCTGCCCCCACCATATTAAAAAAAAGTGTGTATTATCCCTAATTCACAAAGACATATCAAAAACAAAGAAGGTAAGGCGTACTTGTGGTGCCTAAGCGCGGTCATCCTATGTAGTAGTCAGGCCCGCTAGATCGGTACCCACTTCTTTCTTAGTGATAGAGGCTGCCTCATCAGCCTTCTCAATATCAACAGCTGCCTGAGCGGCGTCATCACCACTAACTCCCATAATGGTGTGTAAAGAATTTACCTCAAGGTGCCTGCAATACCACTCCCTGAACTGCCCATACCGATAGCATCTATCAAATCTGGTGCTCGCCTAGGGATATTCTCTCTGCAGCTCTTTGCTCTTTGTGAGCCAATGATTTAGTGTTTGATGAGGCATCGTCGCCCTCTTCACAAACCTTTTTATCCCTTTTTCTCCTCTTTCTCTTCTCTCCTATAGGATTAGCTGATGCCTCTTCTTCATCATCAGCTTTCTGTCAAAGCTCCGAATTGGCATAGTCACACAAATTCAGCATAGGTTCACTTGGCACCTATGGCATCACTATGGGAACACTAGAGTACATCATGGCTGGGCAAATTTTGAGCCTGTCTACATCAACTCACAACCCTGTGATCTCTCCTTTCATTTGTATGAGCTTAGCCACACCCATCTCATCCAACTGGTCATTAATCCTCTCATCCATAGAATTTATTCGGCCATGCATATTGACAAATAGTGCGATGGATTACTATATAGGGGCATCGATAATGCATGAAATGGTGGGAAACTATTGCCCACCAGAACTTTTCCACAAACTTTAGGAAGGATTTCATAATCTTTGGCTTCTTCTGATGCAACCAAGTTGGAACCCCTCATTCTGTTAGAACTTTTTCTAACCATGCTACCTGCCCTGCCTGGATCTTATACCTGTGATCGTACTCATGTGTGTCATATGGCTTGACATATTCAGGCCTATAGCAAAATCTATTAATTGTTCTGGATGAGATGTCTACTAGGACTTCTCAGACTAGCACTCTCTCAAGATCGGGCATATCAATGATCTTTGACCCTTCTTGTATAAGCTGTCTTGGAGGGCCTGATAATTTGCATAAAATTCTCATACTATGACTGATTGATATTCGGGCAGTGGCTTACTAGTGTAGTCAAGCTTGTAGTAGCGGAAAGGATCTTTCATTTTTGGGAGATCTTTTAGTTCTGCTGAGTCAATCCTTCATTCTTCCACAATGGGGCATTTAATGTGCTTCTTTGACATTAGTTCCAACCCATAGTAAAAGATCTCCTTAGACCACTTCACACTTTACCTAGTATGTTCTCGGATGGTCTGGTCTTTGGAGGTGATAACAAGCATCATCTTGGGAGCTTTGGGAGTAGGTGGGGTATGTACCTTTTTAGGAGTTGTTCTCTCTGTTTCAGACTCTAGACCAACAACTACATCTTTCCCGAAACCATATTTTGTACCATCACCAGAACCGGACTCAGTATCCTTGCCAATAGAAACTTGCATGGCTGAGTCCTGGCCTCTCTTTGTTGGTGCGGGAGTGGTGTCTCTCTCATCATCTGAAACTATGGATTTGAATGAGGATTGTTCCCCCTCTTCAGACTTGGGGCATTATGTTCTAATTCCTCCTCCTTCTTAGGTGCATCACCTTCTTCTTCTTCAGAATAGGGGAAGGTGATAGCACAAGCTTCTTTTTGTCAACTGGGGGATGGGGAGGTTGTTTGACTCGCTATTCATACCGTCAGACTTAGTGGTTTGGTCTAAAAGGTGAGTCTTGACAACTTTTTCCTTGGGTTTTCAGGGCCCCCTCATCTTAGTGGTGCCGTATAGTACGTGCGCGTGGACAGCATTAGTAAATCAAACCAAATACAAAAGCCAAAAAAGATAGAATTGTTTTCACAATTTTAACATCCCACGGGCGTGGGAGGTCCGATGGCCCATCGGGTAGGGCGTCAGAGTAAGATATATCATTTTTAAGTACTATTTGTCCTCCCACAATGGATTGCCACGAGAATGGGAGTTCCGACATCCCATGGAAGTCGGGCGTCAAAATGGAACAATAGCCTTTTTCAGGAATTATTTCCTTTGCTATGCTCAACTCCAATGCTCGTCATAGCTCTCACGTCACGTTGTGACTTACCATGGGATCATAGTAGTGCCTGTTTCAATTGTGATACACAAACCATATTTCCCAAACACTTACATAAACTCGATTTTGAATATTGTACACCCTTTTCCCTAAGAAAAATCAACAACCCTAGTTCCTAGAACAACAGCTACTATCGACACACACACATATGCAGTTTTCATAACTAGAGTTTTTTTATGTAAGATTTCACACACATATGAACCCATGGATTTAGTCACTTAATATATTTAGTGAAAACATTGAAAGTGAAAATTTCACATACTTTGCTTGTAGAACTTTGAAACTCTTGAGTGACTTATGGAAAGTGTCTTTTGTGAGTTCCTTATGAAGCTGAACTTTGTGTGGAAACTTTTAATGGGAATAGATTTTCTTATTTATGGGGATTGTGGAAGGGAGAAAATTGTGGGTGTGATAGTTAGGGAGAGACGTAATTATTTGAGGGAGTTTTTGATATTCGACCTTAATTGAAAGAGGTAAATCTTTTTTAAATCAGGGGTGAGGGGAAAGGGATCCGGGTCGAGTAAGGTTGGATCATTTATTTTTTGAAATATTTGACCTATTGACCAACCAAGACGACGAGCAATTGCAACGCCCGTGGGGCACATGATGACCCATCACAATTTTACTTACCTGGGCATTGCACTTTATTCCCACGCCCGTCGAGGTTGTGATGGACCGTCATGTTGGGACATGGTAATGGGCAAGTGAGCTTGTTCCTTGGTTTGTTATTGCACGCCTATTTCCCATTTTAGCCCATTAGAAATGCCCGTGGGATGGTTTTTCTGCAATTTCTCCATTATTCATCTGTATCAGCTCCTGCACACTTAATGAAATGTTAGTCCATTGGTTGACACCTATGTAGCGCCTAATTTAATATCATAGCATGATACATGTTACTTGACTACTCAGACTTTATCAAGCTTCCTTCATGGTTTGCCTCCCATGCAGCACCTGATTTGAGGTCACGGCAGGACACAGGTTCCTTGGTTACTCAGACTTCACCAAGGTCCCACACTTCAACCACTTTGATTTCTTTAGCATTTCCCAAGTAGGCTTTGACACACTGACCATTGGATTTTAAACGTTTTCCATCACTCTTCTCAATATCTATTGCACCATGTTGGGATACTTGCACAATACAAAATGGCCCCATCTACTTAGACTTCAGCTTGCCTAAAAACAAGCAATGCTTTGAGTTATAGAGTAGAACTAGATCGGCCGGCTAAAAATCACTCTTCTCAATATTTTGGTCAGGGTACATCTTCATCTTCTCCCTATATAGTGCTAAACTCTCATAAGCATTTAGGTGGAACTTGTCTAATTCATTCGACTTCCCTTGCCGCTGGTAGGATGCGGCACACTGGTCCAAATTTAGCTTCTTGAGTGCCACATGGATTTGTGCTCAAGTTCCACTGGAAGATGACAGGACTTTCCAAACACAAGCTTATAAGGTGACATACCTATAGGGGTCGTGTAAGTTGTCTGATATGCCCACAGGGCGTCATCAAGCTTTCTAGACCAATCAGTTCTATGCACATTCATTGTCTTTGCAAGGATTGACTTTATCTCACAATTCAAGACCTCCACTTTCCCACTCATTTACGGCGGTAGGGAATTGACACACTATGTCTCACCCCATATTTCACAAGTAGCGCCCAAAAAAGCTTATTACAAAAATAAGGTCCTCCATTGCTTATTATAACCCACGGAATACCAAATATGGAGAAGATATTTCGCTTCAAGAACGTTATGATACTTTGCCTTCATTGTTGGTGAAATGCTATTGCCTCTAACCATTTTGACACATAGTCAACAACGACTAATATATACCTCATCTGATTTGCCATTATAAAAGGGCCCATAAAATTAATTCTCCAGACACCAAACAGTTCAATCACAAGGATAAGAGTGAAAGGAAGCTCATGCTTCCTTGATATGTCTCCTTCCCTTTGGCATCGATTGCAGGCCCTCGCATACCCATGAGCATCCTTGTGGAGGGTAGGCTTATAATAGTCACATTGCAAAATTTAGTGGGTTGTTTGGGTTCCACCATGATGTTCCCCTACAGGAGATGAATGGCACGCCTTAAGTATAACCTCCATCTCTATTTCAACTATGCATCTATGAATCATGGTGTCACCACATACGCAGTACAAATAAGCCTCTTTCAAGAAAACTTTCTTCACATCAGACATGAACTTCCTTTGCTGATGGACGGTCAGGTCAAGAGGAACTATATCACTGGCAAGTAATTAGAAATGTTTGCATAGCATGGGATCAGATCTTGAGAAGCAACCAATACATGCTCATCTGGGAAAGCATCATGAATCTCTAGCTCAACTTTTAGCTGCACCGTACCCTCATCTTCCAGTCTAGACAAGTGATCAGCCACCTGATTTTCAGGACCTTTGCAGTCCTTGAATTCAAAGTCAAATTCTTACAAAAGGAGAACCCACCTAATCAACCTAGGCTTTGCATCCTTATTTACCCTAAGGTACTTGAGAGCTTCATGGTCTGTGTGCACAATCACCTTTGTGCCAAGCAGATAAGATATGAAATTTTTAAATGCAAACAACACAGCTAGCAGCTCATGTTTTGTCACATTGTAATTCTTTTTAGAGGCGTTCAGTTCATTGATAGCATAGTAAATCGAATAAAAAATCTTTTCTCTTTTCTTTCCTAGGACTGATCCTAGTGCCACTCTACTAGCATCACACATCACCTAGAATGATTGGGACCAATCAGGTGTAACAATGATTGGGCTGAGATCAACTGCAACTTCAAGCACTAAAATTCCTTCAAACACGCATAATCAAATATAAACTTCACATCTTTCTCCAACAGTTTTCACAAAAGATGTGCAATCTTTTAGAAGTTCTTAATGAATCTGCGATAGAACCCCGCAAGCCCTAGGAAGCTTTGAATACACTTAACTAAGACAAATTTTTCAATTACCTCGATCTTTGCCTTGTCAACCTCAATGTCTTTCTTCAAAATCTAGTGACCTAACATGATGTCCTCTTTGACCATGAAAGGACAGTTCTTCCAATTCAACACTAAGTTGCACTCTTCACATCTTTGTAGTACAAAACTCAAATGGGACAAACAATCATCAAATGAATCACCCAAGAAAGAGAAATCATCCATGAATACCTCAATAGTGTCTTTAACCATGTTAGAGAAAATTAACATCATACATCGCTGAAAAGTTGTTGGCACATTGCACAAACCAAATGGCATCCTTTGAACGTAAAGGTCCCATATGGGCAGGTGAAAGTTGTCTTCTCTTGGTCTTTAGGAGCAATAAAAATCTAATTGTATTCTGAGTAACTATCAAGAAAACAATACCATCATTTACCAGCAAGACAATCCAACATTTGATCCATAAACAACATTAGAAATGATCCTTCTAAGTTTATGAAATCAACTTTATGTAATCCATGCAAACATGCCAGCCTATGACTGGTCTCATAGGAATCAACTCATTTTTTGTGTTAGGAACCACACTGATTCCTCCTTTCTTAGGCATACACTGAAATGGGCTCACCCACTTGCTGTCAATAATTGGATAAACCATGCATGTATCCAATCACTTGATAATCTCTTTCTTAACAAATTCCTGCATAGGCTGATTCAATCTCTGATTCAATCTATGTTGATGTTCAATACTTCGGATGAAATTTGGCTCAAGCTGAATTTTGTGCATGCATATGCCTTGTGGAATGACAATGATGTCAGTGATAGACTAACCAATGGATCTTTTGGACCTCTTTAATACGGAAACAAGATCCTCAACTTGCCCATCACCTAAGTCAGCAACAATAATCACAGGCAAGGTGTTATTGTCCCCCAAGAAGAAATATCACAAGTGTGATGGAGGCACTTTTAGCTCCAAGACTCAAGGCTCCTCAATGGATAATCTAGCTTGTGGTGTTACTCAATTCTTCAAGTATATATCGTGCTTTTTTGGAGCATATGGGTAAGACCCCATACCAACAATCACTTCCACCATGTCTTTATATTCTTCAATGTCTTCCCTATAAAAATTCATGATCACGGCTACAAGTGCTTCAACACCCAATCTCTCCTCAACCGGCACTAATGGTTGTTCCTCATCAGTAACATCTATGACTGAGACTACCCGAATGTCATCATGGTGATTCATTTATTGGCACAGGTTGAAAGTCACATCTTCATCATTTAGCCTAAATTTCATCTGCCCTATTTCTAAGTCAACTAAAGCACGTCCAGTGGCAACGAGTAGTTGCCCCAAAATGATGGGGACCTCAAAATCTACCTCACAGTCTAAAATTACAAAGTACGCTGGAATGACAAAGGACTCCATTTTTACAAGCACATTATAAAGAATACTTACTGGCCTCTTCACGATTCGATCTGCCATTAATAACTACATTGTCGTTGATGTGGGGGCTCCAAAGACAAACTATTGGAATACTACCAATGGCATAAGGTTAATACTCATACCCAAATCACACAAAGCTTTGTCATTGGTGTGGGGGTTACTCGATTATTCAAGTCTAGATCAAGCTTTTTTGGAACATATGAGTAAGACCTCATACCAGCAAGTGCTTCCACCATGTCTTCGTATTCGTTAATGTCTTGCCCATCAAAATTCCTGATCACGGCTGCAAGTGCTTCAACACCCAATCACTCTTTAACCGGCACTAATGAATGTTCATCATTAGTAACATCTATGACTGAGACTACCTAAATGTCATCATGGTGATTCATTTATTGGCACAGCTTGAAAGTCACTTTTTCATCATTCAACCTAAACTTTATCTACCCTGTCTCCAAGTTAACTAAAGCACATCCAGTGGTCAGGAATGGTTGCCACAAAATGATGGAGACCTCAAAATCTACCTCACAGTCTAAAATCACAAAGTCTGCTAGAATGATAAAGGACTCCACTTTTATAAGCACATTATAAAGAATACCCCCTGGCCTCTTGACGGTTCGATCTGCTATTAACAGTCACATTGTCATCAGTGTGGGGGCTCCCAAGCCCAACTATTTGAATACTGTCAATGAAATAAGTTTAATACTCTCAACCAAATTGCACAAAGCTTTGGCAAAATAGAATGCCTCAATGGTGCATGGAATAGTGAAAGCTCCAATGTCTTTTGTTTTCTGCACAAGAGAACGGGAAACAATTTAACTACAATTGTGTAGGTTGTCAGTAGGCTCAAAACTCATTGTTCTCTTATTTGTCACCAAGTCCTTCGTAAACTTTGGATATCCGGTCATCTATTCTGGTGCTTCTACCAAAGGGATGTTGACCGAAAGATGCTTTAACATTAAGATGAATTTTTGATAATTTCCTTCTTTGGCCTTCATGGCGAGTCTTTATGGAAAAGGTGTAGGAGGTCTAGGCATATGCTTTAAAACTTTAGGAACCTTCTCTTCCTTTATTTTGGTAGTAATTGGCTCTCATCACTACCATTTTCTTCCGACTTGACTACAATGTCAGCTCCATATATCTTAGGCTCAGCTGGCTCATAAAAAACTATTGGGATATGAGGGTCAATAGTATTCTTTCCACTGCGAGTAGTCACCGCCATGCAATGTCCATCATTTTATGGATTTTGAATTATGTTGCTAGGAAGTGTACCCTTCTGATGCAGGTTTAAAGCTGTAGTCATTTGACCCAATTGTTGCTCAATCTATTTAATGGCAATGGCATGTGACTCTACCTTTTGATTCATGCCTGAGATGTCAGCATGAATTTCCTTTAAACTATCATAACTTGCCTCTACCTTATTCAGCACCCTTCCCAACATGTCTTCCATCTTGAATAAGATGGGGGCAGCTTCACGATTTCCTAGAGGGACATATGGACTGCTTCGATCATTTTTGTAACCCTCCTTCTTATTCCAGTCACCCTCTCTTTGGTTATAACCAATCATGTTGTTGTAGTTCTTGTCTCTTTCTTGTTCTGACCTTGATTTCCTTTGCCATGCCAAGTGTCCTTTTAGACCCTAGGCAATTGGCACGAAAACCCAACACCTAATCATTAAGAAAATTTGCCTCTTTATTATCTTCAGCTTCCTCTTGCCTTAGTTCATTACCTTGTGAACCCATGGCATTCACCTTCTCAGCTCCATTATTCAGAATGTGCTTTGCAATAAGATCAACACTCGTCTTTAATCCTATAACTTCCTGGCTAAGTTCCTGCAAGTGTTGCTGGTCCATGGACTTCCCAACAGCATAAGTCCCAGCTGGACCCTTAGAATCTCTTGTATGCCAGGTGATAATGCTCAAAATTACTCTCTATGTTGGAGGTATCAGCGATCATTAAGCAAAACAAAATTTATATTACCCGATGGGAGTCAGGGTCGATCCCACAAGGAATGGCTGACAAGCTAGAGAGATTGAAAGAAAATATCTCACAACGAGAGTGTTTTGTTCGAAAAACAAATAATGTAAATAGAAAGAATTGGGAATCCATCACAATTCAAATTCTAATTTAAGCAAAGAAAATAAATTCAAGGTATAACAATACAGAGAGGACAGCTAAGGATATGCTTCTGATGGGACTCGAGTACGGGTCAAGGTACTTTCTTACTTTCCTAAATTCTCACTAAACAACATAGGTAGCACTGGTTTTAGGCATGAAAGTTAATTCTTCGATCATACGATCATTTATCTAACAACCTTTATTAAAGCATCATTAGTCAAGCATAAAACAACCAATATATGCTTTGGGAGGTCACACTATTTCTAGCTTAGACCCTTAAATGGGTGTTTCTGGCGAATTAAGCTATTTTTAGTCTCATCTAAGCGGAATCCCAAGTACCAACTAGCAATTTTACATCCAAAATTGTAAACCCCTTTGTCAAGCAAGAACACAATCAAGTGAAGTAAATCAATATTTGCAACCACAAATTTTATAGTTAAGACATGATGAAATCACTAGACCCATGTCGTTTTAGCAATTATAAACACAAATAAGCAATACCCATACCTTTTAATCAAGTACCCATCATCAACACATCCTTAGACAAGAGACTTAGCAACTCATGCTAGAGGAATAAGAAATTATACCCATAGGGAAATCAAATCCCTTTTCATAGAAAAATAGCAAGAATCAATATCCAAGCACTTAATTACAAGCCCAGAGTTTAAGATTTAGAGAATTGATTGAAACCCTCTTTCTTGCCTTATGAGAGAAATTTGCTTCTAGAGTTCAAACCTATTTCAAAAACTATGTAAAATAATAACAAAAAGACTCAAACAAAAGACTCAACTACCATGCTCATCTCAATTTGAACCACCACAACATTCAAGGCAATTTCTCAATTCAAAACCTTCTCAAAAGGATTTCATTTCTCATTCAAAATAAAGGGAATTTGTCATTCAAAACAAGATATTAAGCTTCTCAAGTCATTGGCATGAACAATCAAGGTTTTCCTAGAGATTCATTACACAAATTTTCTAATTCATTTCTCTCAATTGAAATAAAGACTTCATGTTTCAATTCGAGTGTATCATGCCACTTACAACAAGAGAGAATCGAACTCACAATCACGTAATTTCACAACATAAGGGATTATAAGAGAACTGAGAAGACTCTCACTCTCTTAAGGAAGTTAAAGTGCACACATGTTGAACCATAGGCTTGCACGTCACGTAAATCGCCACTAATGTAGAGTGGCCAAGCTCAAAATCACTAAGGACTTACGAGTTATGATGTTGTCTAGGGCTAGGGAGAGGATTGCATTTGGCTTAAGTGACTAAACCTCCCTAACGCTCTTTCTTATAATTTTTGAACACCTCTCACATTTTTTAATTTCAACTTCACCTTATTTCTCCCTCATACATCCCAAGCTTTTCCTTTTCAATTTCTATCATTCAACCTCCTTGTAACACCTTCATTTGGCAGCACCCATTCTTTTCTTTTCATTTTTCTCATGGGATGAACTTCTTGGAGCAATTTTCAATTCAACACAAGGTGCTACTTTGCACTTGAAGTGCATTCCTTTTCTTCTCCACATCAAGAACATAAACCCCCAAACTTAGGCTTTTGCCTATGTTGTCATTTAATTCCCCTGCCCCAAACTTAGCCTTTAAGCCTACCTTTAACATTCAAGCAATTAGGGAGGATGGATGCCAAGATAGAGGTTCCAAAAAGGCCAAGGTGTCAAACAAGGTGCAAAAGAACGGTCATAAGCTCAAAGAGGGTTCACTGGGATTGATGTCAAGGGAAGTCATTTGGGTAAACTGGCAATTCAAGAAGGGCCTACGATCATCTTCCAAGCTTGGTCACATTTATAATTTCTCCTTGAATCACATTTGGGGCAAGTTCTTGATGACACATATGCATGAGAATCAAGGTAAAGCCTCACCACATAAGACGTCATGCCACAAGATGTCTTCACATTAATCTCAAGATCAATTAGGATAAATGATTTTTGACATGTTATTCCGAGTTCATTACACACTCATTTGTGAATCGGTCAATCCAAATCGAGAGTGTGTAAGTCATGACAAGAGAAAACTTTCCTCAAAAATTCATTTTACCTCTTTCCTTTCCTTTCCAAAAACGTCTTACCAAGAAATAAAATTTTGGTGGGTCCATTTTGAGACAAGCAAAGCACATACTCAAATTAAAACTAAAACTTGGCATTTTCCCTTAATAAAGTCACCTCTCAATCTATCATAGGGAAACACCAACCCGGTTTGACACAAAAAAAAAACAAAAAAAAGAAAGAAAATAAAGAGCACATTTTCTCCTTGGCAAAGAACCGTGGCATTAACAAAACTTTTGGAGTTTATTACTAAACTACTATTAACAAGGAGGCAACCAAATTTGCGTGCTCATTAATTATTTAAAAAATAAGCCTCGGCGTAGGCCTTTAGCACATTTGCAAGGCACGGGTAGCGAGGTAATGGAATCGTGTAAGACTAACCCGGCACACCATCATGATTAACATCAAGCCCAACGAGGGCACAATTAAGCATGAAACAAATTAAAAAAAGGCCTAGCAATGGCAATATAATCACAATCATCCATATTTTCGACAAGGGACAAATAAAATCTAGCAAGGAAAAATAAAATTGTCAGCCCGACTAGGGCAATAAAATATCTCAAGCCCAACACGGGCAACCAATCAACCAAATCAAATAACACCACCGCTCCCAATAAAAAGAAGCATTGCCCTCAATTCTCTAACCAAAAATAAGGAATGAAAGGGTGCGACGACTCCATGTAGGGCTATTGTCACGACCCGATTTCTCTGTCATGATGGCACCTACAATCCCCAGTAGGCGAACCAATTCCAGTAGCCCAGGACAGTTAGTAATGGGCTACTATCTGACAAATAAGCGGGAGGGTAGTTTAATAAGCAAAAGTAAGGGTACAAGATGAAGAGAATAGGTAACATGAATATATATATACATATGCGGAAACTAAACCAAACCCCAAGACCTGGTATCATTGTATAGAGCCAAAACTATATACATGGAGTGCAAACGATCCAAAACAATATATACAGATGTCTCTGAATGGTAATAGAGTACATGAAGCAAAAGATAAACTAAAGCTAAGCTCCTATCGCCAAGAGCTCACCCTCAGTCTGAAGTAATCCCCAACAGATCTCCAAGCACGACTTACAGCGATCTAACGGCGATGGCCCATGCTAGGATCTGCACCCAAATGATACAGGGGGTAGGGAGATCACCAAATGCGAAGCATAAGGTACCTAGTAGGTATCATAGGCCGACTGGGCACATATAAGATAAAAGCGTAGTAACAGACAAAATAGAAGCAAGTAGTCACAGAAATCAATGAAAGGTACACAGGAACTAGCCCAGAGGGAAATCAACAGAACCACATGTGAGGCCAGCAAGACGAATATATACACCATAGGCACAGGTGAAAGTAAGAAACAACGCACCTGGGGTCCTTGCAATAACAGTGTATACATAATAAGTTTATGAAATAGACGGTATACTGGTAACCTCAAGTGTAACAGGAAGAGGGAAAGAGTAATGATAGGCATGCTCAGAGACATGAATCAAACTCAACTAATCATATCAATCTCAAATCCAGAAACTAACAGTTTAGAAGTAACTAATTTCATACTTAACCGTAACAGGGAACAATTCTGTAAGTAAATAGCAAGAGTCTACCTACAGTCCCCCGGCCGCCCATACAACCGAGGAACACAAACAAGTGAAAACAAACCCTCCAACATTCCATACTACCGGAGCATACAATCAACAAACAACAAACAAGGGTGGAGCCTCAAACAATGAATGATATGATGCATGAAGATCTCAAGTGAAATGGTATCTCTGTATGTACCTCCTCCGGTGCCGATCCGGCCCAGCAGGTAGGTTCCACGGAAGGCCACTGCCCGTATACCTCTACTCTGCCGTATACCCTTCCTCCGGCACACGCAGCCCGAAGCCCCAGGCCCGGATGGCAATGTCCATGGAGGTCCCTGACCCCATACTAAAACTCAGTATCAAAACATGTCGTCCGGAAGCAAGTCTGGTTTCAAGATAGAGACCCAGTCTCGAATATGCATGCCCAAACCCTGTCCAGGACTAAAGTAGTAGGAAAATATCTCAAAAACCCCTCTGAGGGTGCCCGGGCATAACCGGGTCTAAACAGTAGAAAGTCATCTCAGGTGTTCGGTCCGACCGAGGCTAAAATTATATCAAGTAGCAAGAAAACTCAACTAGCACCCCGGCCCTGCCGAGTCTAGCGTTAATCATAAAACTGGTGATTTAAATCATATTTTTTCTTTCTTTTACCCAAGAACATTCACAAGTTAAGTCAAACCATTTCCAAATCATTTCCATCAAATATGGGCACCCGGGGCCATGCAAGGTTTAGAAAATAGTGTCTGTAGGCCCGAAGCCCAAACCGTAGTAAAACATGGATAAAACCTCTTTATATGCATGGAAATGGTATGATCAAACACAATAGCTGTCCAGCAGCTCACAATCAACCTATCGACCCTGCACAGGCCCACAGCTACTCAGCAAGCATAACCAGCCTAGAAGGATAATTCTATGCCCGGGACTCGCGAACATTCCTAAAATCCCACCTTCTATGTTCCAGAGTTAAAAGGCCTCACAGGACCACAAGGGTAAATAAAATATATCGGCAAGTACTACAAACAACGGAGGAACAAAAGTAGGCAGAAATGAATAAAGCGGTCGAGGTCTGTGGTACCAATCTAATAAACCAACCCAAGGATGCCCATTAATACAATTTTATCCTATATATGCGGAGTCTAGGGAAAATAAACCGTAACCTACCTGTCGTCCGATGACAAGCTTGAACCTCTCCGAAAAAGCTCCAACAGGAAATCAAACTCGAACTCGGGCTTGAATAACTTGACGTAGATAATTGATATTTTTGTTGTGCTTTAACAAAAACACCAACCAATCATCATTTCCCCTCCTTAACACAGTATCTTAACACAATATATTTGGAAGAACAACTTTTTAACTAAGGGAGAAATTGTTGTTGAATCCGTGTAAATGTACATACACACAGTTAAGTAATTGCCAAAAATGCCTAAAGTTCTACCTAACTACTAATGATTATATAGTGATAAAGGCAAGTGATGCCACCTAATTTAGGAAAGCTTGTTGTTGTCCACTCCCTCCACTTCCACGTGGGAGTGGAGTGGAACCACAAATTCATTATTATCCCATTATGTATATATTCGGGTATTGCATAGATTCGTGGTAAAATATATATAACTTTTCAAATATATCATAATTGATAGAAAATTATTTCCAATAAAACCTACTATATTATAATAATAAATTTCAACATAACTAAATTTACTATCTCCGTTAAAATATTACAATGTATAAAAACCTTATAAAATAAATACATATACAATTATATCATAACAAAAATATTTTTCATAAACCTTTAAAATATTTTGAAAAGGTAATAATAAAATATAACTTTAAAATAAAATATTTTCAAATATACGCGCGATGGTCATAAAATTCTTAAATTTATGTTCGCAATTCACCATCGCACGATGTTGATACTCAAGAACTCTCTTTGAACCCTCCCTTATGTTTTCTCACTGTTTCAAAACTGAAATGGCGTTTTAAAATGTGAAGTTGAGGCTTTAAATTGATTTTGACCCGACCCGGTTCGCGACCCCGTTCGCGACCCGGTTTCTGCCAGACAGTCCGCGGTAAAACAGTCATAACTTTTTATTCTGAGATCAGTTGGACATGAGGTTTTGTGCGTTGGAAACTAGACTCGTAGACCTTCGATTTGGTATTTTGGGGGACTTCTAAGTCTTTATATATTGAGAGAAAAGCTTTGAGATATTTTACCCAAAGTTCAGAAAATTTATTAAGGAAACTTACGATAACTTTTGCCGACTTGCTTGGCTTCAAAACTTATCATACGACCAAACAAATAGCCCCGGCACTAAACTACCAGTCCCGGCAAGCCTTAAATGACTTGGGGCCGCTACAAACAAGCTCTAACGGTACAAGGAAAATGTATACGTGGAAATAACCGGAAGGGTCATTACAGCTATGCCCTATCACCATCATTCGTAGCCTCTCCACTAAGACCAACACCTCCCTTTCGGGAGTGGACAGTAGGTGTGGGCTCCCAAAGAGCCTGCTGAAAATTATGATCCTCATCATCACCTAGCTCTGCATTCTCATGAAGAGGTAGCTCAGCCTCATCATCCTCTTATGATGTAAACAAGTTGTCCATGGGCCCACACATTTGATGTGGCTAAGGCAAGGTGCTCAAATCTGCTTTGTCAACTGGAGCTTTCCCTTTTGCTTTGGCTACATCCTTCCGGATATACTTCAAAACTCCCTCAATAGTGTCCACCCTTTTGCAGAGTGAGATGACTCTTTCAACCATTTCCTTGACGACCTTTTTTACAGGAACTTCAGTCAACCCAGGCAACATGAGTGCCAAACTATTCAGCTGCATTACATGATCATATGTCCTATCAATCATGTCCTAGAGGCCACTCTTGGTCAAAGGTCCTCGAGATTCGGCGGATGTGGGGGTATATGTCTCAGAAGCAGCCCGAAAAGGAGAGGAGTCATTTGCATCAGCACTAAGTCATCAACCTCAACATCCCCCAATTGCTCAGTCCTGTGTCTCTTAAACCTTGGAGCATCCTTTTCTGTCTTCTTATCGAGATCAATCGTCCCAATACCATATTTAAACTTGTCATAGCTGAGGATGGGGACTTTAGCTTTAGCTTAAAGTTTAGTAATGAGCACTGGGAAGGGGAAAGAGTCACTTCCTCTATGAGCTTTCCTCCTTATCACCATAGTTGTTATGTCCCCAAAGTTGACATGCTCGCCCATCATAATAGTAGCCATAAGAATAACCCAGTCTTGAGTTATCTTTTGATCATTTTGTGATGGAAGGAAACGGATGCGAACAAGGTCATACCTGAGATGAGCCTCAAAGACCAAGGAACTCCTCAGAATATCACCCCATAGTAGACCAAATAGGGACTTCATGAGCAATAACAGGGGTCATATCACGATATGGCTTTTGCTCCGCAATTAACCTATCCAAGAGGGAAGGGGCAGGCTCAATTGGGTGATTCCAATAGACGACATTCAGGGAGGCTGGGGTGACGAAAACTCTCTTGACTTGGATGACAACTGAATCCAAGTTAGTGAATATCTCCATGCTCCCTTTATAGCCTTTGGAGTCTTTCTTAACTTGGTAAGCAACAAAGAACTCCCGAACTATTTCCCTGTAGTACCCTCTGGGTACATCTTTTAACGATTTCCACTCACGGTCAGCAAACTTCCTATGGATGTTGGGTAGCTCATCCCCGACAGCAGCCAAGTTGAAACTTTGCTCCTCATTGAAGGTTCTATCCTTGTCCCAATAATATATGAGTTTTTGGCCTTAAATCCCAAAGAAACTTTTTGCCTCTTCAGCCGTTAATGGTTTATTTTGTTGGCGCCCTGTTTTTCCCCTTCTAAAAGAAATATTCTGCACATGGAGATTGTGAGTCCAAAAACAAAAGCAAAATCTTTTTTGTATATTTAAAAGATGAAAAGGTTAAAAATAAGTTAACTAACTACAATTGATGGAATGCAAAGGATTAGAAAAACAAAGTAGGTAACAGATGGCTCATGCGGACCACGTGCGACCGCACAACAAATAGTGCGCATCGCACGTGATTTCCCATGAGCTACCAGAATCCTACAGTCATTTTTTGCATTGAAGTATGAAGCTGGGGCGGTTTACACAACATGAAGTGCATGTTGCCCCATGCTTCGCCCTTTGAAATAGCAAACTGGCAACAATTATTTCACAGGGTGTGGTGCCTTGTGCATTTTGCACTTCGAGATCTATGCATCACATGCGAAAAGCACAAGAAAACAGTTGGAATTTTTGGTTTCTTGTGTTTTTGTGAATTATGCATGTGATTCCTAGAGCAAGATTTGCATTAAGCACTTGGCACCGAGCAGCAAACCAATAATAAAACAATTTAAATAATAGGTCCAAACATTATATGACCCAACTAAATCATCCGGGTACACATACTTCCCCATAATCTATTATCACCATTCAAAACAAAAAAAGAACTCAATGACTTCTCTTAAGAAGGACGTTACCCCATCTATCATCGGGAACATCAATCCTTCAATTGTATATAATTATGCACATTCATTCAACAAAAATTCTTACCTCCCCATACAAGAACACACACCCAACAAAAAATTCAACATAAAACATGGGTATAAGAGTAGTAACAAATTTTTCAGCCCCAATCATCAATTTTCTACCAAAATCTCATGAAGACAACGATTTGCCCTTAAGAATAACGTCACCCAATCTATCATAGGGACATATCATACATCAATCACAAGTGGGTTACTCAGACTTCACCCTAAACACAGAATTCCAAGGCTAAGAACTACTACAATTAACATGTAGTATCACAATTTCAAGTTCTACCAATTTGATCCTAAGAAAATTCAACAATACAAAATAAAATTGGGGACCCAAATTTTTTGGATCTCACCCAAAATCAACATGGCAATTCTAAAGAGCATGCTTCACAATATGAGTTCCCAATCATCATAATAACATGTATTTAACATCGAAAAACTAATCACAAGTGAAGATTAAGCAAAGATAAGCAAAAATTGAAGCTTTTCCAGAAGCAACAACAGTGACCCAATAACTTTTGCCTGGAGATGACAACGGTAATGACAGGTAGTGGAGAGGTGGTAGAATTTGGGTAAGAGGAGGTGAAGAGTTTAGAGGATTTGTAGAGGATTTCTGAGAGAAAAGTGGAGGTTTAATTTTGAAAAGTGGGAGAAAGAAGAAGAACGTTGCAGTTTAAATAAGAAAAAGAAGAAGAATAGTCATCGGGTTAGTCTCTGGGTTGGGTTGGTCAATAGGTAAGGCAATTAAAATTTAAAAACTTACCTTGGTGCACCGCGACGTACGATCGCACAAGACCTTGTGCGGACTTCATGTCACTTCGCACCACACCGTTTCATGCCCAAAACTTGATCCACCATTCTGCCATGTGTGCGAAAGAGGTGCGATGCGCACATGGGCTCATGCGAAATGCACAGCCCGGTGCACGTCAGCACCAACTTCAAGATTTTTCCCTACTTTACTTCTTTGGGATGCGGTGGCACGTGCAATGTGCACAAAAGCTCGTGCAATATGCACGACCATCCGTACAACCCCTTTTTGTCTCGGTTTTCACTTGTTCATTTTTCTTCTTCATGCATTCCTAAAAAAAACAAAAACAACAAAAAGGTAAGGAAAAAAAAAGTAAAAACACTTGGGTTGCCTCCCAAAAAGTGCTTGATTTTACGTCACAGCTCGACAATAGTACCTCAAACCTTAGTCGTTGTCGTATAGCATGCCAATTTGGTTGGCATGGCCCCACCCCATGAAGGGGAATTGCTCCTTCAACATCATCAAAATATCATTATGTTGCTGACTTGGCAACTCTTCAAATTTGGGCATCTTGCCCTTTTCACACTCCTCAAGGGCATGATCAATATTGCCCTCAACATCTGTCATCGAGATTTCCCACAATTCATCTGAAGGTTTTGTGGGTTGGCATAGGTTGAATTTCAGTACCTCACATCCAACATGGAATTTGAGTTCACCGAGTTCAACATCTACAAGTGCTCTCTCCTTATTTAATAGTGGTTTCCACAAGATGATGGGAATTTCAATATCTACTTCATAAGACAAGATCATGAAGTATACCGGGAGAATAAACTTGTCAACCTTCACTAATACATCAATGAGGATTCCTACAGGGTGCTTAATGGACCGATCATCCATGAGTAGTCCTATAGATGTAGGTTTTGGTGTACCCAATCCTAACTTCTTGAAGATTATTAGGGGAATCAATTTAACTCTCCCCCCTAAGTCACATAAGGCATTACGAACACAAATAGCCCAATAGTGCATGGCATAGTGAATGTACCAGGGTCATCCCCTTTTGTAGCAATATTACTCATCATCACAACACTACAACTCTGTGATATCTCAACGATTCCCACATCAACAATCTTTTTCTTCTTGAGAAACTCTTTTATGAACTTGGTATACCCCGAAATTTGCATTAAGGTTTCAGCCAAAGAAATATTTATCAAAAGCTTGTTGAATATGTCAACAAACTTATTGAATTTGTGCTCTTCCTTCTTCTTATATAACCTTTGAGGGTATAGAGAAGGTCCGTTGGGTAGTGTTGTCGACACACTTGGAAAAATAAGAAGGTCCTCCTCAATTGCAATAGCCACTTGGGGAGGGGATTCAACCTCCTCCCTTTCATCATTAATATCAACATCCACCAGAATGGTGGGTGCACCAAGCTTCACCCCAATTTCTGGTTATACAATATCTTTGTAACGCATCGCCTCTTCTTTATTATAGCACAGCTCCACAATGGGGTCAACACTAGGCTTCTTCACTACAATAGTCGACTTCTCCGCAACCTCCACAATGGGCTTTTCAACTAGACCACTCATTTTTCCACTTCTAGTAACAATAGCCATAATATGAGAAGAATTTTTAGGATTGGTTGTGGTGTCACTAGGGAGTGTTCTCTTAGTTATCGGATTCATTTTAGTGGATAGATGGTTCATTTTTAGCTTCAAGATGCTTAACTGAGGCTAAATAAGAGTTTACGATTTGATAAAGTGTTGAAAGTTCTCTTTTAAGATCACTAACCCCGGTATTTATAGTTTCTACCTTCTTCAACACCAAGGAAAACATGTACTCTATCTTTGAGTGCTCGAGATTTCTTGTTGTATGTTAATATACAAAATCTGACTTGTTAGGAGGTATGTAAAGATTAGAGCTCTGGTGATTCTATCTATCACCTTCTTTGTCACGATCACTCCAATTTCCATCTCGTTCCTTATCTTTATTCCAACCTTGATTCTCATCCCTCGGGCAATAATACCTAGGATGAGAACCCGCCGACAAATAGCAAAGCTTACCATCCACAATGGTTATTATCTAATCATCCCTAGCCTTGATCTCTGGTGTACTGACAATATGCACGGTCTTAGCATTTTCGACCCCCATCATATGCTTGGCCAAGAGGTCTATTTGAGTCATTATTTTTGCCATGGTCACATCCTTCTTTTAATCTTTTCTCCACATTTCATTATTCAAAATAGATATGGTTAATCCCGAGGTTGAAATGTCAGCCTCCCTTGTGTGCCAAGTTTGGTTAGTCTAGCTCATTCTCTCTAAAAGGGTAAAGGCGAGAGCAAATTTTTGGTCTATGAAGGTACCACCTCCGAGGTTGTTGGCCACAGACTTGTTCATTGAGTTCATATATCTATAAAAGCTATGTAGGAAGACATCATCTGGAAGTCCATTGTTGGGACACACGTAAAACCTGGGGAATGTATCCAGCTTTCAAACTCAGACTTACAGAAAATTTTGAACTTGCAGGGACCACGGGTCAAGTCCACGAGTCATGGAAAGTTCCACGAGTCATGGAGGTGACTCGTGATCCCAGTCCTATAGACTAACCTCAGTACTGACAACCACGAGTCATGTGTGTTAATTACTGCCAATTGAACAAGGTCACAATCAAGAATAAGTATCTCATTCCTAGGATTGATGACTTGTTCGATCAGCTTCAGGGCGCTAGTTTCTTCTCCAAAATTGACCTTAGATCTGGTTATCATCAGCTTTGAGTTCGAGAATGTGATATCCCGAAGATAGCTTCCAGATTCAGTATGGTCATTATGAGTTTATTGTTAATCTTTTGGTCTAACGAATGCTCCTACAGATTTTATGGATTTGATGAACCATGTGTTCAAACAGTATTTGGATATGTTTGTGATCGTTTTCATTGATGATATCCTCATCTACTCTCGGAGTGAGGAGGAGAATGCGGATCACTTGAAGGTCATGTTGCAAACTCTCAAGGATAGACAGTTGTTTGCTAAGTTTAGAAAGGGTGAGTTTTGGATGCATTATGTTGCTTTTCTGGGTCATATTGTGACTAAAGATGGTATTTGGGTTGATTCTCAAATGATCGAAGTGGTAATGAACTGGCCTAAACCCACTTCCCAATCTGATATTAGAATCTTCTTGGGTTTGGCTGGGTACTATAGGAGATTTGTGGAAGGGTTTTCCTCCCTTGATTCTCCATTGACCTGATTGACTCTGAAAAAGGTTAAGTTTCAGTGGTCCGACTCTTGTGAGAAAAGTTTTCAGTAATTGAAGACTCGATTGACTACAACTCCAGTATTGGATCTAACTGAGGGCCTTGATGATCTTGTTGTGTATTGTGATGCCTCCAGAATTGGTTTGGGTTGTGTTTTGATGCAACGGGGTAAATTGATCGCTTATGCCTCGAGGAAGCTTAAGGTGCATGAGAAAAACTATCCTACTCATGATCTTGAGCTAGAAGTCGTGGTTTTTGCTTTGAATATTTGGAGACATTACTTGTATGTGTGCATGTGGATGTCTTCACCGATCATAAAAGTCTTCAATATGTGTTCACTCAAAAGGAATTTAATTTGTGACAAAGGAGGTGGCTTGAGCTCTTTAATGATTATGGTATGAGTGTGCTTTACCATCTAGGTAAGGCCAATGTTCTGGTCGATGCCTTGAGTAGGTTATCCATTGGATGTGTAGCTTTTATGGAAGATGGAAAGAAGGAATTGGTTAAAGAAGTTCATAGGCTTGCTCGGTTGGGAGTTTGCCTTATGGACTTGACCAAAGGTGGTGTGATTGTGACAAAGGTGTCGAATAATCCTTGGTGGATGAGGTGAAAGCCAAGCAAGACCAAGATCCAGTTCTACTTCAGCTTAAGGGTGCAGTTCGTCAGCAAAGGGTTAAGGTTTTCTCCTGTGAGGGAGATGGTGTGCTTCATTATCAGGGTCGCTTGTGTGTGCCAGATGTTAATTGGTAGAGATAACAGATTTTGTCTGAGGCCCACAATGATAGATACTCCATTCATCCGAGTGCCACTAAGATGTACCGTAATCTACGGAAAGTCTTTTGGCGGAATGGTATGAAGAAGGACATAGCCGGGATTGTGGCTAAGTGTCCCAACTGTCAACAAGTGAAGGTGGAACATCAAAGGCCAGGTGGTATGCTTTAGGATATTGACCTTCCTGCATTGTAGTGGGAAGCACTCAATATGGACTTTATTACGGGTTTGTCTCGTACTCGAAGGCAACATGATTCCATTTGGGTGATTATCGACAGGATGACCAAGTCATCCCATTTCTTGGCTGTTAAGACTATGGATACAACGGATGATTATGCCAGACTCTACATTCGGGAGATAGTCTGATTGTATGGTGTTCCTTTGTCTATCATTTCGGATAGAGCTCCTCAGTTTACATCTAAGTTTTTGAAGTCATTTCAGAAAGGTCTTGGTACTAAGGTGAAGCTTAGCATAGCTTTTCACCCTCAGATAGATGCCAGGCCGAGCATACTATCCAGACTTTTGAGGATATGTTGAGGGCTTGTGTTATTGACTTCAAAGGAAATTGGGATGATCACTTACCTCTTATCGAGTTTGCCTACAACAATAGTTTCCACTCTAGCATCGAGATGGCTCCATATGAGGCACTTTATGGACAGAGGTGTAGATCTCCTATTCGTTGGTTGGAGGTTTGTGAGGCAGCCTTGATTGGACCAGATTCTTTGCATGAGACCATGGAGAAAGTTCAGATTATTCGGGAAAGGTTGAAGACCGCTCAGAGTCGACAAAAATCTTACGTGGATGTGAAGAGAAGGGAGTTGGAATTTGAAGTTGATGATTGGGTTTTTCTTAAGGTTTCACCCATGAAGGGTGTGATGAATTTTGGAAAGAAAGGAAAACTTCGTACCTGTTTTGTAGGTCCTTATCATATTTTGAGGGAATTGGTAGTGTTGCTTATGAGTTGGAGCTGCCAAAGGAGTTGGAAGCGGTTCATCCAGTTTTCCATATTTCCTTGTAGAAGAAGTGTGTTGGTTATCCGACATTGATTGTTCCTTTGGATGGTGTGGGTGTGAAGGATCGTCTCACTTATGAGGAGGTTCCTGTGAAGATCCTTGATCATCAGATTCGGAGGTTGAGAACAAAGAAGTCTCTTCGGTGAAAGTCCTTTGGAGGAATCAGCTTGTTGAGGGTGCTACTTGGGAAGCGTAAGAGGCCATGAAGGCCAAACATCCTCATCTCTTTCCTTCCGACTCAATTCCAGCTTGAGGTACTAGTTCCTTCCTTAGTATGTCCCTCCGATTCTATTCCACCAGTTTCTCTTATTATCCTAGTATGTATGCTTGTTTTATGAAGTTAGTTTATCATGTTTTAAATTGGGAAGTTCAGTTTCATGATGATTATTATGATTTCTATGTTTTGATGTTTGGTTGGCCTATTTTCTCCTCAGTTTTTCCTTGTTTAGTATTCATTCGAGGACGAATGATACCAAGGGTGAGATATTGTAACACCTCGAGAACGTATCCTACTTTTAAACTCAGACTTGCAGAAAATTTTGGACTTCCAGGGACCACGGGTCAAGCCCACAAGTCGTGGAGGTGACTTGTGATCCCAATCTTGCAGACTGACCTCATTACTAATAACCACGAGTCACTTCCATGACTCATAGAAGTTCCTATGGGTTGTACTGTTGACTCGTGGAACTTGATCAGAGGCAAGTCATGTTCCCTGAGTTCCACAATTAGGTTCTACGACTTGTGGAATCTTCCACTAGTTGTCCTGTTGAGTCGTAGGAGGCCTTCTGCAAGTTGAATTTTTGAGCAATTTCCACAATAGGGAAACCACGAGTCATGGAAAGATCTACGAGTCGTAGACTCCACTCGTTGTCACTGAAGTTGACTATTTTCTAGCTTTTTCACAATGAATTCTTAGGGGCATTTTGGTTATTTACCATCCTATTATGTACTAAGTGAAGTCTTTTTTACTACTTTAAGAATGGTTTTCACCTATATTACCCTAATTCCCTCTTAAGTTCATCATTCTTCACTCAAAGGGCAAAATTTCTCTAAAGTTCAAGACTCCAAGCTCCAAGTTAAGTATCCTAATTCTTTTCCCAATCAAGTGGGTAATCTTCGACCAAGGTATGTGGGTCTTTAACAATGGTTTCCTTTCACCCTTTCGCCCAAACACCCAAATTCTTATTTTGAATTATGAAGATATGAAATTAGGGTTTGATCCAAAATTGGGGAAAGTTTATGAAATCAATTTCTATGTTTAAATTCATGGTTTCCTCTTGATTATTCATGAATTAAGTATGATTCTCTTATTGGTTTTAAAAGCCCAAGCATGAAAGTTGATTTATAGAATGGAACTATGGAATTGCATATTTTAAAGAGAAATTTGGCATGATTAGATATCATGCTATGTATTTATGAAATTGCATGCCTAATTCTTCAAGTATGAATTTAGAAAGAAAATCATGTTTTTGAATTATGGCTATGCTAAGCTTTATGAACTATGATATGAAAGATGAATGATACCCGATGTGTTTTCGTGCTTTATGAATAATATTGGGCATGAGAGTATGCCCTTATTATGAATAAGATTGGGCATGAGAGTATGCCTTCATGATTATGGGCTATATGTATGCATGTTTTGAGAGTAGTATTTAGCACCGAGAGGACGGGGTGAGAGTACCCTTAGTCCCATAAACTATGTTGCCAGCGTAGGTCATGATATGATATGATATGTGCCTTAAAGGCTTATGAGAGTGGATCCACGCCTTTATATATGGTGTCCTTGCCTTAGCGGGGCAAAGGACAGCTTTGCCAACTAGGTGACTTGTTCCTTGGCAGGGTTCAAAGTCAGCTTTGCTAACTGGGGTTATACAGTTAGATTCCACGTAGCTCATCTGGTCTCATGTTGGTTATAAGAAGCTCCCGTATGTTATGTTTTCAAGTTTCCAAAGCTTAATGAACTTTCTTATGAAACATCATCTTGAAGTTGGATTTTGTCTTATGATTTAGCTTTTAATGTCGATATATTTTCATGATATTTTATTATGCATGACTTATGTTCAAGCAAATTTTAAAGCATATTTTCTTCACTTATGCATCGCTCACATACTTAGTACATTCCATAGTACTAACGCATATTGCGCTGCATCCTTTTATGATGTAGACTCAGGGACCCCTTCTCAGTTTCATGGTTAGAGTCTCAAGCCACTTCCTTAATCAGTTGTGGTGAGTCCTCATGGTTCGAGGACTAGTTATTCTTTTCCTTATGTTAGCTTTACTTATATACTCCGAGTTAGCTAGGGTCTTGTCCTAGAAACTCTTTGTGTTATGACTAGAGGCTTCTAGACATAGTTGTATTCGAGTTTCTTTTTTCTTTTTAATATTGTATGTTACGTGGCTCTTAGACCCTTATTAATGTTTTCTTATAGGATTTCTTTATTATGCTTCCGCTTATCTTTTGTTATGCTTGAGAATGCTATGACCAAGGGTTAGCTTGGGATCCTTGTAGTACCGAGTCCCGTGTTACATCTAGGGGGTAACCTCAGGGCGTGACAACACAATAATAGCTTCTTTTTTAAATCTCAACAATGCCTCATCAGGGAGTTGGCAAAAGTTGGTAATGTCATCCATCAACTGCATCATCCGTGTGGGAGGGGAAAATCTAGTAGTTAAAGCATTTACCAACTCAGCCCAAGAGGTGATTGATGTTTTTTTGTTTGGTTGGGTTGTTTTCTCTCCAATTTTCCTTGCTTAGTCTTCATTCGAGGATGAATGATCCCAAGAGAGAGATATTGTAACACCCCAGAATCACTAGTCATGTCCATGAGCCATTGATAGAACCACAATTCATGGAAGTGACTCATGAAACAAGTTCTGCAAGCCCCTCCTCTAGTCTGGGAACCACGACCGGAGTCCACGAGTCGTGGTTGACTTCATGGGTCATAGAACCTATCTGTGGAACTCAGACTGAGGGTAGCTTTTTTATCTGAGAACCACAAATAGGTTCTACAGATCGTGGAACCCATCCGTGAAAATCAAATTTGCAGCTTCAATTTTGGCTCACAAACCATGTCTCAAATCCAGGAGCCGTGGTTACTTCTACGGTCCGTGGAAAGGACCCGTGAAACATGAAGCCAAGTTTTTAATAAGCTTTTCTCTAATTAAATCCCAGGGGCATTCCTATAATTACCCACCATTTTTACTAGTGAAAAGTTATGCTAAGCTTAACCTGAGTAGCAAGACCTTTCTGAAATGACTTCCAAAAGTTGGATGTAAACTGAGTACCCCTATCTGAAATGATAAACAATGGAACACCATGTAATCAGACTATCTCCCGAATGTAGAGTGTGGCATAATCATCTACTGAATCTGTGGACTTAACAGTCAAGAAGTGTGATGACTTAGATATCCTGTCGACAATCACCCAAATAGAATCATAATAACTATGAGTACGAGGCAAACCTGTAATGAGGTCCACATTCATTACTTCCCATTTCCAAGTAGGAAGATCAATGTTCTGAGTCATACCACCCGGTCTCTGATGCTCTGCCTTTACTTGCTGACAGTTGGGACACTTAGCCACAAAACCTGCTATGTCCCTCTTCATGCCATTCCACCAATAGACTTCCCGTAGATCACGGTACATCTTGGTGGTACCGGGGTGAACAGAATATTAGGAGCTATGAGCCTATATCAAAATCCATTGTATCAACCCATCTATGAAAAAAACACACAATCGACCCTGATATCGAAGCACACCATCTCCCCCTTGGGATAAAACCTCTACCCTCTGCTGATATTCTGCACCCTTTAGCTGGTGCAAAATAGGATCACTATCTTTCTTTTCTTTCACTTCAGCTACCAAGGAAGATTCGGAACTAGTCTAAAAAATAACATCACCTTCTGTTGAATCCATAAGGCAAAATCCTAATCAAGAAAGTCGATGAACATCCTTAGCAAATTCATTCTTTCTATCCTCAACCGAAGACACACCACCCATGGACAACCTACTAAGTGCATCAACCACGACATTAGCCTTACCCGGATTGTAAAGCATGCTCATATCATAATCCATAAGAAGCTCAAGCCATCTCCTTTGACGAAGATTCAATTACTTTTGAGTGAATATACTGAAGACTCTTATGATCAGTGAATACATTCACGTGAACACCATACAAGTAGTGTATCCAAATATACAAAGCAAAAACCATGGCCGCCAACTCAAGATCACGAGTAGGGTAGGTCTTCTCAGGAATCATAAACTGTCTCAAAGAATAAGCAATCACCTTACCACACTGCATCAAAACACAACCCAATCAATTCTAGAAGCGTCACAATACACAACAAAGTCATCTAGGTCCTCGGGTAGAGCTAACACTGGAGCTCTGGTCAATCTAATCTTCGATTCATGAAAGTTTCTCTCACATAGGTCAAACCACTGAAATTTAACCTTCTTCTGAGTCAACCGAGTCAATGGGGCAGCAATGGGTGAAAACCCTTCCACAAATCTCTTGCGGTAACCAGCCAAACCCAAAAAACATGTTATATCAGATGGGGAAGTGGGTCTATGCGAGTTCTTTACTACCTTGACCTTTTGAGAATGAACTTGAATACCATATTTAGTCATAATATGACCCAGAAAAGCAACAGACTGCATCCAAAACACAGACTTGCTAAACTTAGCAAATAACTATCTGTCCTTGAGAGTTTGCAACACCACTCTCAAATAGTATGCATGCTCCTATTACTCTGAGAGTAGATAAGGATATCATCAATGAACACAGTCACAAAGATATCCAAATACTACTTGAACACATAGTTTAACAAATCCATAAAAGCTGCAGGAACATTCGTTAGTCCAAAAGACATAACCATAAAATCATAATGATTGTACCGAGTTTTGAAGGTTGTCTTCGGAATGTAACACTCTCGAACATGAAGCTGATGATAATAAGATCTAAGGTCGATCTTGGAGAAGTAACTAGCACTTTGAAGCTGATCACAAAAGTCATCAATCCTAGGAATATGATACTTATTATTGATTGTGACCTTGTTCAACTGATGGTAGTCGATACACATTCTGAGGGAACTATCTTTCTTTTGCATGAATAAGATTGGAGCTCCCCATAGAGAGATGTTGGGTTGAATAAAACCCTTATAAAGAAAGTCTTTCAATTGTTTCTTCAATTCCTTAAGCTCCACAGTAGCTATCCAATGAGGAGGAATAGAGATAGGATGCATATCTGGAAGAAGATCTATTCCAATGTCAATTTCTCAATCAGAAGGGACTCTGGTAAATCTTTGGGAAAGACTTCCAAAAATTCACTAACAATAGGAATTGACTGGAGAGATAGAATTTTGGACTTCGTGTCCATAACCCAAACTATATGATAGACATAACCCTTAGAAATCATCTTCCTAGCCTTAAGATAAGATATGAAATGACCCTTTGAGGATGGAGTACTACCTTTCCACTCTAAGATAGGTTCATTAAGGAAGTTGATATTGATGACTCGAGTATGACAATCAACCGAGGCATAACATGCATACAACTAATCCATACCAAGAATAACATCAAAATCAGTCATCTCTAATTCTACTAGATCCACTGAAGTGACTCTATGAAGGACCAAGATAGGGCAATTTTGGTAGATTCTTTTGGCTAGGACTGACTCACCAACTGGAGTAGAAACACAAAAGGGCTCTAAGAGCTGATCATGACTAGTCTCAAACTTACAAGCCACATAAAGGGTCACAAAAGATAAGGAGGAACTAGGGTCCAAAAATGCATACACATCGAGAGAGAAGAATTTCAACATACTAGTAACAACATCTGGTGAACTCTCCTGGTCTTGGCGATAGGACATGGCATAAAGGCAGTTCTGGCGCTAACCACCACAACTAGAAGTAGTGCCCTGCTGGGCTGGTCGACCTCCTGGGGCTACTGGAGCAGACTGAGTTCTACTACCTCCCTGACCCTTCTTAGATAAAGGGCAATCCTTAATATTGTGTCCAACTTTCTTATACCCAAAACATCCCTCTCTACAGCCAAACACCTGCCAGGGTGACTTTTACCATATTTGTATCAAGAAGGGTAAGGAGTCCCCTTTGCAACACTCCTTGGTGAATAGGAACCAAATTCTCTACCAGTCTGATCATGACGAGGTGTGGGGGCCTGGGTAGGAACACTAGCGGAAGAATTAATGGGCCCTGATGATTTCTTCTGAAACTTAGGGCGATGTCTGCCTCAAAACTTCTAATGGCCAAAACCCAAACTCTCTAACCTAACCCTATTTTTCTTCCTTGCAATCTCTCCAACTTGTCCCCCTCAATCTTGTGGGCATGAGTCATAAGTCAAGAAATATCCATGTCTCCCAAAAGCATCGCAGACCTACACTCCTTCTATACTAAATTTGATACTCTATAAACGTACTTACTCATCTCATCCCATGGGTTAGCCACCATGGAAGAAGCATACTTAGAAAGCTGGGTGAACTTCAATCCGTACTCCTGAACTGACATAGAACCTTGCCTAAAATTCACGAACTCTTTCACCATAGCTGGTCTCAACTACTTTGGGAACAACTGGTCAAAAAAAGCCCTCTCAAAGCATTCCCATGTCATAGGGACCATATCCCTAGCCCTAACATCTTTATATTGAGTGAACCAAATATAAGCCACGTCCTTGAGCTGATAGGAAGCTAACTGAATACCATCAACACCACCCACTTGAATCACACCAATGATCTTCTTTACCTCATCAAAGAAATTCTATGGATCCTCACCAACTTTTGAACCCCAAAACTCAGGTGGGTTCATACGAATGAAATCTCAAACTCGAGCCGCTACCCCACCTTGATGGTGGAGGGGATAGGATCCTGTTGATTGGCCTGAGCATCCATAGTCTCAGCTAGCATATGAATTACATTTCTGAACTCCACATTTGTGACCTCAGGGTCTTGAATAAGAGGGTCAACATTTTAAGTGGCTCTGCGAGGCATGGCCCGGCGAGGAGGCCTAATTTAAAATGCATAAAGAATGGATTAGAGGGTAATAAAGTTAAACTCTATCGCACGATATTGATCACGAATGATGTGATGTTTTCCAAAGACACCTTATAGCTTTCCTCTCATAAATGTGGCGCTCTTCACACTCATGAAAGAGACTCTACTTGTTGTGGCTTTCAGACACCCTAGGACTCTTGAACCTGATACTCTGATACCAAGTTTGTCATGCTCCAAGGCTACCCTTAGACGTAACATAGGACCCGTGACCACAAATTTCCCAAATTAACCCTTGGCTAAAGCATGACTTAAACAAACATAGATAAACTTAACAGAAGCATCAAACTGAAGAGATAAAAAGACTGAGTCATCAACAACTCAAAACATAACATAATAGAATCTAAAACCCAAATACAAAATCTCTAGTATCTCTGAAAGCCGCTAAACTGGATAATGAGTTGCTGGGACAAAACCCCAGCTAATTCTAAATATTAAGTAGAAACCATAAAGATAGACAATTGATACTAGTCCTCAAAGTATGAGGACTCACTACTTGAAGTTGGAATACCTGCTAATCTCTAGCCACAAATATGAGGACCCAAACCTGAATCTACATCATCAAAGGATGCAGCGCGAGAATATGCGCCAGTACTATTGGATGTACTGAGTATGCGAGATATGAAAAATCTGAAGTAAAATGCAAGATATGATATAAAACTTATATCACGCCATAATGATAAAACTGTAATGTAAATGACTCAATGCAATATCATAAGCTAAAACCATAATAATAAGTATTAAGTTTGAAATCTGCGCAAGAGCGAAATACGTTTTAAAAGTTTAAACTTTTCTGTGGGAGGTTCTCTAACTGACATAGAGCATGTGAGCTACATGTAATTCAATGTATCCACCCCATCGAGAGGACCCAATATACCTTGCCAGGGTATAAAGGCATAGCTAGTGTGATCGCGGTGTCTGATGCCCATTGAGGAGACTTAAATAATTTATGGTGGCACGTAGTTCTGGGATATACAAAGGGGTACGCTAAACCAAATACAACTCGGTGCTTAATACTACTCCCAAAACATACTTTTAGCTCCATTTATACTTGTGACATATCTAATGCCAAATATGTTTGAAAAGCATAAGGGTATATCTAATACCATGCAATTCACATAGCTAAGGTAGACATATCTAGATTACCAAACTCCGCATAAAACATATAATTCAAAATCCGTAAAACTTAGCATAGCCATAATTCAAAACATTCTTTTCTTTCTAAATTCATAACTTAAAGAATTAGGCATGGACTTTCATAAATACATAAGGACATGTTATATAAACATGCAAATTTTCACTTGAAATCATGCATTTCAACGGAATCATGCTAGAAATCATCTTTAATGCATGGGATTTTAAAATTTATATTAGGAACCTCAAATAAATCATAGATAAGTAATGAGAAATAATGAATTGAAGCTTTAAAACTGAACCCATAAGTTTTTCCCAATTTGGGTAAGAACCTTAATTTTATAAATTCATAATCAAACTAAAAATCATTGGTTTTGGGCATAAGGTTGAAGGGAATCCCTTATTGAATACCCACATACCTTATTGAAGCTTGCTTAATATAAGATGAAAAGAAATGGAGGCTTCAACCTGGAGATTGAAGGAGTTCATTCTTCTTTTGGAATAGAATTTCATAGAATGAGAAGAGTTTATGATATTAGGGAAGAAAACCCTACTAAAAATGGTTAAAATAACCTCACATAGGAGTTGAAATGGTGGGTAATTATAGAATTACCCCTATGATTTAATTGGAGAAAATTTGATTAAAAACTCGGCTTTAGGTTCCACGGGTTCTTTCCACAGACCGTAAAAGTAACTATGGCTCCTGGATTGGAGTCGTGGTTTCTGAGCCAAAATTCAAGATGCAGATCTAATTTTGACGATGTGTTCCATGATCTGTGGAAGCTTTCACGATCCATAAAACCTATTCATGGTTCTCAGAGAAAAAGGCTACCCTCAGTCTGAGTTCCAAGGATGGGTTCTACGACCCATGAAATCAACCATAACTCATGGACTCTGGTCATGGTTCCTAGACTAGAAGAGGGTCTTGCAGAACTAGTTTCATGAGTCACTTCTAGCTTATGATCTTCACTCGTGATTTCTGGAAGTTTCAAAATTTTCAGAGTCTCTAACTTTAAAAGCTTAATTGAATTATGATGTGTTACATCTGCCCTCCAGTATGTTCTCTAGTTGTTGCATGTTCTGGTGTCTCGACAACCCCTTCTTTTACCATGTTTCTCAGAGTTTTTTGGAGTTCGGGGTCGAATAGAATCAGCGGATTGCCTTACTCCGTGTACTGGGCATGCACAAGTGTGCAACCTATGGAACCAAAAAAACAATAAAAAAAATGTAAATCAGGAAACAAGGACTAGTAGTAAAATAAACACAATTTGTCCGAATCCTAAACCGTATTCCTCGGCAATGGCACAAAAATTTGATACGCCCAAATTACACCTCTAAAAATAAGTATAAAGCGATCGATGTTCAAATATAGAACCCAATGAATGTTGGGGTCGATCCCACAGGGAATATGATAGGACTTGGGCCAACTATGCTTATTTGCTCTCTTAGCCATTTAATTCCCCAATGGGGGGTTTTAAAGTAACAAATAATGTTCATAATAAAGAGTTAAACTAGTAACCAAGTAACAATTTCAATTGCTATAATCAATGAGAGAAGTGACTGGGATAATGTTCCCCGTGAGTTCATAACCTAGTAAGGTGTTGTACCAACAATCTAGTCTAGCACTATGCATGCAAGATAAATAAGTTGGGTTCTCCTAAGAAGATGGTTACAAAAATAGAAAAATGTCACCACGTAACTTGGTCAGTCTACGGGCATTTTCTTTGCTAACCCTTACAAGTGATCCCAGATTAGCTTTCCCCGGGCAAGTTCAAGCTAATTAGATGAGGGTTGGTGGCCTCAAATCTCCATCGTATAATCCCTTTTCCCATTCGGTACCGCTTTGGTCAAGCAACTAAGAATAAGGCGAGTTCTAATGATTGCAACCGTTAAAAGGCAATCAAAGCAAAGGGAAGAACGGTACATGCATGAACACCATTTTAGAATTACTATGTACTTTTCCTACTTTGTTAATCCTTCATGGTTTCCACAAACCTAGTTGTGAATTGACCTGCTCATGGTTGTATGAGAACAATCAAAATTAGGTGAAGAGATCATGATTATAACTTACAATAAGAAGTAAAGAAAACTGGAATCTTTAATTCTCCAGAACAGTTCAATAATCAAGAACTAAAAATTTAATTTTCAAAAGTATGGAATAATATTCTCAACAATTCTTACTTCCAAGCGCACACACAAGTGTACATGGTCGTGCAAGTAATAAAATTGCTCTTGCGGGCCGAAATTCGATCCCACAGGGACTTGCTATTTAGAAAATGATCCAACTTAGGTATTACTATTAAATTTAAACAAGTGTGATTCATCACCAAGAGAAGTTTGAGCTTTGCTTTTGTAAAATTAGTACTA
Source organism: Jaltomata sinuosa (assembly GCA_003996215.1). Taxonomy (NCBI): domain Eukaryota; kingdom Viridiplantae; phylum Streptophyta; class Magnoliopsida; order Solanales; family Solanaceae; genus Jaltomata; species Jaltomata sinuosa. The sequence continues at coordinate 199,304 of QJPP01002412.1, forward strand.
AAAATAACAACAGTATGAAAATTGGATTGCAAACTATATATGGAGAGATCCAGGGTTGATGCAATTACTTCACAATGGTTATCCTCTAAGTCGTCTACCCAATAATGGTTATCATTGAGTAGGGATGTGAGTTTTTAATTCGGATGCATTCAACTATCTTCCTGTTTTATTAATCAAGTGGGGCATTTAGGTATATCGCTATCCTAACTGCAAATCATCCCATACAATTGCTAACTAACAATAAAAGATATGATCCACACTCCCTACACTCTTTATTCCATCCCTCCACTCCTATATGGTCAATTCGTTTTGAGACTTACATTTATCCTAAAGTTCATGACGCTTTAGAGTAGTAAAACAAGAATGCAAGAACAATCACATGACATGATAAACATATAAAGCCACTATAAAACCATAATTAAGCACTCATGTTGTAGCCTTAACCCTAGAAAGACGGTTTTTATCGACTCATAGTCATACAAATAATCACCATTTATAAATTCATAAAGTAAAACTACAAGAAAGAAAAGTTAAAGAACAAAGAACCCTAGTTTGAGCTCCTTTATGTCTCCTTTGCTCTCCAAATCGTGTATTCTTCCAAAGATGTGTGTAAATGTGGCTAAGTATTCCGTTTATAGTGTTTTAGGTCTTCCATAGGCTGTACCATAAGAAGCATATGAATTTACAACTTTTCCCCCAACTTAAACCAAGTTAAAACCCGATTTGGGATGTTTTAGGGGAGAGGGGTCGCGTCGCGTGGCTGGCCGCGTGGCCAAAACAGTGGACCTCCGTGTTGGGGTGTGGGAGGCTGAGCCTCCACCTCAGCATTAGGGTGTGTGAGTCATGGCCTCCACCTCAGACTTGAGTGTTGCAGCGCTTGGCCCCCTCCAAATGTGAAGTTTCATCCGCCTTTCTCTCTCTTCTCCTCGTGCACTTGTTTCTTTATTCCCCACTTCTTGTGTCTTGTTTGTAGGCATAATTTAGCTTTCATAGATCCTCCAACGGTATCCTAAATCGATTCAAAACAAACATTAGTACATACAACACAATAGAGCTCATCAAAGTAAACTAGAATACACATAGCTCAAGCTAGCACCACTAGTTTTCTCGTCTAAACTCTATTTGATCATTTTGACTCTTGACTTGTTCCAAATGCACTTAAAACACTTTAGACATGTAATTTAGTAACTAAATACACAAAACACACAATATACCTCATAGAACATTAACTTATCCTTAAAACTAATCTAAACACGCATCGATAGTGACACTTAGGTGTGTAATTATGCCTAAGATCATCACCCCACACTTAAAGCCTTGTTCATCCTCGAACAACTCTTTAAATTAATAACAATCAAGACTTAACACCCCTATTAAAACTAAGACACTCAAGCTACAACTAAAACGACCACATGAATAGCAAGTTCTACATTCGGCATGCCATATTACAACTAGAATCACTTGAATACTACTACAAGACTCCCTAGCCTCAAGAATTGACTCTACCAAGTTAGCAAACTCAAGTACATTACTCAACCAAGAGATCATATAGTCACCTATGTATCATCAAACATGCACCCTTACTATGAGAGAGTCTTCCATATTCACTCACACATATGCGACTCATCACAAGAATGGGTGTAAGAATCAAATTCCGCTCACTCTGACAAAGAAATCATATGTGACATGAGATTAACCATAGGTTTTCCCGTAGTGTAGTACTACACTAATATCAGAATTTCAAAGCTTAAGATCAAGTAGGACTTTATGGATTGCAATGTAGGCTAAGGTATGGGTAGGAATTATTTGGTCAGGAATAGTGACTATCTTCCCTAAGCTCTTTAACACATCACACTTTACATTTAACTCATCTCCATCCAACCTATTTTTCACCACCGCTATCTCCCAACTCTCTTTTGTTTTGCACCATCTTTTTAGGCTAGCTTAAACATCTTTCGTAGGGAGTATTTGCTATCAACACATGATTCACTTCTTTTGATCAATTTTTCTTTTCATTAAATGACTCCCTACAAACAACACATAAGCCTTTTCAACACACCAAAAGCTATTTCAGTGGGGCTTCACTTCACTTTTTTCCTTCTTCAACAATCTTACACTCCTTACATCTTAATTTTTCAACTAAAGCACTTAGGAGTTTTGGATCAAATTATGGGAAATTGAAAGAAAAGGAATAAGTTATACATAAGGCTATCAAAGGATAGGCTAAAGGCTCAACAAGGCTAGCTAAGGTTATGCAGAAAGGGCAGATAACGAGGGTATAAAACATGGCTATCAAAGAAATGCCTATATCATATCCTAAACTCAACATTTTTTATTTCTCCATGCAAATACACGGGGCAAGTTCTAGACACCAAATTGCAACATGGAATATAACAAAAAACCTCACTCACACTTGGCACATGTTCAAATCAAGAAGGCTACCTATAGACTATCGCCCAAGTAATTGCAAGAATTCAAATTTAAGCCAATATCACACAAGAGTTCGATAAAATATCCTAGGTGTCTCACAACAGTCATTCAATTTTTAAAATCATGCCATATAATTCAACACCAACTTGGAACAAGTAGTCATGTGTAGCACCTAGCAAGAGCATCTCTATTTATTCCTAATGACAAAAATTTTAAATTTACTCCTAAAAATCAAAAAGGATACTGGGTTCAAAGGACCCCCCCTAGAAAAGAATCAAAAAGAAAAACCAAGGGGTGGGTGAAGTGTGCTTCTACTAAACAGACCAAACATAAAACAAAACAAACAAAGATAAAATATTTTTATAATTTTTTTTCAATTTAATCAAAATAAATAAAAATAAAAATCCTATAGCGCACTTCAACCTAACCAAATCAGAAGATTCCCACCCCACATTTAAAATTATACTTTGTCCCAAAGTATAAATTAAAAGTAAAGCTAGAAATACTCCCTGAAGCCTCTAGGCATAGCTAGCAGCATCAAGTTTATCAAAGGGGCCCGAAGGACCCCACACTTAGTCTTTTCCATGCACCTTAGTTCAGATCTCAGGTACTCAGACTTCCCTTCATCATATGGACACAACACAAAAACAACACCAACGGTGATAATAAAATGCAAAAAACTAAAAGTATTACCTTAAATTGAGTTGCCTTCCAAGTACACCTGATTTAACAACGTGACATGACTTATATTACAAATTTCATTCATTTTCTCTCATTATATTCCTCCTACTCGGGGCCCATATTGTCCTTCATTTTTGACATCTCTTGTGTATACAATCGAGGTCTGTGGCCTCTCTTACACCTACCTCTTTAGTATTCTATTCAAGTCTTGCAAGTTCTGGCTTATTTGTCAATTTGGGCAGCTCTAGGAGGAAGTCCAAAGAGGTAATTAGAGGTACGATCTTCTCTATCCCATATTCATCCACTTTCATCATTGTGATCATGCATAGATCTTTGTAGTGCGAGAGTGTGTTGAGTGCTTTGTACACACTGAAGACAACCTCTTCATCATTTAATCTCATCTTGAGTGTGCCCTCTCTCACATCAATCAATGCTCCACCGGTAGCCAAGAATGGACATCCCAATATGATTGGTATCCTGTCATCTCCATCATAATCAAGAACAATAAAGTCAGCAGGAATAATGAACTTACCAACCTTGATGAGCACATCCTCTATGATTCCCTTAGGGACCACAGTAGTTCTGTCCGCCATATGTGGCACAACTGATAGAGGCCTTGGCTTCCCTAACCCCATTTCTTGAGTATGCTCAATTGGATTTTCACTAGGGTACGTAGACTTTCCCTTTTTATCAGCTTCTTTGGGATCCGCCTTCTTTTCTGTCTGCTTAGAAGTTATCAACTTTTCTTTCACCTCATGATATTTCTTTGGAGGTGCGTCAATCAAATCTTTACCACTCCTCAAGGTGATTTCCATTACTTGCTTGGGAGCTTCATCATCACTAGGCAAACCCTTTTGGGGTTTTGTATTTTGTGCCTGAGCTAGCTGACCCAACGGAGTCTCTATATTCTTTTGAGCCAGTTGCTAATTTTTGATCTGTAGCCATTTGTTCTTGGTTGGCCAGCATCTTTTTCAAAGATTGTTCAATATTGTAAGCCTGAGTGTTATTCTGAATACGTTGTTGTTGTTGGAACAACTGTGGTTGAGCCTGATTAGTGCCCTAAGAGTAGTTGGACTGACTCCGGCAGTTGCGATTGTAGGCATTACCATAGTTTTGATCGACTTTCTATGCATTGCCTATAAAATTCACAAACTTCAGAGTTGCTCCATAAAAGTCTGCCAAATGATCGCTAATACCATAAGTTTTGTACTAAGTTTGAACCAGCTGCAGTGCATTAACCTGATCTTGAGGTTGAGCCATACTCAGTTTGCTAAACTGAGTCATCTTCTGATTCTGAAATGTGTCCAACTATGCAGCCAATATTGTGACACTATCTACCTCTATCATACCTGCAGGCCTCTTTACCGTATTTTTGGACATATCACGATTCCACTCTATATTTCCTTATGCAATGCAATTGATCAGAGTGTATAACTCGTAATATGTCTTCTCCAAAGATTGACTACCTGCCGCTGAATCTAGCAAAATCTTTGTATTGTGATCAAGTCTTTCAAAAAAAATTTGAGCTAATACCTCATTATTCTACTGGTGATGTGGGCAATCTCTAAGGAGAGACTTGAATCACTACCATGCATGATAGAGATTCTCGTCTGGTTTTTGCTTAAAACTAAAGATTTCAATCCTCAACTTTGCAGTTTTGCCCGAAGGGAAGAATCGAATGAGAAACTTCTTTGCCAAGTCATCCCAAGTTGTGATCAAATTTTAAGGTTCTACCTTTAACCATTTCTTTCCTTCTCCGAACAGTGAGAATGGTAAAAGTTTGAGCCTCACATAGTCTATAAAGACTCCTGTAGGAATGAAAGTTTCACTGATCTCCAAAAAGTTCTGTAGATGAACCTGTGGATCCTCATGTGACAACCCTGTGAACTACCCACTTGTGTGCAACAATTGCACCATATTTTGTTTAAGCTCAAATTTGCCTCCTGCTGCCGTCCTCTGAATATAGGAGGTCACATTGGTTGCGAGTAGGATTGGCACTTCGTGCACTATCCTGCAAGCTGGTGGTTGTTGTTTAACTGCAGGAATGGTCTCCCCTTGTTAAAATTGTGGGATTAGATCGAGAACTGTTGCTTGTCTTTGCAATTGGTGCAAGTGTTGCTCAGTTTTAGGATATGGGTCAACCAATTCCCTCTCCTTTGCCAGCTTTCTAAATATTCAAACTTGTACCTACAAATTCAATAGCTAAGACAAAAATTTTATCACTTATCAATGAAATAGTAAAAACAAAATTAGAAGGTTGCTAATTTTCATATCCCCATCAATAATGCCAAAAATTTGATACTTCCAAGCGCATACGCAAGAGTATGTGGTCGTGAAAGTAATAAAGTTGCTCTTGTGAGCAAAATATCGATCCTACAGAGACTTGGTGTTTAGCAAACGATCCAACTTAGGTATTACTATAAACTATCCAACTTTGGTATTACTATTAAAGTTAAACAAATGTGATTCGTCACCAAGAGAAGTTTGAACTTTTGTTTTGTAAATTCAATACTAAAAAAACAATGGTATGAAATTTTGATTGCAAGCAATATATGGAGAGATCCAGGGTTGAGGCATTTACTTCACATTCATGCATAACTATGGTTTCTAGCTGGTGTTGGTGTTTATCGCGATCGTTGATCCACGGGGTTGATATTATAATTCGAGAATGGTCATCCTCTAAGTCATCTACCCAAATTAATCTCACAACTACATCATTGAGCAAGAATGTGAGTTTTTAATTCAGATGCATTCAACTATCTTACCGTTTTATTAACTAAGTGGGGAATTTAGGTAATCGCTATCCTAGCTGCAAATCATCTCGTACAACTGCTAACTAACAATAAAAGATATGATCCACACTCCCTATGTTCTTCATTCTATCCCTCCACTCTTATGGTCAATTCATTTTGAGACTTAGATTTATCCTAAAGTTCATGACATTTTAGAATAGTAAAACAAGAATGCAAGAATAATCACATGACATGATAATCATATAAACCAACTATAAAACCATAATTAAGCACTCATGTTGTAGAATCAACCCTATAAAGAGGTTTTTTATCGACTCATAGTTATACAAAGAATCACCATTGATAAATTCATAAAGTAAAACTACATGAAAGAAAAGTTAAAGAACAAAGAAACCTAGTTTGAGCTCCTTGATGTCTCCTTTGCTCTCCAATTATTGTCTTCTTCCAAAGATGTGTGTAAATGTGTCTAAGTAATCCTTTTATAGTGTTTTAGGTTGTCCATAGTCTGTCCCATAAGAATCATATGCATTTACATCTTTGCTCCCAACTTAGACCAAGTTAAAACCCAATTTTGGACGTTTTAGTGGGGGTCACGTCGCGTGTCTGGACGCATAGCCAAAACAGTAGACCTCCATGTTGGGGTGTGCAAGGTGGAGACTCAAAATCAGACTTAGTGTGTGCAAGTAATGGCCTCCACCTCAGCCTGGAGGGGTGCGCACATGGCCCCTCCAAACGTGAAGGTTCGTCCGCCTTTCGCTCTCTTCTCCTCGTGCACTTGTTCTTTAATTCCCCACTTCTTATGGCTTATTTGTAGGATAAATTTATCTTCGAAAGTTCCTCAAAATTATCTCCTTCATCAATTCATAACACACATTAGTCCATACAACACAACGGAGCTCATCAAAGTACACTAGAATATGCATAGCTCAAGATAGCACCACTAGTTTTCTCGTGTAAACTCTATTTGATCATTCCAAATGGACCTAAAACATTTTAGACATGTATTTTTGCAACCAAATACACACATACACACAATATACCTCAATAGCACAACAAGTTATCCTCAAAACTAAGCTAAGCGCGCATAGATAATGACACTTAGGTATGTAATTACGCCTAAGATAAACAATATACTATGATGTACCAAAATCAAGTAACAACCGAAATAAAACCCTAGGGAAGGTATTTATAGGCAAGAGACACCAAATCTTAACTGAACTAGGAATTTTTTAACGCGGCTATTCCAACGGCCAGGCCCCATGGGCTGTCGTGGGCTTACCGTTGAGCCTTCTTCTCTTGGTGAATTGTATTCTTACAGGTTTATTAGGGCAAAGATAATGATATATTGTGGGTCTCATGTCCCATCGTAGTCCATCATTGCCCAAGTCATCTAATTTGTCATCTGCTCTAGTTCAGTTTTATGGGCTCGTGTGACATCCCATTGTGGCTCTCACGGGCATCATGGTTGGTCATCTAAACTATGCCTCTTGACTTAACTTCTCTGTTTCAATCCCACGGGCAAGTGTGATGTTCCGTGGTGCTTCTGATTCCCATCCCAGTTGGTCGTGTAATAGGTTTTTGCCTTGTAATTTTACTGCTTTATTTTTATGCTCCTTCCTATGGGCCGTGGTAGATACCATGCCCGTGGGGCATCCCTTTTTGCCCAGAAATAACAACTTTCCTATATTTTTATCTTTTCAACACTTTTTCCTGCATATTTAACAAACGAGCATCATATCTAACAAAACACACTTAAGAACTCCCAAAATCCTTAGTTTTAAGCATTGAAAGTGCCATGAAATCCCGGAACATCAAGAAATCATTATGGAACAGTTCAATAGGAGAGATAAAATTGATTCCACTTCCATGTCCTTTCCTGTCCTCGTATTTTAATTATGTCTATGGGCATAATGTCCTCTATTGCGGCCATTGGATAAATTTTACCATGCGAAGGGAATGGTCTATTTGGACGATAAGCGTGACAAGGATGCACTGAATGTTAAGAAGAAATTCTTTCTTTAACACCCTATTGCACCGGCAGGTACATGGAGCACCAACAATAGTGCACATACTCCTGTTCATGGGCTAGCAGGAACAACCCATAATGATCTCTAAGTAAATCAGGTTTCAGGTTTGTTACTCTAACTTTCCCACTGTCATTCCCCTAGGTTACTCCTGGACGTAACATGGGACTTAAGATCACAAGTGACCTCAAGATAACCCTCTGGCATTAGCATGACTTAAAAATTGAACAAAACAAAAGAACGAAAGATTAACTGAAGTAATGAGCAACTTAATCTGTTTATAAAATATGTCTAAAAATGACAATCTAAATTAAGCTTAATATTTGACTCTATGTTTGAAAGCCTCTACTACTGACGAGCTTCTAGGACAAGCCCCCAGCTAACTCTAAATACTAAAAATTGAATGAAAGAACTAATAGTCTACAATGAAGCTAAACTCTAAGTCTTTGAAGGGAAAGGACTTACCAAGCTGGTTGGATGTGCTCTTGATCTACTAGCCACGAATCTGGGAGTGGGCTACAAGATCTACGTCATAATAGGATGTACCATAAAGAGGTATGTGGTCAATACTATGGAATGTACTGAGTATGCAAGATATGCATAAATCATGATAAAGTATACTTGAAAGCATGCTTAAAATTGAGTTCATGCATAAATAGAAGAAATGTAACACCCCGAAACTTGATCAAGCTTTAAACTTAAGAAATCTAAAATTTTTTGAACTTTCCAGGAATGATGGGTCCAAACCACGGATCATGGTTCGAACCACGAGTCGTGGAGTGGAACCGTGATCTAAATCTATCAAAATCAGTCTCTGGTCTGTGAACCACGAGTTGATTTTATGAATTATAGTTCAGTCTACGGCCCATCCTGTCAACTCATGGAACTAGTCCTGAGGACTGACTGATTCCCAAGAACCACGAATCAAGACTATGGACCATGGTTTTAATTACGGGTCCGTCCTGTTTACTCATGAAACCTAATCAAAGGCCTGCCAAAACCCATAGAAATGATGAATAGGTTCTATGAATCGTAATCCTTTATAAGGGTCCATCATGTTGACCCGTAGAATGTCTTATGTAGGTTAGTCATTTGGACAGGAACCACGAGTGGGAACCATGAGTGGTGGTTCAAACTACGACCTGTGGAACCGACCCGTGATTCCTGAAGATGACCCTCTTTATCAGTTTTTCCTAATTATTTCCCAGGGGTATTTTAGTCAGTACCCAGTCTTTTAACTCCTAAGTGAGGTCGTTTTGCCTTCTCATGATTTTATTATGGAATCACTACTAAGTTGCATGATTTTGTATGGGTTTTTACATATGAACTCCTATTTCAAATTGAAGTCTAATTATGGTAAATCCTACATGCATGAATTGATTTAAGAAAAATTGGGTATTTCATAGCATGTTTTTCATGGAACTTCAAGCAAGTTCATGCCTAGATCCTATGTTTTATGAAAGTATATGTTATTATGAAATTGAACTAGTGCCATGCAAGTTTTCAAGTTATGAACTATTATGCAGGTCAACACACCCGATGTGCCATCAATACTCATGAATCATTTTCTAAACCAAGGTTCATTAGTAGTATGAAGATCCGGGTTATGAACATGTTCTGAACAAGTTTTGACTTAAGGTTCGCGAATCTCAAGGAAAACCTTCAAGGTTTATGCCAATGACTTGAGAAGCTTGAAAATCTTGTTTTGACTGATAAATTTCCTTGTTTTTGAATGGAAAATGAAGTCCTTTTAATAAATATTTTGAAATGCACAATTGCCTTGAGAATATGGTGGTCCAAATTGCGATGAGCATTGTAGTTGAGCCTTATTGTTTGATATTTCCTTGGTTGTAGATTTTAGATTAATCTTGTATGCTCCCTGTGTGGTTCAGAACCTAATTCATTCCTTACTTTGTAAGTATCTTGCTTAAGGACAAGCAATAGTTCAAGTTTGGGGGTTTTATAAGTTGATAATCTACCAACGTATTGATCCTTTATTCATGAATTAATTGCCATGTTTCTATGTGGATTAGAGGTACTTATTGCCTTTATTGAATAAAATACAGGTAATCTTGTTCAAAAGTAGAAAACAAAGGAATTGGACCCAAAGAGCTCAAAAAGAGTTAAAGTGTGATGGTGATCAAAAACAAGGAAGAATCTGCCGAGAGGTGCGATTGACATATGAGCCGCACAATGTGGCATACGGTCGGCACCTCCATTTGTATTTCACCACAGAATTAATTGACATCACTGGTTGGCTAACAGAGAGACATGCAATGCACATAACACGTGGTGTGACTGTACATCGTGTCACACCACCCCCAAATTGCGTTTTTGTCCAAAGCCAAGTGACATTTTGGGAAGCTTCTAAAACCCACTTTAGGTTGTGTACCAGCTATAGTAGATAGTTTTTAGACGAGAGTTGATCCTAAGGAAGATATAGAGAGTAATCTTTTCTCTCCATCTTCTACACTTTGAATTTACCATTTTTGTACTAAATTGAGCTTGAATTTGGATTTTGGATTAAATATGAATGGAAGTATGAGTTACCCAATTGGTATATCTTCTTATTTCCTTAGTATGAGAAGCTAATTTCCTTGTATAGGGGTATGTGTATGATGGGTATTTGAATTTGGGTGTGGGTATTGTTTAATTGTGCTTATAATTGATGAATTGATATGGGTCTGTTGAACTATTTAAGTTTTAATCATAAAATTGATGGTTGCATAGATTAATTGAGTTTTCTTAATTTTGTACTTGCTTGAAAAAGGGTTTCATAATTTGAATAGGAATTCAATAGTGATAATTTGACATTTCCACCTTAGATCGAGGCTAGGAATATCTTAATCGACGAAAACTCTCATCTAAGCATCTAAGCTATAAATAGTATGACTTCCCCAAGAAATTGAATTGTTGGTTTATGTTAAAACTATGGTGCTTGAGCAAAGACCATAGGATATATATTTGGAGGATCAAGAGATTACAAAATATGCCTAAAACCAATGCTACATATATCATTAATTGAGAATTTCCAAGAGTATACAAGTACCCCAACCCTTTGTAGAATCCCATTACAAGCCTAACCATAGTCTCCTTCTCATTGATTACAAATCTCGTGTTTACATTATGTTTTTGTGTTAAAATCAAAGTTGCTACGTAACTTTCCTTTTCCAATTCTCCCAAGCTTTACTTTTAAGTTGTTTGAGCATTTACTCTCTTAATGATTATTTCTGGACGATCTCATAGCGAATCATTACGCCACCCTCCGTGGATTCGACCCCGACTATTCTTTGGCTTAGTTTTGGTTTACTTCACGATCGTTACCACCTCCTTCGGGAGAGCACTTTTAAGCATCATTACTGTCTTGCTATGCTCCAGAATTAGTATCAACTATGAGGGCTCGAATGAGGAATTTCACTTCTGGCATCTCTGGTGACTTGGTTTTGAAATGTAAAATAGTGATGTTGAAAAAATACATGGATCTATCTAGGTTGGTAGTTTACATACAACAGGTTGATGATGAGAAGAAAAAGCAAGCTGAGATGGAAAAGCATCGGAATAAGAGGGATGGGCCATCAGATCTTGAAGAAAGCCAACATCATAGTGGTAATGGTGGCAGCAGAAAGTGGTCCAAGGAGAAATCTTTGGGGCATGCTAAATCATCAGCTAGTGCACCTGTCCCTAAACCTTTGGGTGATCAGTGATTCTATACCAATAATGGCTCCAAGATGCAGGGTACTCAGTCCCAGGGGCAGTGTGGCTCAGTAAGCTCCATCTTATGCTCCTTGCCCCACTTGTGGTAAATTTCACTGTGATCTATGCCTTTTGGGCAATGGCGTGTGTTATGGTTATGGACAACCTGGCCATATTCACAAGGAATGTCCTCACGCAAAGGGTATATTCGGGGGCAGTAAGATACTAGCTTCTAAGGGGGCTACATCTTGTTTAGGTAGGGGTGGCAATCGTCTTTATGCCCTGTCTAGTCAACAAGAGTCTGATGCTTCGCTAGATGTTGTCACGGGTATGTTACATATTTTCTCTTTTGATGTTTATGTGATACTTGATCCTGGTTCCACTTCATCTTATGCTTCCCCTTATGTGGTTGTAAATTTTTGTTTTTCTCCCAAAAATATTCCTGAACCCTTCTTAGTTTCTACTCCTATTGGTGAGTCCATTATTGCTAGAAGGGTCTACAAAAATTATGTCATAACTATTTTACTTAGGGATAGGATGGTGAACTTGGTAGAACTTGATATGATAGATTTTGATGTCATTTTGGGGATGGATTGGCTTCACACATGTTATTCCACTACGGACTGTAGGACTATAAAGGTCAAATTCTGTTTTCTTAATGAACTAGTCCTTGAATGGGAGAATCATCGTGTAGTGCCAAAAGAAAGGGTCATCTTTTATCTTAGAGCCTGGAAGATTATATTTAAAAGGTGTTTGCACCATTTAGTTTGGTTAGTTATTCTAGTTCTTAAAGTTCCCCACTCAAGATTGTTCCCGTGGTTAATGAATTTCTCAAAGTTTTCCTGAAGACCTTTCTAGGGTTCCTCCTGATAGGGAGATAGAGTTCGGAATAAACCTTTTTCCTGACCCTCGACCCATTTCCATCCCTCATTATAGAATGGTTCCCGCAGAGTTGAAAAAGTTAAAGGAGTAGTTAAAAGACCTTCTTGATAAGGGTTTTATCACTCCTAGTGTCTCTCTTTGGGGTTCCCCCATACTCTTCGTGCGTAAGAAGGATGGATCTCTTTGTGTGTGCATTGACTATCACCAATTGAATAAGGTCATGGTGAAAAACAAGTACACTCTTTGCATAATTGATGATCTTTTCGACCAACTTCAATGTTCTATGTGTTTCTTCAAAATAAACCTCCGTTGGGGTTACCATCAATTGAAGGTTAGAGAAGCTGATATTTCTAAGACTGGTTTCCAAACCCGGTATAGCCATTTTGAAATTTTTGGACATGTCCTTTGGTTTAACTAACCCTCATGTAGCCTTTATGGATCTTATAAATAGGGTGTTTAAATAGTTTTTGGATATGTTTGTGATAGTATTTGTTGATGACATCCTGGTTTACTCTCAAAGTGAGGAGGAGCATGCCAATCACCTTTGAATTGTACTTTACTCTTAAGAAGCGGGAATTATATGCCAAATTTTCAAAGTGTGAACTTTGGCTAAACTTTGTGGCTTTCCTCGGTCATATTGTGTCTAGTGAAGGGATTATGGCGGATCCTCAAAAGATTGAGGCAATGAAGAAATAGACCAGACCTACGACTCTAACTGACATTAGGAGCTTCTTAGGTTTGGCGGCATATTATAGGAGGTTTGTGGAGAATTTTTCCTCCATATATGCCCCATTAACAAAGCTTACACAAAAAAGGACTAAGTTCATATGGTCTGATGCTTGTGAGGGCATCTTTGAGAAATTCAAAGATCGTTAAACTTTTGCCCATGTTCTGACCTTATCCGAGGGTATTGAGGGATTTGTGGTTTACTGTGATGCATCTCGGGGGTACTTAGGTGTGTACTTATGTAGCATGGGAAGGTAGTGACACATGCTTCTAGGCAACTTAAGGGGCATGAAAAGAATTACCCCACCCATGATCTTGAATTGGCGGTAGTGGCTTTTGCACTCAAAATTTAGCGTCATTATTTATATGGGGTGCATATAGACATCTTCATTGACCACAAAATTCTACGGTATGTCTTCATACTGAAGGATCTAGATATCAGGCAAAGGAGGTGGCTAGAATTTTTAAAGGACTATGACATGAGCTTGCACTATCATCCAAGTAAGTCTAACATAGTTGTTGATGCTCTTAGCAGGTTTTTTATGGGGAGTCTTTCTCAAATAGAGGAGGAAATGAAAGAGTTGATGAAGGATATTCACCGACTTGCTAATTTAGGGGTACGACTGCTAGACTCCAAAGATGGTAGAATTATGGTGCATGAAGTGGACAAATCATCACTGGGTGCCAAAGTTAAGGACAAGGAAGCTAATAATCCCATACTTATGCAGATTAACGAGGATATGGGTCGGCAAAAGTTAATGGCTTTTAAAATAGAAGGGGATGGCATCCTGCGTTAACAAGGGAGATTGTGTGTTCTTGATGTTGATGACTTGCTTGAGAGGATTATGACTGAGGCACGTGTTTCCAGGTATACTGTTTACCCTGGATCTACTAAGATGTATCATGATTTGAAAAATTTGTATAGGTGGAATAATATGAAGAGGGATGTTGCTAATTTTGTTGCTAAGTGTTCCATCTGTCAACAAGTTAAGGTTGAACAGCTAAGGTCAGGTGGTACATCCCAAGACATAGCTATCCTAATATTGAAATATGAAATGATAAATATGGATTTCATCACCAATCCCCCACATTCACGCAATCAATATGGTTCTTTTTGGGTCATTATTGACCTAATGACCAAGTTTGCCCACTTCTTGCCTGTGAGAATGACTTATTCGGGGGAAGATTATCCAAAGTTGTACATTCAGGAAATTTTTAGATTGCATGGTGCACCTGTATCTATAATATCTGACAGAGGTACACAATTCACTTCTCTGTTTTCAAGAGCTTTTCAGAAAGATTTAGGTACGTAAGTTAACCTTAGAACCGCTTTTCATCCTCATATAGATGGGCAAGTGGAGCGCACTATTTAGACCTTAGAAGATATGTTTAGAGCTTGAATTATTGAATTTAATGGTAGTAGGGTAGATCACTTTACTCTTATAGAATTCACCTACAATAATAGCTATCACTAGAGTATCCAAATGGCATCATTCGAGGCTCTTTATGGTAGTAGGTGTAGGTCACCTATTGGGTGGAATGAGGTGGGAGAAGCAAGGTTGTTGGGGCAAGAATTTTTTCACCCAGTGGTAGACAAGTTTAAGATCATTCAAGAGAGAATAAAGACTACCCAAAGTCATCAAAAGTCCTATGCTGATGTGAGGAGAGAGTTAGAGTTTAATATTAGCGATTGGGTATTCTTGAAAGTCTCTCCCATGAAGGGAGTTATGAGGTTTAGGAGAAAAGGTAAGCTCAGTCCTTGATATATTGGCTATTACTAGATTTTGAGAAAGATTGGAAATGTTGCTTATGAATTAGAGTTGCCCGTAAGCTTGACATCAATTCATCCCGTGTTCCATGTGTCCATGCTCAAGAAGTGTGTGGTTGATCATTCACTTATGGTTCCTATAGAGAACATTGGGGTGAACGATTATTTGTCATATGAAGAAGTTCCCATAAAAATTTTGGATCGTCAAGTTCAAAAGTTAAGGACCAAAAAATAGCTTCGGTAAAAGTGTTGTGGAAGAATCAGAAAGTGGAAGAAGCTACTTGGCAATAAAAGGAGTACATAAAGGCTAAATATCCCTCCTTGTTTTCTTCTTTGGATGAGGTCAATTAAGAAATGAATCCATAGCTTATCTCCAATTACTTTATATGTTTTCCTTTATGTTTCATGCACATCCATTTGTTGTGCTACAAGTTTCCATAATCATCAATCCGGGATGAATGATCCCAATGGGGGGATAATGTAATGCCCTGTTGATAGGTCAGTAATCTACCAACTTATTGATTCTTTAATCATGAATTATTGCTACGTTTTGATGAGATTTAGAGGTTCTTATAGACTTTATTGATATGAATCCAGGTACTCTTGGTCAAAGATAGAAAACAAGGAATTGGACCCAAAAGAGCACAAATGGAGTTTAAGTGTATAGTGATCATGTGAGATGAAGATTTTGCTGAGAGGGGAAGCTTCCATGCGACACGCACAACCCTTGGTGTGGTCTGCACCTCCCTCTGCATGAAGCTCAGAAGAAAAGAGAAGTATTTGTTAAGAGGTATGGCTGTCGTGTGACACGCACAAGGCCTGGTGCAAACCGCACCCTGCTTCGCATGGCGACTGAAGATCGGGCAAAGTAACTGGTTCGCTTGTGCAGAGCTGTGCGACATGCAAAACATGACGTGCAAACCGCATATCATGGCGCACAACTCCTAAGGGGCAATTTTGTCCACTTTTATATGAAAAATTGGGAACATTCTAAAACCCAATTTGGGCATAGTTTTTCATAGTTTTTAAATAGTTTTTAGCTTTTGAGAAAGTTTATCTCCCAAGGCAAGATAGAAAGTTTCACACAATTCTCTCAATCTTCAACCTTGGACTTGTAAATTTGAGTTTGGATATTAGATTTTTGCTACAACTAATGAAAAGAAATTTGAATTTCCTTATGGGTATATTTTCTTTTTACTTTAGCATGAGTAGCTAAATCTCGTTGTCTAGGGTTGTGTTGATGATGGGTACTTGATAAAATGTGTATGATTCTTTCTTATTTGTCTTTATAATTGCTAATATGACAAGGGTCTAGTGATTTCACCATATTTTAACTCTAAAATTGGTGGTTGCAAACATTGACTTAATTTACTTGATTATGTTCTTGATTTAGGAAAGGGTTCATAATTTCGGATGTGAAATTGCAAGTGGGTACTTGGGGTTCCACTTACATTGAGGCTAGAAATATCTCAATTAGCTGGAAACACACATTTAAGGGTCTGAGCTAGAGATAATGTGAGATCCCCAAGCCTATATTGGTTGGCTTATGCCTACACAATGGTGCTTGAACAATGACCATTGGATAAATGATTGTGAGATCGAAAGATTAACATTTATGCTTATAACCAATGATACCTATGTGTTTTAGTGAGAATTTATGCATTTGAGCAAGTACCTAGACCCGTGTTCGAGTCCCATCAGAAGAACATCCCTAGTCGTCCTCTCTCTTATTTACACCAGGCATTTACTTTATTGTTTTGTTTGGAATTGAATTGTGATAGATTTCAAATTCCTCCCCCCACTTTTACATTATTTGTAGTTTGGACAATCTACTCTCGTTGTGAGGTACTTTCTACAATCTTATTGGCTAAGCTACAATTCCCTGTGGGATTGACCCCAACTCCCATCGAGTAATATAAAATTTTATTTTGCTAAACAATCATCATCACCTCTGTAATGGAGCGTATCATTTGAGCGTTATCAAAAATAGTGCCATTGCCAGGGAATTTATTTGAATAGCCTTTTTGATTGTGAATTTAAATCACCTTGTAGAGTGTTTGTGTCACGCCCCTAGCCTACCCCCTGCACGTAACACGGGTCCAAAGATCATAAGTGATCTCAAGATAATCCTCTGGCATTATCTTGACTTAAAAACTGAACAAAACATAAGAACGGAAGTATAACTGAAGTAATGAGCAACTTAATCTGCTTATAAAATATATGTCTAAAAATGACAATCTGAATTAAGCTGAATATCTGACTTTATGTATGAAAGTCTCTACTACTGGCGAGTTGCAGGGACAGGCCCCCAGCTAACTCTAAATACTTAAGTACTGAATGAAAGAACAAGTAGTCTAGAATGAAGCTAAACTCCAAGTCCTCAAATGAGGAGGACTCACAAAGCGGGATGGATGTGTTGCTAATCTACTAGCCACGGATTTGGGAGCGGGCTATTGGATCTACATCATAATAGGATGCAACACAAAGAAGTATGCAGTCAGTACTATGGAATGCACTGAGTATATGAGATATGCATGAGTCATGATAAAATATACTTGAAAGCATGCTTAAAACTGAGTTCATGTATAAATAGAAGAAACCATAAGTAAATATCAAAAGGTGAACTTAAAGCATGAAATAAAATAACTTAATACTTAAAAACCTCCATATGGGAGTTTCTCTAAACTGACATAAACCATGATGAGCTACATGGAGTCCAGTATCATACACCCACACTGAAAAAGTTTATCCTAACTGGCCAAAGTTAGAACCATATCTATCAGGATCCTGTCATAAGCCACAGAGGGCAACCTATGGTGGCAATGTAGTTCTGGGACTTTGGGTACCCTAAACCTAGTCCAACTAGATGCTAAATACTACTCCCAAAACATACATATAGCTCAACATATACTTGTGACATATCTAATGCCAAAATCATAATTGAAATGCTTAAGGACATTTCTAATGTCATGCAAATTCAAAAAATAAGTTCTTAAAGCTTAGCATTGCCATAATTCAAAACATACTTCTTTTTCTGAATTTATAACTTGAAAAATTAGGCATGCAATTTTGAAAATACATAAGTTCATGTTATATAAACATGCCAATTTTCACTTATAAACATGGTAATCAATTGAATCATGCTGGAAATAATCTTTAATGCATGGGCTTTTTAAATCAATAAAGGAATCCCAAATAAATCATAATTGAGTAATGAGAAACCATAATTTAATGCTTTAAAACTGAACCCATGAGTTTTCCCAAAATTTGGTATGAACCATAATTTCATAAATCCACAATTCAAAGTAAAAGTTTGGGGTTTTAGGCACAAGGGTGAAAGGAACCCATGTTGAATACCCACATACCTTATTTGAAGTTAGCCCTCTAAGAATTTGAGAAGAATGGAGACTTGGAGTGAATCCCTTGCTATGGAGCTTGAAACCCTAACTTGAAGCTTGGGAGGATGGAACCCTTTTACTTCTTTCGGAACTTGATTAAAAGAATGGGAGAAAACATAGGCTAAGTGGGAATAAAACCTTCCTAAATAGGCTTAAAATGACCTCACTTAAGAGTTAAAAGGGTGGGAAATTACAATAATACCCATAGAAATTAATTAAGAAAAAGCTGGAAAAAGTCGGCTTCAGAGACCACCAGTCAGTCCATGGTCCATCATCCTAAAGGATGAGCCATAAACTGATTTGTGGTTTCAAATACTACTTCTGGGGGTCTACTAGAATTTAACACGATGAGTCACTATACGGTCCGTGATTCAGGATGATGGACCATCCTGTGACTCGTGGTTCTGAATTTAGGATATGAGGATCCTCTCATCCTCAAGAAGTACGGGTGGAAGGATGGGTCGTGGAATAGGTTGATGGGTCATCAACCCACTTGTGGTATTTAGAGGACTTGGTACCTTCCTGAAGGTGATTCCACGAGTGATAGGATGGACCATCGTTCAAAATGATGACCCGTCAAGTCACTCATTGAATCTAGGGAAGAAAAGCTGAATTTTTACAAACCATGGGTCACTCTATGGACCGTGGTTTTTGAATATGGGTCGTGAACCAACCATTGGTTTTGAAGATGAAAATTTTAAGGTTCAGGTCAGAAATCACGAGTCATAGTACGTACCGTGGTTCAGAACCACGATTCGTCATCTCGTCCATAGTCACTAAAAGTACTGTAGTAAAATGCCCCTACCTTTTTACTCCATACTCGTATTAATGCGCGATCAGTGGCATTGGAAAGAAGACTCAAAAATCTTTCATTTTGTAGGTACTAGGCCACTTAACTCTTTATATTCTCAGAGAAATAGTCGATTAAAGTTTACCCTAGTTTAGTCTTACATGAAAACTTACTTGGGTGAGGTGCTTGCAACTTAACTTGATGATAGGAGTTTCTTATGAACATGATTTGCATCCAAAGAACTCACCACACTAGGGAAATGATCATAACACCTATGGAAAAGGTTTGGGTATTAGATTAGGACTTTTGGGGTGTTATGATATTTTCCTTTTAGGATCATTCGTCCTCGAATGAAGACTATCTAGGTTGAGGTAGTTGGAAAAGAGATGCAATCCCACTATTTGAGTCCTAAAAGTTTGAGTACTGATATGGTAACTGATTTCTGTCTGAAATATGAACTGAGATGGATTCTTGATACCTATATGCATACTGAGAGTATAAAAATACCAATAGTATATGAAACTTGATACTCAACATGATAACTGGTCTGGAGTGAGAGTAGGGACTTAGCTGAAATTCATAAAGAACGAACGCATTCTTAGAAACCGTAATTAGCTGAAAAGAGCATAAAACTGAGAGAAGTAGACATACAGGAAACCTGTCCTCTTCTAAATACCACACTTACCACTTGCAACCAAAATTCTCACCAGGGAACATATAGATACTAAGGTCTGAGTCTAACTATTCGCTTTCCCCATGTTTAAGGATATCTTGACTAAATCTCTTGCATCTAGAGTTATCTCCTAAGAATAGTATTTCTTCCTATCACAATAACCAACCAACCTTGATCCCCTAATCAAAGGGTCACTTGTTGCACAAAGCAAAGGCCCACATGTTTTTCATAATGATATTCAAGCTTATAACTATGGTCACCTAATGTTTTTATGGCTTACCCTATCTAAGACTTCCCCCCTCTTCCTTGGCATATTTAGGAGCTTCTCAAGAACTTCTACAAGGAGACATACCAAAATTCCTCAACAAGAACATCAAAATGAAAAGAAATCCACTACTTCTTGTCTAGGTTACTACTTGGCTTCCTCCACTAAAAGTTATAACAACACAAGTCAAGATCACCGAGGGAATAGAGTGGGAGCATGAGTATCACGAATAATGAAATATTGATCTGTCCTAACTTACACTTAGCTTGATATAGCAATTTAAGGTGACGTATGAGAAGTCAAGTGAAAAGGGCATGAGTGCCTCACATCCTGAACATACAAAGCATGGTTAGAGTAAGGAAATCACAAGCATGAATTATTCATGAAATCTGGTATGAGCATATATAGGATATAACATGATTTACTTAGCCATTAAGGCATATCTTGAGAACAGAGTATATAGAGTTGAGCATAGTGTGAGACATGAGCTTCCATATATGACAAGTATCATAGTGTAAATATGGAATTCACATAATCATAGAGTAATATTGGAATCGCCGTTTGGAGTTATTTCTGTTTGTTCTAGGAACTGAGTAGGGGTGTGAATCCGTATAAAGTCCCTAAATTTGAATTAGGACCATGGTGCTGACACACAAGGAATGCAAAAGGTGTTGTAATAACAGAGGTGTACTTATAATGGTAGGATGGAAATAAGCTTCTGCTCCCCCCCTAACCATGTTCTAACACTCCTTATCATCACTACCTGAGCCTCCGAAATCTGACCAATTCTACATCCCATCATGTCCTCCTTGGATTCATGCTACCCTTCTAAGTCTATAGACCTCTCATCAACCTCTAAAAGGAACTATGATCATAACACCCTAACAAAAAATACACTACTTAAGAATATAGCACAAATACCCACTTCCTCCTATAGTTTAAGACTCTCTTTGGCATAGAAGTCTAGGCCTCAGCCGTTCTACCTCCACCTTGTTCTAGGTTAAGACAACTCACAACCAAACAATAATGGGAGTCCGGGGACTATGGATGCATAAAGGAAGAAAATCTAGTTATGTACCTGATTCAACCTCTGGAGGGATACTCTGACTAGGCAGGCTGGGCAAGGAAAGGAATTAGTTTTGGAGTTGAACACCACAATTGCTCTGCTTAGTTTAGGGGCAATCCCTAATCCTATGGCCTAACTGACCACACCTAAGACACATCTCCTTGCTAGTAAGGCACTCACCTAGATGAAACTTACTGCATCTACTACAACGAGGGTTCCTCAAGGTCTTCTTAGCCCTATTATGACAAGAATTAGAATCAAGTGTAGGTGTGCTAACTGAAGATGGGGTTAGTCCGGATGACCTCTGCTGAGAAGATGATTGTTTCCATGTTCTATTCTTTTTGTTCTTCCTCTTTCTCTTCTTTAGTTTCTCCTTCTCATTGAACTAAGTTGTCATGGCTTGAGCCAACATACAGATAGCTTTACAAAATTCCGCAGTCGTAACCTCATGATCTGGAGTGGTCGGATTAGCATTCCTCGTGGGG
Source organism: Jaltomata sinuosa (assembly GCA_003996215.1). NCBI lineage: Eukaryota > Viridiplantae > Streptophyta > Magnoliopsida > Solanales > Solanaceae > Jaltomata > Jaltomata sinuosa. The sequence continues at coordinate 220,938 of QJPP01002412.1, forward strand.
TTTCTTTGTGGAGACATTATCCGAAATGCATAAGGAACAGATTAGTAGGGTAAGTAGAGTCAAACTCTATTGAACTATAGTGAACAAGAAGAAGTGAAGTTTTTCCTAAAACACCTCATATCCTCCCTCTCATAAGTGTGGAGCGCTTAGCACATATGAAAGAGATTCTACTCCATGCGTCTTTCAAACACCGTAGGACTCTTGAACCTGATGCTCCAATACCATGTTTGTCATGCCCCGAGCCTACCCCATAGACATAACACGGGACCAAAGATCACAACTGATCTCAAGATAACCCTCTGGCATTAGCATGACTTAAAAACTGAATAAAACATAAGAATGGAAGCTTAACTGAAGTAATGAGCAACTTAATTTGTTTATAAAATATAATTCTGAAAGTGACAATCTGAATTAAGCTAAATATCTGACTCTATGTCCGAAAACCTCTACTACTGGTGAGTTACTGGGACAGGCCCCCAGCTAACTCTAAATACTTAAGTACTAAATGAAAGAACTAGTAGTCTAGAATGAAGCTAAACTCCATGTCCTCAAATAAGAAAGACTCACCAAGATGGATGGATGTGTTGCTGATCTACTAGCCATGGATCTAGGAGTGGGCTACAGGATATACATCATAATAGGATGCAACACAAAGAAGTATGCTGTCAGTACTATGGAATGTACTGAGTATATGAGATATGCATGAGTCATGATAAAATATATTTGAAAACATGATTAAAACTGAGTTCATGCATAAATAGAAGAAACCATAAAAGTAAATATCAAAATGTGAACTTAGAGCATGAAATCAAATAACGTAATACTTAAAAACCTTCATACGGGAGTTTCTCTTAACCTACATATACCATGATGACCTACATGAAGTCCAGTGTCATACACCCACACTGAAAAAGGTTGTCTGAACCAGCCAAGTTTAGAACCATATATATCAGGATCCTGTCATAATCCACAGAGGGCAACCTACGGAGGCAACATAGTTTTGGGACATAGGGTACGCTAAGCCCAGTCCAACTCGGTGCTTAATACTACTCACAAAACATACATATAGCTCAACATATACTTGTGACATATCTAATGCAAAAATCTTGTTTGAAATGCCTAAGGACATATCTAATGTCATGCAAATTCAAACCATAAGTTCATAATGTTTAGCATAGCCATAATTCAAAAAATACATTTCTTTCTAAATTCATAACTTGAAGAATTAGGCATGCAATTTCATAAATACATAAGGCCATATTATCTAAACATGCCAATTTTCACTTGTTAACATGTTAATCAATTGAATCATGCTAGAAATAATCTATTATGCATGGGCTTTTGAAATCAATAAAGGAATCCCAAATAAATCATAACTGAGTAATTAGAAACCATAATTTAATGCTTTAAAACTGAACCCATGAGTTTTCCCCAATTTGGGTATGAACCCTAATTTCATAAATCCACAATTTAAAGTAAAAGTTTGGGGTTTGGGCACAAGAGTGAAACGAACCCATGTTAAATACACACATACCTTATTTGAAGCTAGCCCACTAAGAATTTGAGAAGAATGGAGACTTGGAGTAAATCCCTTGATATGGAGCTTGAAACCCTAACTTGAAGATTGAGAGGATGGGACCATTTTTCTTCTTTTGGAACTGGATTGAAAGAATGGGAGAAAACATAGGCTATGTGGGAATAAAACCTTCCTAAATAGGCTTAAAATGACCTCACTTAGGAGTTAAAAGGGTGGGAAATTACAAAAATACCTCTAGGAATTAATTAGGAAAAAGCTGGAAAAAGTCGGCTTCAGAGACCATGAGTCAGTCCATGGTCCATCATCCTAAAGGATGAGCCATCAACTGATCCGTGGTTTCAAATGCCACTTCTGGGGGTCTACTGGAACTTAACAAAAGGATTCACTCTATGGTCCGTGATCCAGTACGATGGACCATCCTATGACTCATGGTTTTGACTTTAGGATATGAGGATCCTCTAATCCTCAGGGATTACGAGTGGAAGGATGGGTCGTGGAATAGGTTGACGGGTGGTCAAAAGACTCATGGAATTTAGAGAACTTGGTAACTCCCTAAAGGTGATTCCACGAGTCACAGAATGGACCATCATTCAAAATGATGACCCGTCAAGTCACTCGTGGAATCTAGGGAAGAAAAGTTGAATTTTGACAAACCATGGGTCCCTCTACGGACTGTGGTTTTGGACTATGGGTCGTGAACCAACCAGTGGTTTCGAAGATGAAAATTTTAAGGTTCAGGTCGGATATCAGGAGTCACAGTACGGACCATGGTTCATCATCTCGTCCAGAGTCACTAATAGTGTTGCAGTAAAATGCCCATAAACATTTTACCCCAGGTTGTCAGTGGAGTTGGAAAGAAGACTCAATAACCTTTAATTTGGTGGGTACTAGGCCACCTGACTCTTTATATTCTAGGAGAAATGGTAGATTGAAGTTGACCCTAGTTTAGTATTGCATGAAAACTTACTTGGGTGAGGTGCTTGCAACTTAACTTGATGATAGGAGTTTCTTATGTACATGATTCGCATCCAAAGCACTCACCACACTAGGGAAATTATCATTACACTCATGGAAAAGGTTCCGGTATTAACTTAGAACTTTTGGGGTGTTACCGTTTGTTCTTTATATTTGGATTGTTGGTTTTATGTGTTGTGCAAACAGCCCTTGAGCAAAGTGGGAGACAATGGAAGTGTCAACTGATTCATGGACACAACCAATTAACCTATAATTCAATGAGAAGTAGATGCAATCTGCCTACCTCCTACAGTTGGAAACGCGATGTTCCACATCACTACCACTATGTTTCATCTTATACAAATAAAAGGGATATTTGGTGGAGAAGCACACGAAGATGCAAATAGGCACATCCGAAACTTCCTGGAGATATGCCAACCTTTAATATTCAAAAAAATTCCCCAAGAATGTATTTGACTTTGCCTATTCTCCTTCTCTCAAACGTAGAAAGTCACAACGTGGTTGAAAGAACTATCGATGAGTCAATCACCTCTTGGTATGAGTTGGTAGAGGCTTTCATGGTTAGATTTTTGCCTCCCCCAAGAATAATGTTGTTGAGGGATGAAATCATGGATTTCCGGATAATGTCTTGCTACAAAGCTTTTATAGGGCTTTGAATTCAATAAAGTTCATGGCCAACAACCACTAGGGTGGTACTTTCATAGAACAATAGTTTTGTTTTGCCTCGGCCCTTCTAGAGAGAATGACCAAGACTAACCAAGCTTTGCACACAAGGGAGGCTGATATTCCTACCTCTGGAGTGACCACATCTATTTTGACCAATGAGATGCAGAAAAAGGATTATGAAAGGGATAAGACCATGGCCAAGATAATGGTGCAAATAGACTTATTGGCCAAGCATATGATGGGGGCCAGAAGTGCTAAGACTGTGAATGTTGTGAGTACACCAGAGATCAAGGCTAGTGATGATGAGCTAATGACAATCGTGGATGGTAAACTTTGTTATTTATCGGCGGGTTCTCATCCCTAGTATTATCCCTGAGGGATGAGAGTCAAGGTTGGCTAAAGGACAAGGAAAGAGATGGAAATTGGAGGGACTGTGACAGATATGGTGATGGATACAATCACTAGAGTTCCAATCCATACGTACCTCAAAATAAGTCAGACACCTTATATCAACCCACCACAAGCAATCCCAGTTACTCAATGACAGAGGACATGTTGTCCTTGGTTTTGAAGAGGGTAGAGACAACAAACACCGGGGTTAGTGATCTTAAAAGTGATGTTTCAACACTTTATCAAACCGTGAGCTCTTCTTCAGCCTCAATCAAGAATATTGAGGCTCAAATGAACCATCTATCCACTCAAATAAATCCGAGGATCAAGGGAACACTCCCTAGTGACACCACAACCAATCCTAAAAATGACGCTCATGTTATGTCTATTGTTTCTAGAAATGAAAGAACGAGTGATGTGGTGAAAAATCCCATTGTAGATGTTGTGGAGAAGCCAGATTATATGGTGAAGAGGCCTAGTGTTGAACTCATTATGGAGCCATGTTCCAAAGAAGAATAGGTTGTGTGTGAAAAAGATGTTGAAGGATCGAAAGTTTGGGTGAAGCTTGGTCCACCCAACGTTCCATTGAATATTAATATTGATGATTAGAAGGAGGAGGCTGAATCTCCTCCCCAAGTGTCCATAGACATTGAGGAGGACACTCCTATTGTGCAAAGCATTCCAACCACACTACCCTAGGGAACTTCTCCGTATCCTTAAAGATTGAATAAGAAGAAGTAATAGAATAAATTCAATAAGTTTGATGAAATGTTTAACAAGCTTTCGATAAATATTCCTTTGGTTGAAGCCTTAATGCAAATGTTGGGGTACGCCAATTTTATGAAGAAGATGCTCAAGAAAAAGAGGGTTGTCGATGTGGTCACCATGGAGATCTCACACTGATGTAGCACTGTGATGACAAGTAATGTTGCTACAAAATAGGAAGACCCGGGTGCATTCACTATTCCTTGCACTATTCGGTTGTTTGTGTTCCGTAAGGCCTTGTATGACTTAAAGGCAAGAATCAACTTGATTCCCCTAGTGATCTTTAAGAATTTAGGATTAGGAACGCCCAAATCTACTCCCATGCAACTACTCATGGATGATCGGTCAATCAAGCGGCCGGTAGGAATTGTATTTGACGTGTTGGTCAAGGTTGATAAGTTTATTCTCCCAGCTGACTTCCTGATTTTGGATTGTGAAGTGGATATTAAGGTTCCCATCATATTGGGCCACCCATTATTTGATATGGGAAGAGCCTTAGTGGATGTTGAACTTGGAGAGCTCAAGTTCTGATTGGGAAGCGAGCTAGTGACATTCAACGTCTGCCAATCCACAAAGCGTCCAGATAAATTGCTGGTTGTTTTGGTGATAGATGTTGAGGGAAAGCTTGATGATGCCCTTGAGGGATTTGAAATGGGTAAGACGCCCGAGTTTGAGATATTTCCAATTGGGCAACAAGATGATGTTTTGAGGACATTAAAGAAGTAATATCCCTTCTTGGGGTGGGGTCACGCCAACCATATTGGTAAGCTATCCGACAATGACTAAGGTTTGAGGTACTGTCATCGTGCCGCGACATAAAATCATGCCATTCTTGGGAGGCAACCCAAGTGTTTTTACTTTGTTTTTGGTTACCTTTTGTTGTTTTTGGTTTGTTTTAGGAATGTATGGAGAGGAAAAATGACAAAGTAGAAAAATGAGATAAAAAGTAGACGTGTGGATGTTCGTACAGTTGACACGAGCTATTGCGCGTGTCACACTAGAAACCACACCCCAATTCAGTGAACTAGAATAAAAATGTTGAGTTGGAGGCTATGTGCACTGGGTTGTGTATTCTGCATGAGATTTTGTGTGCGTCGCACCACCTCCGCACACCATGACAAAAAGATGGGCCAAGTTGTAGAAAAATAATAAGGTGTGAAGGGACATGTGGTCCACATAAGGTCATGTGCGAATCATACGTTGCAATGCACCAAGGTATGTTTTGAATTTTTTTATTGACCTACCCATTGTCCAATCCGACCTGGAGACCGACTCGATGACTTTTCGTCTTCTTTTTCTCTTTTTAAACTGCAACCCTCTCCTCTTTTCTCCTTTATTATTCCAAAACCTCCACAATTTCTCTCTCAAAATCCTCCACAAATCCTCCAAACTCTCCCAAAATCTTCTTTTTCTCTCACCCACACCCCTCTGCCACTGCCGCTAGTCACCACCACCACCGTCTCCGGTCAAAGTGTTGGGTCAGCGTTGTTTCACCTTGAAAAGCTCCAATTTTTTCTTCCCTTCTTATAATCTTCACTTGTGGTAAGTTCCCCAATGTTAAATAAATGTTTTTGTGATTATTGGGAACTCATATTGTCAAGCATGATTAATAGAATTGCCATGTTAATTTTGGTTGAGACCAAAAATTTTGGGTCCCCAATTTTGGGTTGTATTATTGATTTTGCTTAAAATTAACTTGGTAGGACTTAAAGTTGTGATAATGCATGTTGATGGTAGTAATTTTTATCTTTAAAAATCTGTGTTTGGGGTGAATTCTGAGTAGCCCACATGTGATTGATGTATTATTTGGCCCTATGATAGATTGGGTGACGTCATTCTTAAGGGAAAATCATCATCTTCATGAGATTTTGGTTAGAAATTGAGTTTTGGGGCTTAACTTGTTGCTAATATTGTGCCCATGTTTTTTTTTAAATATGCTTATTGGGTGTATGATTTTGGTTGGGAGGTAGAAATTGTTAATTGAATGAATGTTCCTAATTGTGAACAATTGAAGGCTTGATGTTCCCGATGATAGATGAGGTAACATCCTTCTTAAGGGAAGTCATTAAGTTCTTCTTTTGGTTTTGAATTGTGTTGATAAATTCTTAGGAAGTCTAAGTACCTGAATGATTTGGTTGGGTCATATAATGGTTGGCTCTATTGTTTAAATTGTTGGATTATTGGTGTGGTACTTATTTCCAAGCGCATTCCATATGTAGAGGTCTGTGCTCCACATGCAAAATGCACAAGGCCTAGCACACTGAGAAAAAGGGCTGCCAGTTCACTGTTTTGGAGGGGTGAAGCATGGTGCGACGTACAATCACACTGGTGTGGTCAGCACCAGCTTTGCCCCTCAGTGAAAAAATCCTTGTAGGTTTCTTGTAGCTCATGCAAAATCACATGTGACATGCACTATGCCCTCTGCGGTTCGCACGTGGTCCACATAAGCAATCAACTACCTATTTCATTTTTTCCTTCTTTGCATTCCATTCTTTTATTTAGTTAACTTCTTTGTAGCTTTTGTTATCTTTTAGTACTAATAATCTCCATGTACAGACTATGTCTTGTAGCAGGAATAACAGCGGGTGCAATCCAAAGAAACTATCAGCGGCAGAAGAGGCAAGAATTTGCTTTGCGGTTGAAGGCATGAAGGTCATCTATGACCGGTATAAGGGTAGGACCTTCAATGTGGAGAAAAGTTTCAACGTGGATATAGTCAGGGTGGAGCTACCCAATATCCACAAATAGTTTGCCAACGGAGAGTGGCAACCATTCCAAGATGTACTCGAAGGGTACTATGAGGAAATAGTTTGGGAGTTCTTTGCTACTTATCAAGCCAAGCAAGATTTCAAATGATATATGGGGAACATGGATAAGTTCCCCAACTTGAATTCAGTTGTCGTTCGGGGAAATAAAGTGTTCGTCACTCAAGTTGCCATCTATTGGAGTCACCCAATCGATCCTTTCCCTGAATTCTAGGCTAGGCTTTCTACCTAAACAAAGCCATATCGTTAGACGACCCCTGTTCTTTCTCCTGACATTCCTCTCTGGGCTACTATAGGCGTGATATTCTGAGGAGGTCTTTGTACTTTGAAGCATGTCTCTAGTATGATCTTGTTCGCATCCGATTCCTGCCATCACAGAATGATCAGAAGATAACTCAAGATAGAGCTATTATGATGAATGAGCATGTAAACTTTGAGGATATAGTGGCTATGGTGATAAGAAGAAAAGCACGTAGGGGAAGTGACTCATTCACCTTACTAGTTCTCATTACTAAGCATTGTTCTAAAGCTGATGTCCCTTAACTCGGTTGTGACAAGTTTACCCATGCCATTGGTACAATTGACCTTGATAGGAAAATAGACAAAGACGCTACCAGGTTCAAGAGGCACAGGACTGCACCTTCGAGAGAGGTTCAGGTTGATGGGTATGATGCTGAAGCAAATGCTTCCTCTCCTTATCAAGCAGCCTCCGAGGCACATACACATGCATCTACTGCACCTAGAGGGCCTTTGACCAAGAGTGGCTTACAGGATATGATGGACAAAACCTATAATCATGAAAGGCAGTTGAATGATTTGCCACTCAAGTTACCCGAGTAGATTAACGCAGATGTCAAGAAGGCCATAAAGGGAGTGATGGAAAGCGTTACCAAACTCTGCAAAAGGGTAGACACTGTTGAGGGGTTTGTGAAGGAGATTCAGAAGGATGTGGCTAAATCAAAAAGGAAGGATCCAGTTGAGGAGGAAGATTTGAGTACCTTGCCTCAGCCCCGACACACTCGTGGACCTATGGATAACTTGCTTGAAGCTTTCGCGGATGATGAGAATGTGGAGATAGATGATGATCAAAACCCAGAGTTTCAGCAGGTTCTTAGGGAATCCACAGTCACTATGCACTCCCGAAAGGGTGGTGCTGGTCCTAGTGAAGAGGCAGCAGATGATAATGATGAGGGAGTTGGTCCACCCCTTCTTTCCTTACTTGAACTTAAAGCATTAAGGGAAATGCTTCTTTTTATTAGGGGTGGTGGTGTTATTTTATTTGGTTGTTGGTTGCCCGCGTTAGGCTTGAGATAGTTTATTGTCCTTGTCGGGCTGACATTTTTATTTATCTTGCTAGACCTTATTTGGCCCTTGTCAGACATGTCGGATGATTGTGATTATATTTCCCTCAACATGCACTTTTATTATGTTTTGTGCTTAGTGTGCCCTCTTCGGGATTGATGTTCAATTTTGATTGTGTGCCTGGATAGTCTTACACGATTCCATTGTCTCGCTACCTGTGCCTTGCAAATGCGCTAAGGGCCTATGACGAGGCCTGATTTCAATTGATTCATGAGCATGAAATTTGATAATATCCTTGTTAATAGTTGTTTAGCAATAAACTCTTAGGGTTTTCTTAATACTACGGTTCTTTCCCAAGGAGCAAGTATTTTCTTTATTTTCTTTTACTTTTGTGTTTGTGTCAAACCGGGTTGGTGTTTCACAATGATGGATAGAGAGGCGATTTTATTAACGGAAAATGCCAAGTTTTAGCTTTAATTTGAGTCCGTGCTTATCTTGTCTCGAAATGGACCCACCAAAAAAATTTCTTGGCAAGAAGTTTTTGAAAAAGAAAGGAAAGAGGGAAAATGAATTTTTAAGGAAAACATTCTCTTGTCATGACTTCCACACTCTCGGTTTGGTTTGATTGGATCACAAACAAGTGTGTAATGAACTCAGAATAGCTAGTCAAAATTCATTTGTCCCTATTTATTTTGAGATCAATGCTGAAAGTTCTTATGAGGTGATGCCGTGTGTGGTGAGGCTATACCTTGATTCTTGTGCAGGCATGGCATCTAGAAATTGCCCCGAATGTGATTCAAGGAAAAATTCTAGATGTGACCGATCTTTGAAGATGATCTTAGGCCATTTTTGAATAACCACTTCACCCAAATGACTTCCCTTGACATCAATCCTAGTAAACCCCTTTTGAGATTGTGACCAATTTTTGGCACCTTGTTTGAAACCTCTATCTTGGCACCCGTCCTCCCCAATAGCTTCAAAGTGAAATGTAGGCTAAAAGCCTAAGTTTGGGGGGATGAAATGACAACATAGGCAAAAGCCTAATTTTGGGGGTATATGTGCTCAATATGGAGAAGAAAAGGAATTCACTTCAAGTGCAAGGTAGCACCTTATGTTGAATTAAAAATTTCTCCAAAAGTTCAATCCAATGAGAAAAATGAAAAGAAAAGAATTGGTGCTACCAAGTAAAGGTGTTACTGATAAGTCGGTAATCTACCAACTTATTGAGCCTTTATCCATGAATTATTGCTATGTTTTGAATAGATTTAGAGGTTTCTATGGCCTTTATTAATGTATATGCAAGTACTTGTGATCAATGATCGAATACAAGGAAATGGAACCAAAAAGAGCTTAAATGGAGTGAAGTGTGAAATGATTAAAATGAATGGAGATTCTGCCTTGAGATGCGATGTTTGTGCGACATGCATAATCCTTGGTGTGTTTCGCACCTCTCACCGCATGGAGCCATAAATCAACTAAACGATCTATTATGAGGTGTGGTCGCTGTGCGATGCGCACAACTCATGGTGTGAACTGCACCTCCTTTGCATAAGATCTCCCAAGTCAGCTAAGTCACTAGTTCAACTGAAGAGGGTGTGCGATGAGCACATGGTGACGTGCAAATCGCACGTCATGCCGCGCATCACTCGAAGGGCATTTTTATGCAAAAATTTATTGACATTTTGGGAAAGTATTTAGACCCATTTTAGGCACAATTGTAAATGCAATTCTTCAGTTCTGAATACTCTTGAGTAATTTTAGCTTTGAGAACAAGTTTCCTCTCTAAGAGGAAGAAGAGGGTTTCAATCAATTCTCTCTTCCAATTCTTATTTCATCATTTGTGTACAAAACTGAGCATAGATATTGAAATTACACTTGAATGAAGAGGAATTTGACTTACCCACTTGGTATATCTCTTTATTTTAGCATGAATAGGTAATTGCATTGTCTAGGGATGTGTTGATAATGGGTGTGGGTGTTGCTAATTCTTGCTTATAATTACTTATTTGACATGGGTCTAGTAGTTTTACCAAGTCTTAATCCTAAAATTGGTGGTTACAAACATTGATTTTCCTTACTTGGTTATTTTGTTGCTTGAAAGAGAATTTCATTGCTTCAGCTGTGAAATTACTAGTGGGAACTTGGGCTTCCATTTAGATTGAGGGTAGAAATAGCTCATATCGACGGAATTGCCCATTTTAGTGTCTAAGCTAGAAATAGTATGACCCCCTAAGCTTTAGCTTGGTTGCTTGTTGTTAAACTGATAGTGCTTTAATCGAGACTATTCGACATAATGTTGTTGATCGAGAAATGAACAACCATACCTGAAACCAAGGCTACCTATGTCAATGAGCGAGAATTTGCATGAATAGGCAATCACCCTATCCCACATTATATCCCTATTGGATGCACATCCCTAGTCATCTACTCTCATTTGTGCACCCATTTTAATTTATTGGTTTGCTTTAATTGAGATTATTGTGATAGAATCCCAATTCCCCCCAATCCTTGACTTTCATGTTTTCAAACACTTACTCTCTTAGTGAAGTCATTTCATTACAATAATCATTGTGCTATCTACAACTCTCTTTGGGTACGACCCTGGCATCCGTAGAGTACTTATAAATGTGTTTTCCTTGACTATCACTAATACCTCCATCTTTGAGAGTACGTTTGAGCATTTATCAAAAATTGCACTGTTGCCGAGGACTTGATTTGATAGTTATTTTAGATTGTAGATTTGAAATCACTTAGAGAGTGCTTGTTTCTTTTACTTTTATTTGTTGTGTGTGTTATGATTGAGCAGTCTAGCCCATGAGCGAGGCAGACAATAACGAGAGCATTGATGACTTCATAGATGCAAATGCTATTAAGCCTGTGTTGCAAGGGGGTGTGGGTGTAATCCACCTACCCTCCACAGTGGGAAATGTTGTCTTTCACGTTACTAGCACCATGCTTCACTTGATCCAAATTAAGGGCATGTTTGGTTGAGCAACATATAAAGATGCCACCCGACATATTTGGCATTTTGTGGATATTTGCCAACCATTCATATTTTAAAATATCTTCCAAGAATCCATCTCATTATGCCTATTCCCCTTTTCCTTGACGAGGGAAGCCACGGCTCAAACATATTCTCCAATTAAGAAGTATCAGCGATTGTCAAGAAAAACACATTTATAGTACCCAATGGATGCCGGAGTCGTACCCACAGAGACCTGTAGATATCACAACGATGATTGTAATGAAACGACTTTTCTAAGAGAGTAAGTGTTTGAAAACACGAAAGTAAAGGATTGAGGGGAAGTGGGATTCTGTTACAATAATCTCAACTCATACAAGATAGTAAATTAAAATGGGTGCACAAATGAGAGTAGACGACTAGGGATGTGCATCCAATGGGGCTCTAATGTGGGATAGGGTGATTGCCTATTCATGTAAATTATTGCTCATTGACATTGTTAGCCTTGGTTTTAGGATGGTTGTTCATCTCTTAATCAACAACCATATGTCAAACAGTCTTGTTCAAAGCACTATCAGTTTAACAACAAGCGTCCAAGCTAAACCCTAGGGAGGTCATACTATTTCTAGCTTGGACCCTTAAATGGGTGATTCCGTCGATATGAGCTAGTTCTAGCCTCAATCTTAATGCAAACCAAAGTTTCCACTAGTAATTTCACATCCGAAGCTATGAAATTCTCTTTCAAGCAACAACATACTAAGTAAGGAAAATCAATGTTTGCATCCACCAATTTTAGGATTAAAACTCTGTGAAACTACTAGACCCATGTCAAATAAGCAAGAATTAGCAACACCCACACCCATTTGTCAAGCACCCATTATAAACACATCCCTAGACAATGAAATTAGCTACTCATGCTAAAGGAAAGAGATATACTAAGTGGGTAAGTCAAATTCCTCTTCATTCAAGTGTAATTTCAATATCTAAGATCAGTTTTGTACACAAATGGTGAACTAAGAATTGAAAAAGAGAATTTATTGAAACCCTCTTCTTTTACTTAGAAAGGAAACTTTTTCTCAAAGCCAAAATTACTCAAGAGTATTCAGAACTGAAGAATTGTATTTACAATTGTGCCTAAAATGGGTTTAACTACTTTCCCAAAATATCACTAACTTTCTAGATAAAAATACCCTTCGGGTAGTGTGCGGTTCGCACGTCAACATGTGCGCATCGCACACCCTCTTCAGTTGAACCAGTGACTCAGCTGACTTGGGAGATATCATGCAAAGAAGGTGCAGTTTGCACCATGAGTTGTGCGTGTTGCATTGTGACCGCACCTCATAATAGATCCTTCAGTCGATTCAAGGCTCCATTCGGCGAGAGGTGCAGAATGCACCAAGGCTTTTGCATGTCGCACAAGTGCCGCATCTCAAGGCAGAATGCCTATCCATTTTGATCACTTCACACTTCACTTCTTTTAAGCTCTTTTTGGGTCCATTTCCTTGTTTTCCATCTTTGATCACAAGTACCTGCATAGACATCAATGAAGAAAAAATAACCTCTAAATCTATTCAAAACATATCAATAATTCATGGATAAAGTCTCAATAAGGTGGTAGATTACCGACTTATCAAACCCCAAAACTTAAACTATTGCTTGTCCTCAAGCAAGGTACTCACAAGGCAAGGAATGAATTATGCTCTAGACTCAATCAAGGCACAAAAGACTAATCTATGCTAAAAATCAAGAAAAAGAATATACAAAAATACTTAACTACAATGCTCATCTCAATTCAAACCACCACAATATCAAGGCAAATGGTCATTTCAAAATCTTTTCGAAAAGGACTTCATTCCTCATTCAAAAATCAAGGGAATTTTGTCATTCAAACAAGACATTTAAGCTTCTCAAGTCATTGGCATGAATTGTCAAGGTTTGCCTTCAGATTCGCCACACAACTTGTCTCATTCATTCCTCTCAATTGAAATAGAGGCTTCATATTTCAATTCGAATGCATGATGCCACTCACTACAAGAGAGAATCCCACTAACAATCATGCAATTTTCAAATTAAAGGGATTATAGGAGAACCAAGAAGTCTCTCACTCTCTGAAGTAAGTTCAAGTGAACACACGTCGAACCATAGGCTTATGTACATCACCTCTAATGTAGGGTAGCCAAGCTCAGAATCACCTAGGACTTGCGGGTTACAATGTTGGCTAGGGCTAAGGTGAGGAAACCATTTGGTACAAGTGACTACACTTCCCCAATGCTCTTTCTTATCATTTCAAACACCGCTCACATTTTTAAATTTCAACTTCACCTTATTTCTCCCTCACACAACCTAAGCTTCTCCTTTTCAATCATAACCATTCAACTCCTTGTATCACCTTCATTTGGTAGCACCTATTCTTGCTTTTCATTTTTATCATTGGATTAAACTTTTGGAGGAATTTTCAATTCAAACTTAAGGTGCTACCTTGAACTTGAAGTGAATTTCTTTTCTTCTCCTCATTTGATCACATACACCCCTAAAATTAGGCAATTGCCTATGTTGTCTTTTTCATTCCCACCACCAAACTTAGGCTTTTAGACTAAATTCACTTCCAAGAAATTAGGGAGTAAGGGTGCCAACATAGAGGTTCCAAAAAGGTCAAGGTGTTAAACAAGGTGCCAAAGAACGGTCACAAGTTCAAAGGGGTTCACTAGGATTGATGTTGAGGGAAGTCATTTTGGTGAAGTGGCTATCAAAAAGAGCCTAAAGTTATCTTCAAAGCTTGGTTACACCTATAATTTTGTCTTGAATCACATTTGGCGCAAGTTCTAGATGACACGCATGCACAAGAATCAAAGTAAATCCTTACCAGACAAGATATCATGCCATAAGACTTCTCTCATTAGTCTCAAAATCAATTGTGACAAATGACTTTTGACAAGCTATTCCGAGTTCATTACACACTCGTTTATGAGTCAATCAAGCCAAATCAAAAGTGTGCAAGTCATGACAAGAGAATGTTTTTCCTCAAAAATTCATTTTCCTTCTTCCTTTTATTTTCAAAAACAACTTTGCTAAGATTTTTTTTTGGTGGGCCCATTTCGAGACAAGCAACTATGGACTCAATTTTAAACAAAACTTGACATTTTCCCTTAAGAAAGTCGCCTCTCACTCAATCATAGGGAAACACCAACCCGGTTCGACACAAAAACAAAAGAAAAAAAATAAACAAAACTTTTTCTCCTTGGGAAAGAACTATGGTATTAAGAAAACCCTCGGAGTTTATTGCTAAACTACTATTAGCAAGGTGATAACCAAATTGTGCGCTCATGATTTATTTAAAAATAAGCCTTCACATAGTCCTTTAGTGCATTTGCAAAGCACGAGTATTAAAACAACGGGGCGTGTAAGACCAACCCGGCAACACAATCAAGCTCAAAACAAAATAACATCCTTGTCATCACAACAAGATTCACCCATTATGTAAATAGTTACAGGCTCCCCCAAACTTAAAGGAAGCATAGCCTCGATGCATAAAAAGTTATACAAATAAGAATGAGTGCCAAAAATCTCTGAATAAGCTAATGATGATGACAGTGCCTCTTTTAGTAGAATCGATGTAGTGGACTAGGAGGTCGAGGTACCGGTGGGGCTGGTGGTGCCAGTGGTGGTATGTAGGCATGTGCTGGGTCTATATAAACCCCCTCCACCGATGGAATTTATGGGTCCCACTGGACATGAATGAGTCCAGATGGTTCCATAACCCACTTGTCTAAGAAATCCATCAACTCATGGTATGAGAACCTCGGGTGAAGGCCCAATTCTCTCACATATGCCATGGGAGGTGCCAGGTGATCTTGGATGACTGACTCTGAAATCTCGGGGGCACTCTCGAACGGTGCCACTTTATCTTATACCTAAGATATTTACTCTTCATTAATTGGGTCCCAACCTATGCACCAATCATCAGGAGGGCTAGCACACCTCGGAGGAGAAATTGAACTTCGAGTGTGTAGATTAAGATCCCAATTTGGCTCAACATGCGAGATCCCTTACTTAAGTTCATCGACCTCCACTTCCATGGTGTCCACTCTAACACAGAGTTTTTTCACACTTAACTCTACCGGTTTTAAGGCCGATTTGATGGAATTTTAAATTAAGATTGGAATTTCCTTGGCCAACTTTTGTAGGAGCTCCTCATTTTTCTTAGTAAGTTGAGAAATTTTTAGAAAGTTACCTGAGGAAGAGGTGGCTTGGGATGCCACATGTATTGTGCCCAATGCTCCTCGAGATGGAGGTGAATTCCCCTTTTGATCATGCATAATGTGCTCAACTTGTGTGCTGCTTGCAGTTGCACTTGGTGTTTGAGTAATGTACTTTATTTTGACATGCGGAGCATCTTTATCCCTCTTTGTGTCTAAACAAACCATGCCCGTAACTTGGATAACTTTGTCTATTGATCAAAAAAAGGGCACTCGGCTTGGGTGCACAACAAACTAATAAGGACTAGAAAAGCCATGGAGGTGAAGTCATGTCTAGCTTTCCTCTTGAGGTGTTCCGCTATGATTTCCCCTTCATTTATCCATGATGTATGCCGTAAGGATGGCCATCTCTATGGTCACTTTAGTGGTGTGGCTGGTCAGAATGAGTCTTGTACTCACAAAGTCAAAGCACATGCAAGCTTCGAACATGAGATCCGAGCGATAGATTTGCAATTTTGAGATGGCCCTAAAGGGGTTCCCTTCTGCAATTACACTAGCAACCTACTCGTATTGATCTTCCTTTGTAGCCACGTGCTCAAAGTACCTTGACTCTGGAATTTGTTCATCATCCCAAATGGAAAAATGCATGGCTTTAGGGGTTATGTCCACCTCTTTACCTCGGACTAACACCGACTTGAGGCACGGTAAATTTCTTAGCAGGCCCTTATATTTCACAATGTCAAGTCAGGCCCGGTACGAAGCATAGAATTCTCGGACCAGCTCAGGAAAATAAGGACCCGTAGTCTTGGAAAAATGTTTCCAAGCTCTTATACAGAACTATTTTTGCATGTTTGGTAATTCCTCTTTAAAATCTTCCACATCGAACCCCTTCTCATCCAAGAATGGTCCCTTTTCCCAAAACTTGAGGTAGTAGGATTCCATCTATCTGATCCAAAATTGGATTTCTGATTCATTAGGCTGCTCCCTTTGCATAGGAACACCTGCATTCGAAGTGTGTTTTGTGGCACGCATCTTTTGATGGAGCCTAGTAGAATACATATTCCTACAACTGGAGGTTAGTAGTAGACACTATAGATATATATATGATCTTAATGAAGATAATAACTAAGATGGATGGAATGCAAAAGAGTAGAAGACAAATTCGATTGTTGGCTCATACAGACCACGTGTGGACCACACCATGCAAGTGCACATCGCACGTGGCATCGCCTGAGCTAATAGAAAGTTGCAGTGGTTTTAGCTATGATGTGCAAAGTTGGTATGGAATCCACTAGACAAAGTTTGTATCGAACCATCAATCGCACATCCAACCAGTGATTGGCTATTCTTTTAGAGCATGGTGTGATGCCTTATGCGATCGGTACATCAAGATCTATGCATCACATGCAAAATGCATAAAGTCGAAATTGAAATTTTTGGTTCCTTGTGTTCTTGTGAGTTACACACGTGGTCCATAGAGTAAGATGTTCTTAGGCACTTGGCACCACACAACAAACCAACAATATTTAAACAAAAGGGGCAAGGGATATCATGACCATAAACATCCGGGTACTCAGACTTCCTCGGATTTCCATTGACAAAATCAACATGCAAGAAAAGAACTTAACGACTTCCCTTAAGATGGATATTACCCCGTCTATTATCGGGAACATCAAGCCCTCACTTGCAACAATGGGCATCAACAAGTTTAGCAATAATTAACCCCTCCCCGCACAATATCCTACACCCCAACATAATCTTCAACAAAGAATCATGGGCACACAAGTAGAAAGATTCAGCCCAATAAACTATTCTCAACAACACCTCATGAAAAATGATGATTTGCTCTTAAGAACGACGTCACCCAATCTATTATCGGCCCAAATCATGCATCAATCATGAAAGGGTTACTCAAACTTCAACCCAAATGAAAAATTAAAGGCTAAGAATCACTACCAATCAACATGCATTAACAAAATGTAAGTTCTACCAAGTTGACACTAAGCAAAATTCTCAATACAATTTAAAATTGGGGACCCAAAATTTTCGAATCTCACCTAAAATCAACATGGCAATTCTACTAAGAATACTTCACAATATGAGTTCCCAACCTTCATAAAAACAACTATTTAACATCTAGGAACTTACCACAAGTGAAGATTAGGTGAAGAGAAGTAAAGATTGAAGCTTTTGAAGTGCAACAATGGTGACCCAATTAACTTTCCCGAAGAGACGACTATGGAAGCATGGAGGAGCGGTGGGGGTGATTATGGGGGAGAAGAAGAAGATTTTGGGAGAAGTTGAGGGATTTGTGGGAGGTTTTTGGAGATTTTGAGAGTTGGATAGAAAATATGGTGAAGATGGTGAAGGTGGCGGAATATAAAGGGAAAATAAGAAGAAAAGTAGAGTTGGGTCGTCTCTGGGTCGGGTCGGTCAATGGGTTAGGTCAATGGATTTTACCTTTGGTGCGCCATGACGTGCGATTCACACCAGCCTTGGTGCGGACCGCATATCATTTGACACACTGCCTTTTTATTCCCTGGGTTTGCCCACACTTCTGGTTATCCATGCGATGGAGGTACAATGTGCACTTAGGCTCGTGCGGTCCGCCCGTCCCAGTGATATGCCCAAATTACACCTCAGTTAAGAAGCATAGGCTGTCGCTGTCAAATATAGAACCCAACAGAGGTTGGGGTCGATCCCACAGGGAATAAGGTGCAAATTAAGTCATTAGTGAATTAGATGACTAATAATCAATAGTTTCCGATAAATGGGGCAGTTTGTGTGATCAATATTTGAACAATGCAAATAATAATTTACGAGTTTCAACGAGTATTAATCAATATGAGAATGAACTAGGTAAGTGTTCACCATGGCGTCGTAACAATTTCGACTCAAAGCTTAACCGGGTTCTTTCTATATGTATATCATGATGTGATTGAATTAATGGTATCATCTAAACGTTTCTCAACCAAATAGACGAATTTCCTTTTCAATTCTCTCGAACTTGAAAATGTGAACTTTCTTATTTCAATCCTAAACATCGAGTAGATTAATCTAGTTACAACATTAATCATAAGACGAGAGTTGGTAGTCTCGAATCCTCGTAGTTAATCAAATTTCTCGATTTTAATCTCTTTGTTCAAGCAAATCAAACCTAGGTATGTTCTAATGTTTGCAACCATTAGAAAACGTAAATAACGAATGATTAACCACGTGACAATATATAAATTGAACCTTACGCTACCCGGAATCTATATTGTTACTTTTGCCATGGCTCCCACAACCCTAGATGTGGGAGATTAGCTACTCATGCTATCAAAGAAATAGAAGAAAATCATATTCATAATAAGAGAAGGATTCTTACAAATAGTATGAAATTTACTTCAATTATCCAAGAACAAGAAGCCAAAAATCCCAAGAGTAATCGAAGAAGAAGAAGAATACGTTGGTGTCGTATTTTTCCTCTCAAAAAGTTGTCCCAATTAGTCTCTAGAAATATTTGGTAATGAATAATAAAATAACCCTAACACAGGGTATTTCTAGTAGCCCAGGAAATAATGTCCAAAAATAGAATTCTCGGAATCCCGCGTCGCGTTGACGGGTCGCCTGACGGGCCGTCAAGCATATGACTGGCCATCAGGTGAACCGTCACTCTTAGGCAGTAGCTGAACTTCGACTGTCAAAGCTTGACATCTTCCCTGATGGTCCGTCAGGTCTGTGATGAGCCGTCAAGCCATCCGTCGCCACTATCCAGTGAATTTTTTCTGGTAAGTCGTTGGGCCTGTGATGACTTGCTGGAAAGTTCTGGTAAGTCGTCCGCCCAGTGATGACTTGCTAGTAAATTGACTTTTTAGCTTTACGGTTGGTGTGACGACTCATCAAAACCTTGACGATTCGTCGACTGAGTCGTCACACTAACCAGTAGAGCCCTTTAGTGTCAAAAATCCATCTTTTTCAGTTTTGGTTCACGTTCCTGCAAATATAACAATAAATCATCAAAAACCACAAAAGTTGCTTGAAAACTCACGAGTATTCTTAGTTAAAGGCGTCAAATGTGCCGTAGAATCCCAGCACATCACCCAGCGCACATCACCTCCAATAGTTCTATTTTCTCCTAGGCCTTTTGTTTTTGCGTGCGGTGAGCTGTGTGACACGCACAACTATTCGTGTAGTCCACACAATCCTCCGCACAACCCTTTTTTACCTTGTTTGTACTTATCCATTATTCTTCTCCATGCATTCCCTAAAAACACACCAAAAACAACAAAATATAACCAAAAACAAAGGAATGAAACTTGGGTTGCCTCCCAAGCAGCGCTTGATTTAACATCGCGGCTCGACAAAAGTACCTCAGCCTCAGTTATTGTTAGATAGCATGATAATTAGGGTTGTGTGCCCCATCCCAAGAAGGGGAATTGCTCCATCAACAACATAGACACATAATCTTGTTGCCCAAGAAGCAACATCTTAAATGTAGGCACCTTACCCAATTTACTCTTCTCAAGGGTATCATTAATTTTACCTTCCATACCTATCATCGATATTACCCTATAGTCATCTGTAGGCCTTGTGGGTTGGCATATGTTGAAAGTCACTACTTCATCTCCCACTCAGAACTTGAGTTCTCCGAGTTTGACATTAATAAGGGCCCTTCCCGTATCCAACAGTGGTCACCCCAAGATAACAGGTACCTCAATATCTACCTCACAATCAAGAATGACAAAAACTGTCGGGAGGATAAGCTTATCAACTTTTACCAATACGTAAAATAGGATCCCTACCAGGCGCTTGATAGACCAATCATCCATGAGAAATCACAGAGATGTAGGCTTCGGTGCACCTAATCCTAGCTTCTTGAAGATCACTAGGGGCATCAAGTTGATGCTTGCCCCTAAGTCAAATAAGGATTTTTGCAATACAAACATTTCGATAGTTCACGGTTTGGTAAATTTACCCATAGCTTCTCTCTTTTAACCACATTTCTAGTCATCACAGCGCTATAGCTATGTGAGATTTAAATGGTGCCCACATCAATAACCTTCTTCTTTTTAAGAAATTCCTTCATAAATTTAGAGTACCCCAACATTTCCATCAATGCTTCCCTTAATGGAATGTTTATTGAGAGTTTGCTAAACATCTCAACAAACTTGCTAAACTTGTGCTCCTCCTCCTTCTTGTTAAGCCTTTGCGGATACAGAGGAGGTCCCTTGGGAAGTGGGATTGGCACACTTTTCAAAAGAGGAGCATTCTCCTCAACATTCATGGTTACCTGGGGGGGATTCAACTTCTCCTTCTCATCATCAATTTCAACATTTACAGGGGCGTTGGGTGCACCAAGCTTCACCCCTATCCCCGGGTCTCCAACAACATTTTCATGTACAATCTCTTCATTCTTGTCACTTGGCTCCATGACAGTTTCAATAATAGGGTCAATTGGTTTTACAACCGGATATACAATGGGTTCTCTTATTGCACTGCTTGTTCGTCCACTCCTAGTAACAACAGCCATAAGGAGACCATCATTTTTATGATATGTTGTGGTGTTACTAGGAAGTGACACCTTCATCCCCAGGCGCATTTGAATGGAGAGATGATCCATTTGGGCCTCAAGATGTTTGATTGAGGTCGAATGAGAGTTTACGATTTGATAAAGTGTTAAAACTTCACTTTTAAGCTCATTCACCCCGACATTCATATTTTCCATCTTTTTTAGCACCAAGGATAACATGTCCTCTACCTTAGAATGCCCGGGTTTTCTTATGGCTCGATTGGTAGAGAGAATTCGCTTTGTTTGGGGCCACATAGGGGCTCCGATGATTGTATCAATTACCATACTTGTCCCGGTCATCTCTGATCCAACCATGATTCTCTTACCTTGGGCAATAATACCCAGGATGAGAACCCGTCGACATAAAGCACAGTTTACCATCTACAACTATCATCAACTCATCATTGCTAGCTTTTATTTCCGGTGTACTCACAACATTCACGCCCTTAGCATCCATCATATGATTTGCCAAAAGATCAATTTGGGTCATCATCCTAGCCATGGTCTCATCTTGAAATTTACCTCTTTTTCTAATTTCATTTGTTAAGATGGATGAGGCCACTCCGGAAGTTGGCACATCTGCTTCTCTTGTATACTATGCTTGGTTGTTCTTGGTCATCCGCTCTAAGAAAGTCAAAGCAATGGGAAATAGCAAGTCCATAAAGGTGCCATCTCCAAGGTTGTTAGCCAGCGACTTATTCATAGAGTTCAATGACCAATACAAACTTTGGAGAAATACGTTATTCGACAACTCATGGTTGAGACACAAGACAAGCTTCTTTTTGAACCTTAACAAAGCCTCATGTAGAGGCTCATCAGGGAGTTGCCTAAAGTTGGTAATTTCATCTCTTAGCTGCATCATTCAATATGGAGGAAAGAATCTCGATGTAAATGCCTAAACCAACTCGTCCCTAGATGTGATAGATCCATCCGGCAATTCTTCTAACCGCGCCATGGCTTCCCCTGTCAAGGAAAAGGGGAATAGGCATAATCGGATGGATTCTTAGGAGATATGTTGAAATATGAATGGTTGGAAAATCCCCACACAATTTTGAATATATCGGTTGGCATCTTTATATGTTCCTCCACCAAACATGCCCTTCATTTTGATCAAGTAAAGCATGGTGCTAGTAACATGAAAGATAACATTTCCCACCGTAGGGGTAGGCAGATTGCACCCACACCCCCTTGCAATATAGGCTCAACGGCGTTTGCATCCATGAAGCCATCAACACTCTTGTTATTAGCTACCTTGCTCATAGGCTAGCCTTCTCAATCACAACATAAACAACAAACAATAGTAAAAGAAACAAGCATTCTCTAAGTGATTTCCAATCTAAAAAAAAAAAATCAAATCAAGTCCTGACAACGGCACTATTTTTGATAAATGCTTAAATGTACTCTCTAAGATGGAGGTATTAGCGATCGTCAAGCAAAACACATTTATAAGTACCCAACAGATGTCGGCGTTGTACCCACAGAGACTTGTGGATAGCACAATGATGATTGTAATGGAACGATATCGCTAATAGAGTAAATGCTTAAAACATGAAAGTAAAGGTTTGGGAGGGATTGTAATTCTATCACAATAGTCTCAATTCACACAAGACAACAAAGTAAAACGAGTGCACAAATGAGAGTAGATAACTAGGGATGTGCATCTAATGGGGCTCTAATATGGGATTGGGTGATTGCCTATTCATGCAAATTCTCGCTCATTGACATAAGTAGCCTTGTTTAGGTATGGTTGTTCATATCTCTATCAATAACCATATGTCCAATAGTATCGTTTAAAGCACTATCAGTTTAACAATAAGCAACAAAGCTAAAGCTTAAGGAGGTCATACTATTTCTAGCTTAGACTCTTAAATGGGTGATTCCATTGATATGAGCTATTTCTAGCCTCAATCTAAATGGAAGCCCAAGTTACCACCAGTAATTTCACATCCGAAGCTATGAAATTCTCTTTCAAGCAACAACATAACCAAGTAAGGAAAATCAATGTTTGCAACCACCAATTTTAGGATTAAAACTTGGTGAAACTACTAGACCCATGTCAAATAAGAAAATATAAGCAAGAATTAGCAACACCCAAACCCATTTGTCAAGCACCCATTATCAACACATCCCTAGACAATGAAATTAGCTATTCATGCTACAGTAAAGAGATATACCAAGTGGGTAAGTCAAATTCCTCTTCAATCAAGTTTAATTTCAATATCTAAGCTCAATTTTGTACACACATGGTGAACTAAGAATTGGAAGAGAGAATTCATTGAAACTCTCTACTTCCTCTTAGGGAGGAAACTTGTTCTCAAAGCTAAAATTTCTCAAGAGTATTTAGAACACAAGAATTTTATTTATAATTGTGCCTAAAATGGGTTTAAATACTTTCCCAAAATGTCACTAAATTTCTAGATAAAATAACCTTTGGGTGGTGTGCAGCTTGACATGCGGTTTGCACGTCAGCATGTTTGTATCACACACCCTCTTTATTTAAACCAGTGATTCAACATACTTGGGATATCTCGTGCGAAGGAGGTGCAGTTCGCACCATGAGTTGTGCGCATCGCACAATGACCACACCTCATAACATATCCTTCAGTCGATTCAAGGCTCCATGCAGTGAGAGCTGTAGAACCCACCAAGGCTTGTGGGTGTCACACAATTGCCACATCTCAAGGCAGAATCTCTATCAATTTTGATCACTTCACACTTCACTCCTTTTAAGCTCTTTTTGGGTCCATTTCCTTCTTTTCCATCTTTAATCACAAGTACCTGTATAGACATTAATAAAGGCCATAAGAACCTCTAAATCTATTGAATACATAGCAATAATTCATGGATAAAGGCTCAATAAGTTGGTAGATTACTGACTTAACAAAACCATCGTTGATACCTCCAACTTAGGAGAGTATGTTTGAGCGTCATCAAAAATAGCGCTCTTGCTAGGGAATAATTTGGCGTATTGAGATAGTTTAGAATTTGAGTTTATTTACACTAGTTCAAGTTTGTGAATAGTTGTTTTTCTTTTGTTTAGTTTTATTTTGTTGATTGATTTTATGGCATCTTGAAATGAGAGAGATGTTGGTGGTTGCAACCCTTGTATAATGATCCTTGTTGTTATTGTGGAGGACCCCACCTTCATCAAAAATGTAAGATTGGCCCTAGGAGAGGGTGGTATTCACCTTCTTGTTCCTATGATGGGCGTAATTGCTATTTGTGTGGTGGTCATGATGGACATTGGAGAAATTTTCCTAATGGATATCCTCCTCCCCCCTCTTATGCTAACAATCTTGCTAATTATGCTTTTGATCCTAATAGGAACCATGAATCAGCAAGCGAAGAAGGCATATGTGCTAATCTCCAAACTCTCTTGGCTTCGCTAGAAACATCAGGGGAGGGTGTGCAAACCATAAAGCAAATCTTTGTAGATGCAAGGGCCAAAGAAGAAGAGGAGAGAAATTGCACCACACAATCTATGACGGATTTGTCCACTCCTCTTGCTCAAGTTGATAAAGAAGACACCTACCTGGAAAGTATATATGACATGCTTCAAACACTCTTGGCCAAGAAAGATATCATAAAGGAGGGTGTGCAACCAATAAAGCAAGGCTTTGTGGATGCAGGGCTATAGAAGAATATGAGAGAAAGAATGCCTCGCAACTCCTGGCAGATTTGTCTACTCCTCTTGATCAAATTGATGAAGAAAACCCTCCGAGTTGAGCAAATGAACATGTCTCAAACATTGAGCTTAATAAAATTCACTTTGAGGATGATGATGAAGATTTGCAAAATATGACATCCCTCGAGAATGAGTTTGTACTGGTAGTGCTTGAACCCCAATAAGAAGAAAAATTTATGCTAGGTGAGGTGGTAAGCCTAGAATAGGAGTTAAACCAAACTCACCAACTTGAGGCATATGGGGAACAATGTGAAAGAAGTCTACCAATGTTTGAGATTTTGTTAAAAAGGTATGTCAAGAGAAGTCAAAGAGAAGGGTCACTTGAAATTGCTATCTGGAATTTGGACACCAATTTGAATGCTCGTGTTGACACATGCATAATTGTTGGTAGTAGTTTTGAGTTGTTCCTTATTGAAGAAGGGGACAAAAGGAATTCTCATGAGTCAATGGTGTTGTGGCAACCAACTTTCTCATACATGAATCATGATGCCTAAATCAAGCGAATGATACTAGAGTTGCAAGGCAAAGTCCAACAATTCATCTTGAAAGACTCTAGTTCATTTGAGAGTGAGTATGTTACGAAGGAGACAAATTTGAAGGTGGAGACACCAAAATCACACTCCAACCACTTGTTGACCTTGAGTTTGGTTGAATGGATGAAAGTCAAAGTTATCAAGCTTTTGGAAGTCTTTTGAAGGAGGATTGATCAAGGTTTATCCGTTTTAAAGTTGTCGTGGAAAGAGGGCAAGGCAACCTTCCTCACTTGAAGGCAAAAAAGTGCAAAATCAAGAGAATGGCCTTCTCATGTTCACACCTTTACCCCATGATTTTAACTGGAAATTCGATTCAAATTTTTGTCAAAGGTTCAAGTCTACTAAGTGGAGATCTACATGGTGAAGAAACCTTCATCGCACTGCGACATTAAATTGTGCACTTGATGGGATGCAACCCATCGTTCTTATACTTTACTTCCATTTTTGTTTCTTTTTTATTTGTTTTTAGGTGCTCAAAGGAATGTGAAGAGGAACCAAGTGTTAAAAAGGACCATAAATACCTCTAAAAAACATGCTTTTCACACCTGGAAGAGTGCCCATCACACATGCCATCGCATAAGAAATTAGTGAGTTGAGAAAAAATCTTGGCCTGTGTGAAACTGGTGCATTTGACACCTCCCAAAGTGCCCGTCGCACCCTACATCGCACGCTAAAATAGTGCACTATGCAAAAAATCAGAAAACCCAAATGATGCTAAGGCATCATGATAGCGAGCCTTGACCCTCGCGATCGTGATGAGGTAAAGTCTCATTGACTCTTCACAACAACGTAAACACTTCCCAATCACATGGAGTCGTGTGATTTTAACTAAGCGATCGCGTGGTAAGGACACTTGATCGTGAGGCAGTTAACAATTTCCAAGTAATAAAAATTCAAAGAGTCATTTCAAACGCCAAAAAATATTGCTTTGAAACTTGGCTTCTTTTCTCTCTTAAGGCAAAAATATATTCCCTCAACTTCAATTCCGTAGCATCTTTGCAACTCCTCAGGTATGATCCCCATTTTCTTTTCTTTGATGTACTCTTATTGTGCTAATGTGAGTGGTTTTAAACACCCAAGTGGATGTCATTTTTGCTTTCAACAATATGTTTAAATCGGGTGTCGTGGTATGAACTTGTGGATAAAATATGGTTGGCGATTAGTAGACTATTGGTTTGCTCATTTTTTGGGATAAAAAGTGACCTCCATGTGGTGTAAAAATGGTGAACACAAGGATGTAAGGTTGTTGTTCAACAAAATGCCAGATTGAAATTTTTTGGGAAAGAAGATGACCCTCGCAATCGTTATGCCCCATCCTACGATTGCAAGGAACAAACTCTTTGAACTCTTCAATCGTGATGCTCCATCCCGTGATTGCGATGAGTTAAATTTCTGTAAAAAGCTAATTAGTCTTCGCAATCGCAATGGAAAATCCTGGGATTGTGATGACCAGTTTTGCAGTCACTGAAATAGTAACTCTATCTAGTTCTGCCTGGGCTTGTTTAGCCTGGTTTCTATGGTTTAATCATGTCCCAACACATTGTTTTACATGCAATATTCGTGTTTGAAAATTTTGTTCCTCGTGTAGGTACTTAAAAGCTTAAAAATGATTGACATTGAATATGAAGATGCCAACCAAGTGTCCGACGAGGAATACTATGACCAAGGAACCTTCGTCTCCCTCAAGTGCTCACAATTATATGATCGTCACTTGACTAAACCAATCACAAGGGAACAAGGAATTATGTTGGATAGGTTTGAAGAAAAGTGGGCTGACTTCCATGGAAAGTTGGTTACTAGTGGGTGGTTGTGCTTTTCCGCCAAGCCGATCAAGGGTACTACCACCTTCTATATGCCGACAATGCCACATTTAAAGCCTGAGCTACAGAAATGGGGACCAATTGGTTTGTGGAGCACTTACATCATGGCACAATCCCACAATGGATAGCCCTTAATATGAGGATTGAGTACTCCAAGTTCAATCTTAAATCCCACACTCGGCTTTCAATCATTTGTACCTGAGTCATGCCTTCTAAGAATGAATCTGATATGATAACTGATAAATCAAAGGTTATTTGTGCTATGATGGAGGGTCTTCCGGTGAATGTGGGGAAATTGATCGTACAAAATATCCAACAAGTGGTACTTAAAGGTAGAAAAAGTTTGCTTTTCCATTCTTTGATTACTCACTTATGCTATCAAGATGGGGTTGACGAGAAGGATGGTGAGAATGAAAGAAAGCCCGAGAAAATGATTCATCCTTTAAAAAAGAGAGGGTTTGTGCAAGCCTCGAAGAAGAGGAAGATTGACGTGGATTCACCGTCATTCAGTCTATTCCCCGAGTCCAGTGAGGCACTTAAGTTAGCTACTGCTGTTGAGTCTATTGGCCCCCTCAGAATTAGACCCCCGATACTCCACCACATATCTAGACAGGTTTATAGAATGGATGCTCATCTTTGACAGATCATAGTGAGCATATCTTTGGGTCCGGGTGAGAGTTTTGCCATACCGGTACCTGGTCCATCATCCTCCACTATACCCAGTGGCCCTACACTAGCTAGTGTAGTGAGCCAGCATCAACACATTAAGGAGAGGTTGGATAAGGTAGAGAGGCGACAAAGAAAGCAGAGGGACCATGACAGGAAGCAAAGCAAGTTCTGCACGAAGATGATGAGCACTCTGAGAAAGTTGTATAGGTCAGACGCTGATGATTATACTGCTGAGGGAGACAGGGTCCTTTTTGGGCCTAGTAACTCTTGTTCTGAGTGATACACCCTTCAGGGAGCCCTCTCAAACTCCTATCTTGTTTTGATGCAGTGACGACACTGCATTTTGCTAGTTAGGGGTGGCTGATATACTTTATCTAGCTTGTTCTATTTTGTTTTGTTTTGTTTTAATTGTTTGATATTGTTGTGCCCATGCCAGGATTGTTTATTTGTTTGATATTGGTGAGCCCTTGTCGGGCTTGGTTTACATTATGGTGCCCTTCTCGGGTTTTGGAGTTGCTATGGATGAAATTGATAGTTTTTGTTGTTAGTTTCTTTTCTTATTGCTTCTTTGTTTTCTTTAATTTAGTAGGCTTGTTGGATATTTTGGAGACAAGGGAAGTCTGAGTACCCGTTAGGATAGATAAAACCTGCTAGAGCTGAGAGAACTATATCGCACATATTAGTGTGCAAACCGTAGGAGCTTCACACATGCCACTGATTGGCCTGTGCATTGCACGTTGAACTCACACTGTTACATGTGCAAATTACATGATGCCTTTTGTGTTGAGATTTGTGTGTTGATGAGATTTGAGTGGGCATATAGATTTAGATAGATGAATTGGCCCAATGATAGACTGAGTGACGTCATTCTTAAGGGCAAATCATCATCTTTTGAGATTTTAGTTGCCGGTGAATTGTTTGGTACCAATGGAGTTAGTCTTGCATGATAAGTGAAATATGCATACCCTTCTGAATTTTTTTGTGAAAAGTGCATGCCAAAGAATTACGTTTGTGACAACTCGTTTAATCCTTTTGTTACTCTTAAGCATTGGTGGTGATAACTTGGAATTGAAAAATGTGACTCTAATTGTTTGTGTTTAGGAGGTATAAATTGATCCTTCATTAATGATTCACAAGCCATGTGTGGTGAGATTTAGTGAATAATTCTTGTGCTTTCTAGTTTCATTGAGATCTTGCCCAGTTAGTCTTTAATGCTAGTCTTGATTACTCTTAGTTGGTGAAATGATCTTAACCTTCTTTATGATTATTGAAGCCTACTTAGCCTTAAAAGCCACTATTGCACTTAAATTGAATCATTAGTCACCCCTCTTGAGCCTATTACCTCTTCTTTGGCAACCTTGGTACACGCCTTGAACTGTTTTGAACATGAATCCCTCTCTTAAACCCGTCCCTACTTGAACTCTACAAGTGTGAAATCGAGGCTAAAAGCCTAAGTTTTGGGTTTGATAAAAGGTACCTTGGAGGAACGCTAAATGAGTAAAGCATGGTTCACTTTCTAAAAAGAATTGCCAAAAAGAAGGAAGAATTTGAAAAAGGAAAGCAAAGATTAAAGGAAAAGGGGAAAGGAAAGAAAAGAAATGATTCCTCCAAGGTGAATCGAATGATAAATATTTGGTCCCCGAATGAAAATAAGTGAAATAGGTGCCTCGTGTTGAATGAAAATAAAAGAAATGGCCTGGGTTTTGAATTAAAAAAAGTTGTGTAGAGTTCGAGGAGGATGTAGTCACTTGAATCTGAATATGTATCCTACCCTTCCCTAAGCCTATATTACAAGCTTAGAAAAGCCCTTTGAGATCTCTGATCAATCATTTTTGAGCTAGTGGCGAATGAAAATAAGGGCAAGCTTATGGTTGATATTTGGCGGTACTTGAAATTCTTTATAAGTGTGAGTGTTTGTGCATTTGTCCCTTGTGATTGTCATTATTTCATCTTATCTAAAAATCACTGAGTAAAGTTGTATGAAACTGAATCATAAATCATGTTGTAAAGTTGAGGGCTATATGCCAATATAAATACTGAAAATAACTTTCTTTCTGATGGGAAGTTTCTTATAACTGACAAACATCATGTGAGTTCATGATGTCCAACTTCTGCACCCTAGTTGGTATAGCTGCCCTATACCTTATCGAGGTATAGAACTAAACATAAAACTATGGATCTATACTGAGCCTCTTTTGGGATAAAAGTAGAGTCGCTCGAACATGCGACATGATCCTATCCTATGGCGGTAATATAGTTTTAGGGCTTGGGTTATCTGAACCCTTATCCATCTCGATGCTAAACAATCCTTCCAAAAATATAGTGATCATAATCATACTGAAAACATGTTGGTGAGGTTTCTTTTTCAAATTCATATCATGAGAACATACTAAACATTGAACTTTAAAAATAAGAGGACATGTTGTCTTTTCAATATGTGCAATATGCATAAGAGAAATCTTTTAAGATTTCACAAATACAACTTTCAACCTTTAAAATAAATATTTCATGGAAATCATCAAAACAATTTTATATAAGTATGGAATGAGTCTTTAAAATCATGTAGTAATTTCATGTAGTTCATTGAGTAAACCTAACACATTCAGACATGGATTAAGAGCTAGGAATGACTACAACTTTCATGGAAGGGATGTGTTCTCATAGCAAAATTACAACAGTTTAAGTCCAAGAAGTAATGAAATTGTTTTCAAGAACATGAAGTTAAATCCTAACTTGAGATCTACGAGATAAAATCTTTTATACCGTAGAACGTGGGGAAGAACATGCTCTTTTGGAAAGACAAGGCATAGGCCGATAATTGCTCTATGTGTGGGTCGTCTAGATGGTCAAATGTTGCTCATGGATTGACTACTAGAAAATCTAAAAAACCAGCCAAGGTTTTGAGATATTGTCCTTTGAAGCCTAGGCTTCAAAGACTGTTCATGTGTTCTTAAAGGACTATTGCAATGAGATGGCATGATACTGAACGACCTATTGACCGAAATCTAAGACACCCTGCTGATGGAGAAGCATGGAAGGACTTTGAAGCTTTGCATCTAACCTTCTCGAGTGATCCTCGAAATGTAAGATTGGGTATTTCAAGTGATGGGTTGAATCCATTTCGGACCATGAGCATTTCCCATAGCACATGGCCTGTTATGCTGATGAACTACAATCTGTCACCGTGGATTTGCATGAAGCTGGAGTACATAATATTGTCAATGATCATTCCAGGTCCATCCTCTCCAGGAAATGATATTGATGTGTACCTACAACCATTAATTGATGAGTTGAATGAGCTATGGGAAGTTGAGGTAGAAACATATGATCCTCATACAAAGCAAACTTTTCAAATGCGTGCAGCCTTGTTATGGAGAGATAGTGATTTTCTGGCTCTAGCAATGCTGTCCAGATGGAGCACTAAGGGGAAATTGGCATGTCCAACTTGTAACTATAGCACATCCTCTCAATATTTGAAGCATAGTCGTAAGATGTGTTACTTGGGTCATCGGGTATTTTTGCCTCCTGATAATCCATATCGAAGAGACAAGAAATCATTTGATGGTGCGGAGGATCATAGATCTGCACCTACACCTTTGTCAGGCACAGAAGTGGTTGAAAAGCTACAGGATTTCAAAAATGTTTTTGGAAAGGGCTAAAAGAAAAGGCGTCAAACTATTGAGGGCCCATGGAAGAAAAGATCTATCTTCTTTCAATTACCATATTGGCCTACAAATAAGTTGAGGCACAATCTAGATATGATGCATATTGACAAAAACTTTTTTGATAGTTTACTTGCGACTTTACTTGAGGTATTAGGAAAGTCAAAGGATCACATTAATTCTCGGAATGACTTGCAATTTATGGGGATAAGGAAGGAGTTGCATCCGGTAAAAGCTAACACAAATGGAAAAGTATACTTAGCTAAATCCTATTTTTCCATGAAACCAGAAGAAAAAAAAGTGTTCTACACAGTGTTTAACATGCCAAATTACCAAAAGGGTGTGCCTCGAACATATCAAACCGTGTAGACGTGGAACAAATGAAGATATCAGGATATAAGAGCCATGATGCTAATATTATGATGCACTACTTACTACAGATTGCAGTTTGTAAATCGTTGCCTAAGAATGTTGCAGTCGTGTTGATTAGGTTGGGAAACTTTTTTAAAGCCATATGCAGTAAGGTGATAAAGCGGGCAGATCTAGAGAAATTGTAAGCTGAAATCAAAGAAATTGAATGTGAGTTTGAAAAGATATTTCCTCCAACCTTTTTTGATATAATAGAACATTTGCCTATCCATTTGGTTGATGAAATTAAGGTGGGGGGTCCAAATCATCTTCGTTATATGTATCCAATGGAGAGTGAATTGGGTGAATTGAAGGACCTTGTTCGTAATCGGTATAATCCGAAAGCTTTAATAATAGCGGGGCTTATTGACCAAGAGTGCTTGACCTTTTGTTCGAGATACGTACATTATGTAGTGAAAACAAGATTCAACAGGTACCAAACTGAGTATGACGAGGATGCTGAACAAGAAGAGAAAGATGATGTACCAACTTTATTCCCGAAGATAGGTCTTCTAATTCAAAAAAAGAAGAAAACAAAAGGAAAGCATTTCAATATGGATCAACAATTATCTTCTGAAGCACATAGATATGTACTATTCAACACCGGACATGAACAAGTTGAGGATTTTATCAAAATAAGTCTTTATATTTTGAACTTCATTTATTTTGTTACTATTAATGACTGTAAACTTCAGTTATAAATGCTTAATGGTTGTATTTGATTCATTGCAGGGAACGTAAAGTTATAATTGATAGTACTATTAGATTAAATGCATGGACAAGATCAAGGATTCACAGTCAAGAATTCGGACACTGGTTCAAAGAGAAAGTTGATATAGTTGAAGTGCCTAATTAGTTAAGGTGGCTAGCTAAAGGTCCAAATAGGGTGGCAACTAGAAGCTATAATGCCTGTTTCATTAATGGATACCGGTTTCACACATTACAATGGAATTCCACACGAAAGTCTCAAAATAGTGGAGTGTCTTTGGCTGCAACAACTGATAGTTTTGCTAGTGCCCGGGATAAGAATCCAATTGATGGAGAGGTTATCTATTATGGTGCTATTCAAGATATTATGGAGCTTGATTATTATGGTCATTTTAGTGTTGTACTATTTAGATGTGCTTGGCATCATCATGAAAAAGATGAATTTGGGTTAACCCGTGTGTACTTTAAGAGATTACGTAGTACAGATGACCCTTTTGTGTAGGTGTCTCAAGTTCATCAAGTGTTTTATGAAGAGGATCTAACTGAGAAGGATATTTATTATGCAAAGAATAAAGTCCTTATTTATTTGTATGACTTGGAGGAAGAAAATTGTCCTAACATAGGAGACACATTTTGGAGAGAGCCTACTGAAGATATTGGTCCCTCGAACACAACACCCGATATTGACATTAGATGGACAAGAGAAGATATCCCCGTTGATGTTGTTGATATGGCACCTGCTGCACAACTTTTAGAAGATACGGCTATGGAAGCATCGAAAAAGGAGGATGATTATGATGATACTGATTGGGATTGGATGGAGGCGGATGATTAAATAAGAAACTTCAGAACTTCTCTAGTAAGTTTAAACATTTATCTAAATGCTAGCTTCCTAGTAAACTTGTTTAACTAGAATATTTTGGTCTACTATAATAGACATTTTTGTTGATTTTGTTGGCTCATTGACTGTAGATTAGGACCTTGTTTCTTGTACACTTTTGTTGTTAACATCAACATGATGCTCCTTATTTATCCTATGTATTTAACTTTGAATTTTTATCATGGTTTTAGTTGTTTTGAATGAGTGATAAAGGGCTTTTGACAGCAATAGTTTGGTTATGTTTCTTATTTATATCCTCATTATTCATTTTATATTTGTTCTTTTTCCTTAGAATTTTATGTTGATCAGTTGCTTTAATTTTACAGGAGATTTAATATCTGATTTAGTGAATCGTTGAAGGGATCGTAGAATCGGCTTCAATACTTACTATCTAGAGTTGCAGAAAGGTTTGACACTACTACTAGTTTATTTTATCTGTATGAAAAATAAAATACTCTACTGTTTGTATTGAACGATCTATTTCCTGAACTAGAGTGGTCATGTTCTTGATGAAGTTGTTTCAAAATAATGTATTTGGTGCCTGCTTTTCTCTGCTACTCTATTAGTAGTATCTAGACTAATTGATATTTAAGACATTTATAAGGTAATGCGATGCTTTCGTATTGTTTTTTTTGCTAGATTCAGCAATTATGATTCCAAAGAAAAACAAAAATGGGAAGTCAAAGAAGTACACGGCGGCTGGAAGTCTTACATCTATGGCATGCAAACGACTTTCATCATTGAGAACAAAACTGACTGCTGAACATATTCTGTGTCAAAACTCATCAGCTGATCTGGTAGCACAAGCTATGCAGGAACTACTACCTCAAAAGTCTCCTTGAAAGTCTTTGAGTCTAAAGTACAAGCTATACAAGAACAAGTGCCTCGAAAGGCTGAGAGTCTAAAAGCACAGTCTATATAAAAACAAGTGTCTCGAAAGTCTCCTCGGAAGTCTGCAAGTCTGAACGCACAAGCTATACATAAAGAACTGCCCCAAATGTCTCCTCGAAAGTCTGCAAGTCTGGTAGCACAAGGTATACAGAAACAAGTGCAACAAAATTCTCAGAATTCTACTACTGCAATAGCACATGTTGGGAAGGAACTAATTCCACAAGTGTCTCAGAAAACCTCCACTAATGTTAAAGCACAGGCTGTGCAGGAACCAATTCAACAGGTTACTCGAAATTCTACCGCTTTAAAACCACAAGCTGGTTAGGTACAAGTGCAACAATTGCCTATATATTCTTCCACTATAAGAACAAAAGTTGCAGAGGAACAAATACAACAAGTGCCAAGGGATTCTTCCACTCTAGAAGGAGAAGATGTACTGGAAGAAGTGCAAGAAGAACCTGTGCTGGATTTGGGAGAAAATGATCTATCCGGAGAACAAGGCAAGAACATATAAATATAATTTTAACTATTGAATAAGTTTATATTGTTGTTTAGTATGTTGTTTAATATTGATTTGTATCATTGTAGGCCCTTTGAGTCAAAAGAAAAAGAAAGGAAGTATAATAATGCAACATGTACACGCTCGAAAAGATCGTAAAGCCATTGTTCTGAATAGGTACAAACAACTGATTGGTCCAACAAAAGCAGTAGTAGCGGAGTTGGTTAGCTTTCTTGGAACTTTGGCAAGAAATGCCATGCTTTGTCTGCTTCATATACACAAGTGGAGTAATATGGATACCAAAGAATATATGTGGGAATATACACTGGTCTGCTTTCCTACTTCTCCAATTTTAGTTAAGAATATTTTATAGTTTTTATATTACTAACCCAAAGAACAAATTGTAGGAGAAATACAATATTCCTGAGGCCGGAAAAAGTGTGTTTTGAGTGGAATTCAGTCTGCTCGGAGGAAGTACAAGAACTATTTGTATACAAGGCACTATATACCATTTGCTACTGATGCTCTTTGATTGGCAACCAAGCCCGATGAAGTTTCAGAATATGATTTCAAGGATCATCTCAAGTATTAGGCCAGTGATGAATTCAAGGTAAGATATGAATCATGCATACTTTAAGTTGGTTCTGTTTCATGTATATCCTTCAATTCAGTTTTAGAATTATAGGAACACTGTTTTGTATGATTATTGTGAATGAAAAAAACTAAGAAGCTGATCATCACTCGGGTTATTTATATTCTCAGCCATTAGACTAACTTTTATGCTCTTGATTTCTTGTGTTAAGTACATTTCATAACTCTATTATTTGCAGAAAATGAGTGAAACAAATACAAAGAATCGAAAAAAATTGAAAAATCTGCATACTGCTAGTAAAACAAGTTTTGTTGTGATACGCGACAAATTGGTATGTTCTCTTCTTAAATCATTAATTATGGATTTCCTATAATTAAAAGTTTATTAATTCTAACTTTTATGTAAATAGGAAAAAGAGAAGGAAACCTCCCGTGATGTATCACTTAAGGAAATTTTTGTGGCTACAAGATCAAGGAAACCTGGTCGAGCATACAAGGACACTGATGAGGATACGTTTACTAAAATTGTATTAATTATTTTTTATATTGGTTTCCTGTTATTATATATGCTTGGTTTGATTTACTTCAATTCTCTTCATTTGAACTTGATTTGTAGGCTGAAATGGAAAGAGTGCAAAGTTAACAAAGTGAAGAAGAAAAAGAATCTGTTGAAGCTTTTGCCATTGTCATGGGAACTGAACATCCAGGATTCCTGAGATTGTATGGGCGAGGAGTTACTAAAACTACTCTGAAAAGTAAGGGAAGTGTTGAGTCCTCTGTAACTGCTACCAATGAGATGCAAAAAAGGTTGGATGAATTGGAAGATAGGATGGTGGAAAAGTTAGAACAACAAAAAAGAAACATACGCCATGAAGTTACAGTTGACATCCTAGGAAGACTTAATTGTATATACCCTGGGCTTCAATTGGATACTGACATGTTGGCAGCAGCTTGTGGTCAGTCACAGCATGAAGATATCCAACCGATCAATCGGCCGTCTGCCAGTAGCAACAATCAAGGTATGATTCTCCTCCTCTTCTTATTATTTTTCTTCTTGTTGTTGTTGTTTATTCATAGTTGTCTGTCGAGAAGGTGCTGGCAATTTTTTTGTTTCATTCCTCTATTTTAGTTTTGATTCATCTGTCAATTATCTCAAAGTTGTTGTCAAGGTCAAATGTTGTAGTTCTCTGTATCTGTGATATTTTGATGTTATTCACATTATGTGGTTTTGGTATTTGTACTTTAGAATCTATATATGTGTGTGATTTTATGTATGTGTGATTTTGGTTTTGGTTTTGGTTTTGGTATCCAAATGCTCTGATTTTGATTTTGGTATTCAAATATTGTGGTTTTGGCTTTTGTTTTAGTTTTAGTTTTGGTATTGAAATATTGTGGTTTTGGTTTTGATTTTGGATTTGGTTTTGATATTCAAATGCCATAGTTTTTGTTTTGGTATTCAACTGCTGTAGTTTTGGTTTTGGTTTTGATATTCAAATGATGTGATTTTGATTATGGTTTTTGTACTGGTGTTCAAATGCTGTGGTTTGGAATTTGGTTTTGGTATTCAAATGTTATAGTTTGGGATTTGGTTTTGGTATTCAACTGTTGTGGTTTTTTGTCACGACCCGATTTCTCGGTCATGATGGCACCTACAACCCCCGGTAGGTGAACCAATCCCTGTAGCCCAGAACAGCTAGTAATGGGCTACTATCTAACAAATAAGAGAACAAGACGAATAAAATAGATAATATGAATGTAAATATATACAAATGCGGAAAACTAAACCAAACCCCAAGACCTGGTATCATAGTACAGAGCCAAACTACATACATGGAGTACAAGTAAACCAAAACTATATATACAGATGTCTCTGAATGAAAATAGAGTACATGAAGCAAAAGATAAACTAAAGCTAAGCTCCGATCGCCAAGAGCTCACCCTCAGTCTGAAGTAGTCCCCAACAGATCTCCAAGCACGAATCACAGAGATCTAACGGCGATGGCCCACGCTAGGATCTGCACCCAAAGATGTAGGGGGTAGGGGTGAGCACCAAATGCGAAGCATAAGGTACCCAGTAGGTATCATAGGCCGACTGGGCACATATAAGATAAAAGTGTAGTAACAGACAGAATAGAAGC
Organism: Jaltomata sinuosa; assembly: GCA_003996215.1. NCBI lineage: Eukaryota > Viridiplantae > Streptophyta > Magnoliopsida > Solanales > Solanaceae > Jaltomata > Jaltomata sinuosa. Next base: position 258,531 of record QJPP01002412.1, read on the forward strand.
AAGTAGTCACAGAAATCAACGAAAGGTACACAGGAAACTAGCCCAGAGGGAAAACAACAGAACCACAGATGAGGCTAGTAAGCAGAATATACACACCAAAGGCACAGGTGAAAGTAAGAAACAACGCACCTGGAATCCTTGCAACAACAGTGTATACAAAATAAGTTTACGGAATGGATGGTATACCGGTAACCTCAAGTATAGGAAGAAGGGAGAAAGAATAATAATAGGCATGCTCAAGACATGAATCAATACTCAACTAATCATATCAACCTCAAATCCAGAACCTAACACCCTAGCAGTACCAATCTCATACTTATCCATAATAGAGAACAACGCTGTAAGTAAATAACAAAAGTCTACCTACAGTCCCTCGGCCGCCCATACAACCGAGGAACACAAACAAGTGAAAACAAACCCTCCGGCATCCCATACTACCGGAGCGTACAATCAGCAAACAGCAAACAAGGGTGGAACCTCGAACCATGAATGATATGATGCATAAAGATCTCAAGTGCCATAGTATCTCTGTATGTACCTCCTCCGGCGCCGATCCGGCCCAGCAGGTAGGTTCCATGGAAGGACTCTGCCCGTATACCTCTACTCCACCGTATACCCCTCCTCCGGCACACGCAGCCCGAGCCCCTGGCCCGGATAGCAAGGTCCATGGAGGTCCCAGACCCCATACTAAATCTCAGTATCAGAACATGTATCAAGATAGAGACCCAATCTCGATATCAAGATATTA